>JAPDEH010000058.1:0-172412 GCA_027569075.1 Aspergillus asperescens | reverse complement strand
GAGCAAGAAGAGCAAGAAGAGCAAGAAGAGCAAGAAGAGCAAGAAGAGCAAGAAGAGCAAGAAGAGCAAGAAGAGCAAGAAGAGCAAGAAGAGCAAGAAGAGCAAGAAGAGCAAGAAGAGCAAGAAGGACATCTGGCGGTGGAAAGTGGCATTGACAACGCAAGCATTGAGCCCAGTCTCACTCACCAGCCGAGAAGCCCTTAGGTGTAGTAGTGGTAATAAGGAAACTTTTATCAATACAGCTTCAGTATCTTCCTAAATTGCGTAGAAAATGAAGTACAACCCACGCCTTTGCCGCTTTCAAACCAAAGGTAAATGAAGATCCCGATTCAGATCCACCATAGCTGCTGCGCTGACTGCAAATACAGACCCTGGCCTTCTCAAGTAGTAAAACGTCCTGCGACAAAGCGGACAGCTGGCATCCTCCTCGCACAGCCAGAGGTCAATACAAGTGAGATGGAAAACATGGCTGCAAGGCAGTCAGCGATACCCAGATTCGGGGCCTAGCTTCTCCCAACAGAGGATGCAAGAATCAGGCAGGTTTCCGGGATCTGGAGGGTCTTTAGCACACTGCCGCGAGGTTTCTTCTTACTTTTGTCCTACTTACTAGTGGTCCAATCTCGTAGCCCGAGATAGCAGGGCATCCCGGACGAAACCAGTTCGTTGAGCGTTAGCCCGCCCCGTTCCTCGCGCAGTGGGACATGGATGTAGTAGCCTGCCATGACTTGGATGGCATTTTGCTCTGACTGGTCCTCGTATAGCTGAATATATAAGCCGGGCCCTTAATTTGGCAAATGGCTGGCATCCTGAATAGAGTAACTTCCGTGTCTTCCGCTTTCCGGTATACCGGTATACCCGTAAAAAGGGCGTGGCCTGCTTTGGCATCTTCCCCTGTCTCTGCTTGAGTCTCCTAGGGGAATATGGCCACAAAGGTGGAAAACTTGTATATCAACTCCTCAATGCATGGCGTAGAAATAAAACTTGGTTACAATAACTACTGCATGAAATGGATTCTTTTTACCCAGGCACATATATATATACATACATGCCACCTCGAAACCGCACCTTGTCTCCCGCTCCTCACTCAACTTCCTCCTCCTCTTTGGTAGAAGCCAGGAAGAACCGTCCACTCCCAGTCTCGGCTTCCTTCACATACTGCACTGTCACCTGCGCAAGGTGACTGAGGATTGTCTCGATCTGAATCTCGCCCTTGCTCCGCTTCTGGCGACCCAGGTCTTCAAGCCACTGAATCCGATTCAAAGCGAAGTATATCAACGCAATCACAACAGTCACACCCAGGGAATACCCCCAAATGCGCACGACAGTGACAATATCCGTCCACCCGTTACTAGTCGCCTTGGGTGTATTGAGGAACCCGTCAAAAGGGTCTGTGACCATGTCCCTATTCGAGAACCAACCGAACAAGCAGAAGATCGTAGCCAAGGCATCGACGCCTAGGATTGCGCCAACAAGCTGGATGGATGGCCACGTATCACCACCTCTGGTCACGAAGATCAGCCAATTCTCGGTCAGCGCAACCTCGAGGAATAGGATCTCTTGGATCGACCCCCAGTTCTGGATGATGCCGCCGTTGGGAAGGAACATGGTCCCCCTGATCACCCACGTTGCGGCGGCAAGCAGGATGCCCAGAATCACTGAAATAATCCAGATCTTTGGAAGCTGCCACTCGACCGGTCGGAGGTCATAGGAAGCGTGGTCATATGCCACAGCGACGGTCGCGAGATCCGCAAATAGAGCCAAGAACACAACCAGGTCGCTGCGGATGCTCTCGTTGATAATGATCATGCTAGTGACCAGGTAGATCTCCAGGTGGAGACAGAGGGCGATTCGATATTGGATGTAGGCCTTCATTCGGTGGAAGATCTGACGTGCGACTTTCACCGAGTCAATGATCGTCGATAGGCCAGGCTCTAGGAAGACGATATCAGCCGCAGACTGCGCTGCTTCAGATGCACCTTCGACTGCAATTCCACAGTCTGCCTTTTTCAGCGAGGGGGCATCATTCACGCCGTCGCCCGTCATTGCTGTCAGGTGGCCGCGCTCCTGCAAGATCTGGACAACCTGGTATTTATGTTCAGGGAAAACCTCCGCAAAGCCATCTGCTCGTTCAACAAGATCCCCTGCCATTGTACCAAGGCCGCCGCTGATAAGCCGCTCGGAATTGAAAACTTTGGTCCCCAGGGCTAAAAGCTTGCAGGTTTCCTTCGCAATGGCTATGGCGTCACCAGTCAACATCTTGACCTGGATGCCCAGCTTATGTGCCTCAGCAATCGTCTGTGCCGTGTCCTCGCGTGGCGGATCAAACATGGGCATCATCCCAAGGAGCGTCCAAGCCTCGTCTTCCCTGCGCACGGCAACCCCCAGCGAGCGGAATCCACGACTCGCAAACTCCGCGGCCTTCTCCTTGTACATCTTTGCATCCGGGGAATTGGTCAGCTGCAGGACTGCCTTGGGGGCGCCTTTCGTGCATGTGTATCTGACGCCGTTGCAAGTCGCGACTGCGACGATTCGCTTCGACACGGGGTCGAAGGGATGGAATTCTTCCACCTTCCAGCCTTGCTGGAGTATTTCCTTGGCCTTGGGGTATTGCTTCAATGATAGGACCGTTACTTTGTCGATCGGATCGAGAGAGTTCACGTTGTGAGATGATGCCAGGGCCGCCACTGCGAACATCCAATTCACGTCGATGCCCTCGGCCACGAACGGCTCTCTGATGCTGAGGCGGTTGGCGGTTAACGTCCCTGTTTTATCGGAGCATAGTATATCGACACCCTGTTTAACGTGAGCCTTGAAACTTCAGAAACAATTGCATCGAGAGTGAGGAAGGTGAGTTCCTTACAGAAAGAGACTCGATCGCGGTGAGCTTCTGCACGATGGCCTTTTTCTTCGCAAGATACGCAGCGCCAACAGCAAGAGTTGTTGTTGTGACAACAGGAAGACCAACCGGGACTCCGATAATCATCAGCGAAAGGGTATAGAACAGCAAAGTCTGTTGGCCGGGCGATGCAATGGGGATGTTTCGATAGAAGCCGCCAATCCACATGGCAAGAATCCATGCCATCACAAGGACCAGAAGCGAGGTCCCGATACTATCCATGACCATTTTGAAATGGCCAGTGTCCCTGGCATTCTGGACCATTGCAGCCGTCCGTCCAACAAAGGTTCTCTGCCCCGTTAACTGCACCACCGCGTAGGCCTTGCCCCGCTTGCATCCGGTGGTGTAGAAGACGGTGTCGCCGATGTAGCGGTCCACGGCCAGGGATTCGCCAGTGATTGTGGAATGATCGCAAGACACAAGTGAGTGTCCTCGCCTGTTTGCAAGGGTTTGGGTTTCATCCTGGTCGTGATCCTCATCTTGCGACTCGGCCGCCCCCGAACCCTCCAACCCCCCGTCCTGCAAGAGCTCATTGTATTCCCTCCATCCGTTCTCGGGATCAGTGTACGCACAAATGATCGTTGCATCGGCTGGGACTGTTTGTCCCTCGGCGATCACAATCTATAGAGCATGGTTATCAGCGTTGGCCCTTGTTACAGCCAGCTAGGGCCAGCGTTCAAATGACTATATACCACATCCCCAGGAACTAGCTCTCGTGCGAGTGCCTCGCTTTCTTCCCCCTCGCGCACGACCGTAGCCCGCATCGCAATATCTGCCTTCAAGCTGGCAACGACATCTGCAGCCTGCTTCTCCTGGTACCAGCCCACTGCAGCGTTCAGGCACAGAATCCCAATGATGACGCCGAAATCGATCCAGTCCTCCAGCCCGGCAGCAAGTAGGGCAGCGAGTTCCATGACTAAATGAAAAGTCAGCACAGACATACATACATATATATATATATATACATAGTTACTAAGGAAACAGAGGGTATATCAAACCATAGAGAATAGGTCCCTGGAAGTACGACATGAACTTCACAAACAGATTCTCCCTCTCCGCAGCCAATTCATTGAACCCGACGACATTGCGTCGCAGCGCAACTTCAGAATTAGACAGGCCCTGTCGAATATCAGTCATGAGCCAGTTTTCAGGAAAAGACCTCCCCGCGCCTCCTCCGGTGTGTTTCCAGCGGAATTTCTTCTTCCGCCAGGGCGCATACCAGACCCGGCGGACGCGCACTTCGCCTTCATCTTGGTTGACGGCGTCGCGTTCGCGGTAGGCAGAGACGAATTTTACAAGCTGGATGAATTCATCATCTTTGTCTTTGTTGGAGAGCTGCGACGGTTGTCCGTTTGGGCTATGCTGTTGCTGCTGTTGTTCCATGTCATGATCGTTGTCTTGAGTAGACATTTTTTTTTTTTTTTATCTCTTCTTCTTTTTCTTACTGTCCTTGCGCCTGGGGACTGACACAGGCAATCTGTCACCTGTCGCCTGTCGCCTAGAGGGAGTTTCCAAGGGAATATAGATATAGATAATTGAATATTTAGATCGACTTCAACGTACCCTAGCTAAAAGCCACCGCTATGCAAGCCTGAAAGCGATCCCGTGCAGCAGCATAAACGTCATCCCAGAGAATATGATCAACTTTAATTTTTCCCTTTCTTTTAGATCTGACCATGAGCCACAAACAAAACGGGTTTGATGAGCCGAACGGACCGGCAGGGTAGAAGTTAGTATCGCCACCTCTGGTCGTCAGCCCTAGGTCATCGATGATCTCAGGGGCCCCTCCCCCCAGGAACAGAACATGTCCACATCGGATCCCTCCTTCCCTTTCCCTTGTAAAATTTAGATTCCCGCTATCTCATTTCTTATTCTCGTTTCTTCCCTCAAGGAGAGGAGGAGGAGGTCGAGTAAAAACATCAGATCGATCAGATTCCCAGAACCAGCTAGCTATTCAGAGTGAACGGGACGTATAAAAAAGCTTTCTACCAGAACTAAACTACATAACATACATAACATACATACATACATACAGGAAGAAGTAAGTAGTACCCATTGATCAACTATACTGCTACGGCTCTGACTTCGTCAGGATTGATTTCCCCCATGGCAGTCATTGACAACATTGACACGCGTCCAGCTCCTCCCTGGGCTTCCTTTCCGGAAGGCCACGAATATGTCAAGCGAACCGATTGGGCGCAAAGCCAGCCAGGAGTCATTCTTGTCTTTGTTATTGTCTTCATTATTGGATGTGGAGTTCTTGGGATTATCGTCCATAGGGAGTTGGAAGCGCGGAGAGCGGAGAGGGCTGAGTGGACTGTTGAGGAGATCAAGGATGATGCCTAACTTACTTACTACTTTTCTAATAGATACACTGTGAAAAAAAAAACACTACATACGGTGTATACGCAAGTAAATGGAATACACCGGAGTTTGGGATGCTATTGCGATGGGCGGCGGGGGGCGGCGGTCACATTAACTAGGTATTAAGTATTAGTTAACAGAGGCCAGACTGGGTATGGATGAGTAGGAGTGCCCTCCCTGTTGTGGCTTTGTCTGAGACCTCGAGGAAATATAAGTACATAATATATGAAACCAGCGAGGACACTCACCGGCATAGTAGTTCTTGCTTGTGCACAAGAAAGAAAAATAAAATAAAATAAAATATATGAATTTACCGACCGAACAAGGAAACCAGAGCCATTCAACCAGCTCTTAGAGATACTTGGATTTCTAGAATATCATCTGAATCATGCATAGGACGCATGCGGAAGAAGAGTCACCATAGGTGGGTGATATCCGCAAAACCAAAATACAATCAGCTCATTCTGCGCAAACCCCCAGTTTCATTGGTTATTTTAGCCATCGCATCTGTTGGATATATTATGCTGAGATACCTCATCCACAAATGGGCGTGCTATTCTGATTGACTGTGGTGTGATCTCGAGATGCCCGGTCTTTCCTGCGTGGATCTCTGCGAATTGTTCAAGTTTCATGTCTAGGTAGTGCAGTTAGCTTATTGATAGTATGATGCAAGTCTATAAACGCATTGAGGAAGAGACCATCCCTCCCATGAATAGGAGTATGCACCGCACCGCAAAATAAATCCTGGGGTTGCCCTTCCTCTTCTTCTTCTCCTCTATCCTAGGTCAGTCTCACTGTGAAAGACAATCATCATCCTGGTGAAAAGCAGACAGGCGTGGCGAGGCCTCGAGTCCACTGCAAGCTACCGATTTCTACCACCAGAAAACACAGGGCAAAAGCCACACTCGCACCACCGTAAGCATAGGCGTGCCGTCGTCGCAAGTCGGACAGTTCTAGAACCCAGGTGCTAACGGTTGTCAAGCACCCACAAAAGCCGTCCATGATCCCTTGCAAGACCTCGCACCCGGAAACCCTTCCTCTACTCAGTCGGGGCGGATTGACACGAGCATGCTGTATGGAGTATGCCATCCCTAGTATCATTGTCCCCCTAATATTAACCACAAATGTGCCTAGAGGAAATCCAACTATCCGGCCATTGAGCTTGAGGGAGATATAGAAACGGGATAAGCAGCCAACAGGCGCAAAGACGAGGGAGAAAAGAAAGGGTCCTCGCCACATATCTGGGCCCCATAGCGTCACTGTTCTGTGATGTTGTGGCAGGAGAATTGCGAGACAGATAACCAGGATCCAGGAGAGGCAAGCCAGAATGACCGAGAGGGGATCCGAGTACTTGCGCAGCCATGCCTGTGGCAGGCTAGGCGTCCATCGGGAGAGAGCAATCGCCGTATGGGCTCCGAGAAAGAGACCTACCAAAGAGAGGCCGATTTCCGTGAAGAGAACTGCGACCAGGGCCATGAAGCTGAACCCACCATTAGGTGCCCTCAACCCGTTGGAGTTTGACACAAATAGAGAAACATCGGAGTAAGGGCCGTTTGGCACTGCTAGGTTATTGGAGAGCGCTAGAAAGACGTCGCGGATGAAAGTCGAGAATGAGGTGAGACTTCCACAGAAGCCAGTCGTCAGACCGATGAACAAGGGGACGGTCTTCTTGTGGGCTTTCAGATGCGCGGCATGTTGCGACGGGTTATCCCTCGCATGTCCAGGGATGTTGGATTCGACGCTGTCAAAGTGCCACAGCTCCTGGTCCTCGCTCAGAAAGCCCATGACCATGCTGCCCCCGACGTTCGCCCATAGAACACTTGTATTGACCGGGGCTCCTGGATAAAAAGTGAGGCATTCGATGACCAACCGGAGTAGCGTGCCGATGATCGAGAATAGAATGAGATAAGACACAACGTACGTAGTCCGTAGGAACTTCGAGATGCGTCTGGGCTTTGTATGTTTCTCTTGGGGGTCAACCTGGGAGCTCTGCTCAGGTTCATTTGCGGTAACTCGAGGACTTGTGTGGGATTCGTGTCCAAGTTCAGATTGATGGTTCTCCAAGTAATTGTCCTGCCTCAAAGACTTCTCTGAGGGATCGTAGACAGGAGGAGGGGCGGCGCTCGTAGACCCGCGTCCACGACCATCCTGCTGAGAACCAATCGATCGCATCCTCAGCTTTGCAAGGCCGAAGAGAACTCAGCAGCAAGAACGCGGTTAAAAAACAAAAATAAAGGGGAAGGGAATCGGCCACTGAGCCACCGGATCGGGCGGTCCGGTTGTTTGTTGACATCATCCGATCTCGCATCTCCTCTCATCCCATCTTACCTTACCTATCCCATCCCAGTCTCCTCTTGCAATCAGGTCCCCTAACACGGCTCTCTCGGATGATGGAAACGCCGTTCGGAATGAAGCGTCAACGCGTCGGGGTTGCGTGCGACAAATGTCGCCTGCTCAAAGCAAAGGTTTGCCCCGTGAGCTAGCCTCGCTTGAAGCCCGCTCCTAACTTCGCAGTGCGACGGACGCCAACCAGTGTGCTCCAGATGCGATGGGTATGGGTTCGCCTGCTCCTGGTCGACGCGCAGACTGAAGGCCTCTCCCGGAAGCCAGTCTGAGACAGGCCGTCGGTTGCTCGAGTCTCGTCATGATACGCGTGGTGGCCAGCGTGGCTCCACCACAAGAAACTCTCTCGCAGCTTACACAAGCGCTATACAAGCCTATGAGGCATTGATTCGCGGGCTGCGGCCGAATTTGGATCCTGCTCAACTGGCGAAACTTGATGCTGGTTTGCAAGATATCCAAAATCAACTGCCAGAGGCTGCCGAAACCGAGCAGCCTGCGAGCCCAGGCGCAATAGCCACCCCTCAAGAAAACTACGCCACTGAATCTTCACCTACTTATGTTGGCAAGGCAAGCGACATCCATTTCGTCCATTATATCCGCAAATATGTGACTGGGCATGGCGCGCTGGATGGGGATGATCTGCCCACCCAGAGTTATACTCATTATCACACTTTAGGAGCCTTTGTAGCCTTAACCCAACCACCGCTACTCCCTTCAGAAGCTGAGGCGGACCAATTTCTGGACGTCTACCTGACAACAATCCACATTGCCTATCCGTTCATCTGTAAATCTGTACTACTCAAAGAATTCCGGCGCTTCCAGGCGGGCGACTATGACCGGCCAGATTTCCAGCCGTGGCTTGCACTGTTCAGTACGACACCACATTCTCCTGCCATCCCTGCCGAGTAGGATTTGGCCGGTTAACGGGTGGATAGATTTTATATTTGCCATCGGGTCCTACTACACCTCGTTTCCTCATGGGAAGCGCAGCAGCTCTCGTCATTATTTTCGGTATTTTGAGCAAGGATTATTCTTCTCCCGGGAACTGGATGCAGATTGCTCGCTTGTGAACATTTGGATCCTACTCGTGCAGTGCTTCTTTTTACTGGCAGTTTGCCATACGGACAGGTAAACTGTACTTCGCTCATTGTTCCCAGAGACTGGCTCACCACAATAGTAGATGTTGGAATACGCTGGGATTTGCAATTCGTATGGGTCACAGCATCGGCCTGCATGTAGAGAACTCACCCAACTGCACCTCTTCCAAGGAATTGTGGATGAGGGATCGCGCCCACTGGCGGCGCACGTGGTACTCCATGTATGTGCTGGATCGTCTCCTAGCTCTTCAGCTTGGACGGCCGATGGCTATACATGAAGCGGACTTCCAGGTGAACTTGCCATCTACGACGGATGAGGGCCCATTCAGCCCATTCAGCCCTATCAGCAATGATATATCGGGTCAGGACTGTCATCAAGCCCGTGGGCATATGATGGACTATTCTCTTGCGGTCATTCGCTTTTCCCATATCTTAGGACTGGTCATTCGGGAACTCTATCGACCGTCCCAAATTGATCTTTCACCGGACCAGATGCTCGACAGTACTGCGAGTCTGGATCAACGCCTAGCGGAATGGAAGCTGAATCTACCCCGGCATCTGCGCTTTGATCTGGGTCACACCTTTGAGAAGTCTATTTCCTTCAAACGACAGGTCAGTTTTCGTACTCCAACCGGATTGGTGAATGGCTACTAATTTCAGCGCAGCGGAATATGCTTGCAATAAAGTTTCATCATCTGCGCGCTCTAATTCATCGACCGTTTTTATGCCTACCGTTTCTGCAGATGAACAACATGCCCTTCATAGATCTTCTGCTGCAGCACAAGGAGCAAATTTCCGAAGCAGAATACATCTGCATCCACGAAGCACAAGAAACCGCCCATTTGCTGCACAACGTCACTGACGAGCGCAGCTTAGTCCAGGACTTCCCGTGGTGGCAAATGATATCTTGCCTGATTTGCGCAAGCTCTATTCTGTTCGTCGCGGAAACATTTTACAGCGATAATGTTCTCCTACATGGCAGGACTTCAGCAGAATCGTTACGCGAGGACGCAGAGAGCTGTCTCAAGGTCTTCGAGGCCTTGAGTGTGAACTCCATCGCTGCCCAGAAAGCAGCAGATATGCTAGCAACTCTCTCAGGCGTGCATCGACCAGCCGAAGAGCGTAAGATAACTCGACCCCAGATTTGACACCATCCTTTGTTCTAACCTACTTAATCGACAGGCACGTTTCACTCTACTATCTTCTCCCGGTCGGTCACACCGTTGCCCCTGGTAGGTACACCGACATACCCTCTTCGGTCAGACACCCCAACCGATTCTGCGTCGGACGTCTTGCCATCGCTCTTCCCCACCGATGTGCCCTTTTTTCCGAACGAGTGGCCTAGTGAAATCTCAAATTCTATGGAATGGTCTGTTCAGTTTTTGGATCATCCTAATATTCCGCAAGCTGGTTCGTCGTCGGGCATAAATTCCGGGCACCATTAATAACCCGCAGCCGTATATTCCATACCTTCTAGTTCCTAACAGATTCCGTAAATAAAATACTTACTATTGAAGCGACTATAGTATCAATTAGGTTTGAGTGCTTGTTTGTAGAGCTGCTATCCAGGCGGGGTGCACGTGATTCTGCTCTCTCAACCTCGTCTTTTGTCGTCTCATCATCCAACTCGAGTCACCTCACACTGAAATCATCATCTATAACCTGGTTTTGCAAAGGAGTGAGAACTCAATTCGTTGCTTTCCATGGATCAAGCTCCCGCGCCCGATCCCATCCAATAATGCTTGACTCTATATCCGCACCAAGATCCGCAGAGACCATTTCCTCGGTTGATGTCATCGACTCACCACCACTACAAAGTATAGCCATGACAACATGACTACGCCAATTCCGCGCCCATTGAGCTAGATGGACTCTCTCCGCAAACCCACGGTGCTCTACACGATGGCTCCCCCAATGAGGAGCTCATAGTAAGGGGACTCGTGATGTCAGGGCCTCACAGCAACCGAACCCAATGCACCCAATGCACCCAATGCACCCCATGACAACAGTGCGATGTCTGGATATAACTACCTACGTTAATCTCTGCACTACTGTCTGGTCCGACTGAACACGACATCAATCCAATCCACCATTCGCTATGTCTGGGTTCACTGCGGCACCGTACGGCAGGCCTCGAGCCACTGCCGTCAACGGCGGCGCAACATCCCTCCCGATCCTGCGGGGTGCTGTGGATACCGTCGCCCAGGAGTGCCCCTCGCGCCTGGGGTTATCATCCGAAGAACTTCAACAAAAATCCCCTACCGTCGATGTCTTCTTTGACGCCATCGCCGCCGAGCGATTGAGGCGCATGCCGGCGGATGGTAGCCGCCTCGATAGTACTCTTCGAAGAGCATCTCGTTTGGCTTTCGCCGTCACTTCGCTGCGCGATTCCGTCACCAGCTTTATGGACGGCGCCGATGAGGCAACCAAGATCATCTGGGGAGCCATCTTGCTCTTGTTGGAGGTAGCGTTCTCAGTAGCTTGGATGTCCGACATACGCTAATCGCTGATAGATGGGCATTGAAAATATCGACATGGTCGACAATATTTTTAGCCGCTACGGCCGGGTAACGTTAGGTATTTCGTACTTGCTGCAACAGGAGAGCGAATTCCAGACCTCTCGAGTTTTGCAGCAAGAGGTCGCAGAAATATATGCGCATCTACTCCAGTTAGTTGTTCACATCACAGTGGAATTCCGGCAGGCTGTACGGACTCAGAGCTGGCAATCTATGAATGAGGTTGCCAACCATGCTTTCTTCTGCTATTTCAATCGTTTTACCACCCACTGGCGCCGAACACGGAAGTCGACTACGCCCAAGGAGCAACATGTCGACCTGGAAGCTGTTTATCAGTTTCTTGAATTGCAGGACCGCCCTCTCCAGATGCTGCTTGAAAGCCAAGCTCACTCGTTGGCAGAAGGGTCGTTTTCATGGTTTGATTCTCATCTGACCACTTTCACCGTTGGTCCGCGAAGCTTGATGCTTGTTCGTGGCAACCCGGGCGCCGGAAAGAGCGCACTAGCCCAGTGGACAATTGAGCGCTTGCAGGTCTCTTCGGAATACGATATTTGGAATGTCATTCCTATTGTAATTCGCTCCGATGTCCCGATAACGACGCTGACCCTCAGCGTTCTCAAGAGTATCTTGATCCAGATGCTTGACTGTTGTGTAACGAGCCGCAAGACCCAAGATGATATAAGTTCTGCGATTACCGATGCGCTCGAACAGGCCGAAAGAGGTGCATCTGATCCTCAGGTCGAGGGCCTTTTGTGGAAGGCAATCCGCACAGCTGCACAGTCTAACTTGCATTTCATGATCGTCTTTGATGGGATGGATCAAATAAAGCACGCCAAGAGCACCGTAGGTGCTTTCCTCGAACTTCTACAGGATACCGTTGTCGATACACCCTCTAAATTGATTGTCTTTACTCGCCCAATGACTACAGACCAGATCCCCATACGCGAGACTACCACCACACACCAGATCGCGATGGACCCGCCTATTACAGAACGGGATTTGATAGCTTCGATCCGCGACATGGTAACCAATGATTCTACCTTCTCCGGGTTGAGCGCATCTCAGCGTGAACCTTTGGTGTCTGCGCTTGCGGCTCGCTCTCAGGGCTGCTTCATATGGGCGCAGCTGGCTGTTGAGGCGCTACGGGCCCAGCCCACTTATGCTGATATAAATTCCACCGTTAATCAGATTCCGAACAACTTGGGTGGACTTATCGACTTGCACTTGCGCAACACTAACCTTCAGCGACCTGGCACTCATAGCCTCCTTGCTTGGCTCACGGTGGCGGAACGTCCGCTGCGCCCCCAGGAGGTTGAACAACTGCTTGCCGTCGACACGCAGGGTTTCAAGGGTACGACACGGTCTGGAATGCTTGACCGAGATGTTTTCGAGCCGCTTCGACGATTGGTTACGCTGCAAGACGGCTTTGTCACTTTCCGCCACCCTATGATCCGTGAGCATATTCAGGCGAGGGCCCAATCGAAAAAGGAAGTCACTTTCTCCTTGCCAGACGCCCACCATGACCTTCTCATCCGTTCTCTATCATGGGTCCGCCGGAATCTGACGGATGAGATTTCCATATCCTGGGACAAGATGCCCGTCCTCGCGCGTGACAGCTATCTTAATGCGTTCGTCCTGCTAGAGTATACAGCTCGCTACTGGCTGTCCCATATGCTCGCGTCAACCATGGCCTCAGCGGATAAGCTTTCCTACTCGTCTGCTTTCAAGCAGGCACTGCCTGACTCGGTGCTGTTTGCTCAGTTGGAGCTCACCAACCAAGAGTCCCAATTTAGCCGCTCGAGTATTGTTGAACTGTACCGGCTTGCTGTCAAGGTGCGCCGTAACGTACTGGGTGCCGAGTCCCCAGCCGTCTTACAAAGTCTTATTCTGAGTGCCCGCGCGGCAGACCGGGCTCAGGCCCCATGGGCCAACGACCATCTCTACGAGGCATGGACCCGCAGCCGCTCTCGGCTGGGCCCAACCGATACCATCACACGCGACCTTGAGCAGCTTCTCGTCGCCACCCCTGAAGGCGCTGGTCGAGCAGACCGTGCAACCGGCCTGAAGACAGACGCGCTCCGCGGTATGGCCTTGGATGGCTGGGAATCCTCAGACATTAGCTTCCCCCAGCGATTGCAATACCTTGACAAACTTGTGAAGGCTTACCGGGATGAGAACAAACCTGATACCGCATATGGCGTTTCGAAACAGTTTTACAGCCAGACTGTCAAATCATATGGCCCGTATTCTTCGGAAACCATGGCTGCCGCTGATTATCTCACCAACCACTTCACTATTGCTCCTCCAGACGACCTAGCCTTGGAGCTTGCCCGCACCAAGTATGAGACCATGGTCCGCTCAATGGACGTATCGGATCCCCGTCGCGTAGCCTATTCGCTTTCTTTAGCTAAGATGTACGAAGAATATTCACAGCCTGCCAGAGCCGAGGAAGTCTTATCAAAGCTTTGGCTAAGTTTATCCACACCGGATACAGAGAACAAGACTCCTTGGGATCAAAAGACGAAGGTCGTGTTCTATTATTCCAAGTTTCTCGAGCGTCAAGGTCGCTCCAACGAAGCCGCAGCTCTTCTCCGCCAGTTGACCGCCGATTTGGAGCAAGACGGTGGCGTCAAGTCTGCGGCTATGGCCAATCGCGCCCAGGAGTTACGTCGGGAGGCTCGCGAGTTGCAAATCTACGACATTGACCGTGCGTTGGGCATCCAATTGTGGAAGTACTACAAGTCCACAAACCAAGAGTATCATCATGATGCTGTCAGTCTAGCCCAGAACCTTACCAAGGGAACTATCCCGACTGAAGGGCATACCGCCGATAGCATGGGTAATCTCTCACGCGAAGAGAGCAAGATGCTTCCTGAATGGATCGATAGCATAGCCTCCGCGACCACTGATGACCAGCGCTCGCGACTTCCCCTACTTCAATTGTGCCACCAGCTGGCGCGTCAGCATATGCGAGACGAGCAATGGCGCCAGGGGAGCCAGTGCGTGAGCGCAGTTCTTAAGCATACTTGGCCTAGTTTTGAAGATCCTACAACCAAGGCAAAGTTCTCGGAGGAGGAAGCTCCTCTGATGTCAACTCTAGCCCAGGACCAAGCTTACTGTCTTTTCCGCCGATTGGATGTCCCTAAAGCGAGTGTAGTCTATGGAAATGCTTTCAAAGCCGCCATTACCGCCGACCAGGTCGCAGTGCCATCAGTTACCGCAGTCGTCAAGACTGTGGTGGAATTTTATGAGAACACCTACCAATTCGACAAAGCGTTGGTTCTCCTGCGCCAGGTCAGCGAGTTCTTTGGCTCACGGCTGGGTGAGAATGACAAGCACACGCTTGACAGCCGGTACTATGAGGGTGACCTCGCGCTTCGCCTAGACCGTCGCTTGGAAGCCGAGAACAGTTACCGTCATATCTACCGGGCATGTGTCCGCGATGGCAAAATTTCATCAAACGGAGTGCGTGCTGCTGTGGCCCTGCTGGCGCTCTACGAGCAGGACAAACAGTGGGATTCAGCTCTGGGTGTGTACCGCCACCTGTGGCCTACATTGGTGCGCTTTGACGAGAAGGATGGCTACGACCACGCGCTTCTTGAGGGCCTGCTACCAAAGACCTACACAGGCTACATGGCTCTCCTAACGCACCCCGCCGTCAATGCGGGATACTCCGAGCGCCAACAGGTCGCCTCGGAACATCAACAACTCTGCCGCAAGCTTTATGGCCCGACGCATCCTCGAACACGCGACGCAACAATTTTGCTGGCAGCACTTTCCTCCGAGAGCGACCGTCACTCGGGCGAGGCGATTCACCTGTATCAACAGGTTTTGAACACGCACGACTGGGTTCCTCAAAGTGAAGTATCCCGTGCCCTGCCGGATATGAAGGATCCTCTTCCAATTGACATCAAGCACCGTATGGCACAATTGTATGTGCGTCGGAACCAAACAACTCCGGAGGCGCGCAAGCTGTACCAGGAGGAACTTTCGTTGGCCAAGCAGCACCAAGGTCTTTCGGCACCCACCACACTGCTGTGGCTTCGAGAGATCGCCCGGATGTACGCGCACACCGGCACTGCCTCTTCGCGTCAACAGGGTGCTCAGGTCCTTGGGGACCACGTTGACGAGGTCATCCGTGTGACCGCTAACCACCCGACCTTAATCGACCGCGGCCACAAACTAGCTGAGATTTACCTGGAGGCCGGGTACATCGAAGAGGGCAATGCGCTGATCAATGACCTGCACCAGAAGGTCGTCGAAGAGACACCAGCTTCTCACCGCCAAGCCCTGGATGAGCACCGCCCAGCGGTCTTCGTTGCGGCGTTTGAGGAAGTATTTGGCAAGCGCCAAACGTCACGCGAGATCCTGGACGAAATGGCCCGCGAAGGCCAGATTTACAACAACTTCCAGCAGAGCCTGTCAAGCCACGATCTCATGCCAACCCTAGCATCGGGCGAGAAGCTCTATAGGCTCCAGACTCAGCAGAAGCACACCTTGGCAGCAAAGAACACCGAAGACCAATTGTATCAGTACTTCTGCAACACCTTGTCCGTGGCCCGACCCGCACGCTCCAAGGAGATTGTCCATCTGTTCTACGGCATGTGCCGCCGCGAGAGCCTTCATGAGGACTACAATATCAACATCGTCACCCAGACTACAGGGCTGGTGCGTGACCTATGCAATACCTCTCGCTTTGACGATGCGGCTACTGTCACAGGCTTGTTCCATTCATTTGCGCATCTGAATGACAGCCTGCGAACGCCGGAAACTCTTTTTGCAGCCATCAAGATCTGTCTGTATCTGGGCGGATACCAGACTACCAAGTGCATGGATGAAGCGACAGCGAAGAGAATGGCCGTTGAATCGGAGCTGCTCCTCCAGGAGGTCATGAAAAATGCAAAGGACTTGCCGTTGGAGTTCTCCGAGCTACCCTTTGAAGAGCTCAACGACCTTGTCACAGTACTAGGCGAGCACGAGATGTTTGAAGACCTTGAGGTATGTGAAGTGATGCTAAACCCAAAGACTCCTTTTCCCTTCCCTTCCCTTCCCTTCCCTTCTTCAACCCAGCTAACCACGCACATATATATAGTCCATTCTCACCGACCTCTGGACGTCCCGAATGATCCAAAAGACCTGGTCGCTATCCGCAGTGGTCTGGATCGGCCGACGCCTCGTCGAAACTCGTTTCTGCCGCAGCCATGTCAACGCAGCCACACAGCTGGGCAAGGACATCTGCTACAACCTCCGACAGGTCTGGGGTAACTGCGATCCGGTAACCCTAGAGATGAACAAGTTGCTTTCGGGTCTGTACACCGCATCCGGCAATTACCTCGCAGCCGCCGCACTCCACGAAACCGCACTTGCAGAACTACTCAACAGCGAGGAGCACTCCAAGACCGGAGCCGTTGAAGCCGTAACGCAGCACCTCGAGCTTCTTCAACACGCACGGATGCGCCTGGCGAAGGAAGGCCAGAGTGCAGCTATCGACGCTGCAGTGGCGCATGAGCGCGTTCAGCAGCTCGCGACTAAGTTCGGGCTGCCGGTTGAGCGGTTGGAAGTTGCGTCGTCTAGCGATGAGACGGTGGGCGTGTGGCAGAAGCCTCGCCGGTTCAGTTTGGATGTGGAGGAGGCGGAGAAGCATGAGAATCACCTGCGCCAGTCCAGCGGGTCAGTGATGCTCTCGGGTAATGGGGGCGCAAAGCGGATTTCTATCACGGCGTTGTAATGATGTCGGCAATACCTGTTTGTATTTTTGTTCTGTTCTGTTATCTGTGATATATCATCTAGTCTTGCTATAGTAGTTGATAATGTCTTGTTCTTTCCCTCAATATGCCAGGAGCCACCCTGCCACCGTATGAAGTATCATAAGCGTAGAAACTCTGGAGACTAGTCGGTCGTTAATTGCAGAGGAATTTACCCAGAGAGCAAGGTCATTATGGCGTCAATTCCCGTCTTATAAGTAACCACTCCCCAGGGCTCCAAACACCACCGTCATCCGCGCAACGGCAATAAAAAAAAAATGACAAGATGAAACCCCTCCTCCTACTCCTCTCCCTTCTATCCCTTCTATCCTCAACTCTAGCCGCAACATCCGGCACCTTCACCATCCTCACCTTCAACATCGCCGGCGTCCCGGACTCCCTCAGCAGCACCGACATCCCAGGCAACAAAACCTCAAACACCCAGATCATCGGCGAGCGCTTCGCTGAGTACGGTTACGACGTGATCCATGTTCAGGAGGTATCTCCCTTCCATCCCTACCCCTGGCCCCTAAGTTTTCAGAAGGAAGACAAGTTTCCAACAACACAACACAGGACTTCAACTACCACGCCGCCCTCTATTCAACAACCACAGACATATACCCCCACCGCACCGCAACCTCCGGCGGGGTTCCCTTCGGCTCAGGCCTGAATACGCTTTCTACGTATGACTGGATTGATTTTGAGCGGGTGGAATGGGATACTTGCTCGAATGTTAGTGATAGTGGTGGAGGGGTTGATTGTCTCGTACCGAAGGGGTTCACGATGATGCATGTGCGGTTTGGAGAGGGTGTTTATGTGGATTTTTATAATTTGCATGCTGATGCGGGGTCTCTCTCTCTCTCTCCCTTTTTTTTTTCCTATTTTTTTTCTCTTTCTGGAGTGGCTGGCTAATGCTATATCAGATCCGAAGACCCAGATATCGCTGCCCGCAGCGCAAACCTCCAACAGGTAGCAGACTATATTGCAACTAACTCGGCTGGGAATGCGGTGCTGGTTTTCGGGGACACGAATGCGCGGTATACGTCTGAAGGCGAGAATATTCGGGTCTTCGAGATGCAGGAGAGTATGACGGACCCCTGGGTTGAGTTAGTTCTGGACGGCCAAGAGCCCGAGGAGGGGGGTGATACGGTCGTTTGTGAGAATCCGACGATGACGGAGAGGTGTGAGGCTGTTGATAAGATTTTGTACGTGTCTTTCTCCTTCCTTCCTTCCTCTATTTATTTATTTAATGTTATTTTGATTTTGCGGATAAGGTATTAACGGTTGAGGTTGAGGTTGACTGGCCTAGTTACCGCGGAAGCCCAGCCCTAACCCTCCAAGCCACATGGTGGGCCTACGAGGACGACAAGTTCCTCAACAACGGGTCTATCCTCTCAGACCACAGTCCGATATCCAGTGAGTTTAACTGGACAAAGTCGGACTCGTTCCGGTTGAGTGATTTATACGGTGGTCCACATGGGTAAGCCCCCTCCCCCTTCTCTTCTCTTCTCTCTCTCTCTCTCTCTCTCTCTCTCTCTCTCTCTCTCTCTCTCTCTCTATCCCTAACTTTTTTTTATTTTTTTATTTATATTTATATAATACCCCAACTGAACTCGCAATCAGTACATGGTTCAACGACCTCTCCAACCTCTCTGCCCTCCCCTCACCCAGCTGCCTGAAAGCAACCACCGTCTCCGTCTCAGGCGGGAGCCGCCTCGACAGTATTTCCCTCACCCTATCAAACAGCGACACTACCACGCACGGCGGAACAGGCGGGATAGCGCAGGAGCTCACCCTTGCCGACGATGAGCACTGGACGACCACCCGGCTTTGTCAGGGGGAAGTCATCAACGACCACACGCGTATCTTCTATATGGCGGTTACGACGGACAAAGGGAATTCAGTGAGTGTGGGTACGGAGACGGATGATTGTGTGGAATATGAGGCGGAGGAGGGGTGGGGGGTTATTGGGACTTGGGGGAGGAGTGGCGAGGAGATTGATATGTTGGGGGTTGTGTATGGGTTGACTGCGCAGTAGGAGCAGTAGTGGTAGAATATATGTACTCAAACAACATTTGAAGGTAGGTAGTGAGTGGATAATATCGTAAGAACCTTTTTTTTTTTTTTCTTTTATAAATCAAATCGTCTTGGTCTATGATACAATACAACCCAGCTCAGCTTCTAGCCCCCAACTACCTGCGTTGAACTTCCCTCCATGGCAATTGCCATTGCCATTGCCATCGCCATCGCCATCGCCATTGCCAGTGCATCCGCTCCATCCAACCACTCCAGACGCGATCGTTAATTCCTACTCACACCCAATTAGACCTACTATTAGCAGAGCTCTCATGCCCTAGAAAGAAAGGAACCCCATAACCCACCATAGATAATCGCGTCGGCAAGTCCATGACTGATAATACACGACTAGTTAACTCCAAATCAGATCCAGACACTACGAAAGTAGTAGATTTTGAAGATAAAAGCAGAAGAAGAAGAAGAAGAAGAAGAAGAAAGAGAGAGCCCGTACATTATCCACAATACTCAACCCTAGCGGCGCCGTCTGTCTCGTTACCCGATGGTAGACCCGCGTCGCGGTTGGTATGACCCAGATGAGCGCATACACCGTTGGGTATATCATCATCCGGCGGGATATCTAGTGAAGTTAGTTAGTTAGTTAGTTAGTTACCAAGCAGCAAGGCCCATGCGAATCGAACGGAATGAATGGCGGGTACCGTACCTGTTTCAAAAGAGCCGTCCCTGGATATCCAGCTGGGTAACAATCACGGCTGCTGCTCCTCCCTCCGTCTAACATCCGCCACTGCCGTAGCTCAGTCGGTAGTGCGCCGGCACTCACCTCGTAGTCGCTGGAGATGGACTTGTGCGATCTATACAGGAAGATGCAGAGGCGGGTGTATAGCGCTAGGATCACGGTGATGATTATCCATCGTGGGGTGAAGTTGACGAGGAGGCGGGTTCGGTCGCTTGTGAACCAGCACCCTTTTTTATTGATTAGTTATTTTTTTTTAATCGTACTTAGATGGCATGACATATCCAGAATGGGCGAAGATAGTTGGTAAAGAGAAAGAAGAAGAAGAAGAAGAAGAACATACAAGCACCGATATTCCCATACCCCACGAGAACCAGCCCAAGCGTTGCCCACAGCGTTGACAGAATCCACGGAACACACCATAGGATAACACGGTAGTCTTGGATCCAGGTCGCTGCGGCCGTATGGTCCATTAGGATGAGGTATGTGCAAATGGCGATGATGAGGATCCAGTAGTCGGCTGTTTTTTTTTTTTTTTCAACATTTGTTAGCTAGCTAGCCCTAAGTATTCGGAGTATGGTGTAGAGAGAGAGAGAGAGAGAGAGAGATTCACTCTGCACAACAAACATCTGGTTCATAAACCCGTTAAAGCTGCAAAAAGCCTGCTGCTCTTGAGTCCAGATGTATCGGCCCGAGAGATTCATGCTTGTTGAGACCATGACGTTCAGCGCCATCATGAAGTCGCTGAGTCCAAGGCCTTTGTTCCCATGTATGACGACACAGTTAGTAAGTAGATACGCATTGAATAGCAACGAATCAGCTTAGCAGGATAGTGCGTAACTCATTATCTTTCAGGAAGGGGGAAAAGCAAATAACACTCACCGAGAATCAACTGATGCCTGAACGTGCGAAGCGAAGGCACGACCTTTGGCCAAAGCATGAGCAATCCAATGGCATGGTATAAGTAAGAGGCTTCATACAAGAAAGCTCGATATAATCCATGCTCCACCAAGAACCGAAAGCGTCGAGACAACCAATACAGCCACGCATAGCTTGCGCTCAGCATCGAGGGACGTTGGGGCGGAGAGCGTCATTGGGCCTACTACTAGGCCATCCATGAACCACAGGGGCGTGCGAGGAATAATTCCAAATTCATGTTTACTTCTGGGAGTTGACGGTGGATAAGAGGGAATTTTTGCAGAGACAAAGACAGGAAGATACGAATGACGATCCCGCGGAGTTGATCAGCGCCTGGTGTAGTATCAGACCAATCGCCGCGGTCAAGCTGCTGATAGCGAAGATGAAGCGTGACTGGCAGCCCCCGAGGGATTCAAGATAAGGGATTCTCTGGCTTAAAAGAAAAATCTGCGGGACAATTCTTTTGGGTCCGGCGGTTGGTGAGTTGATACATCAAAAGTGCTGTTGCGGAGGACTCCGAAGCCCTATTTAGTTTCTATTAGACAGTTTTAGTAGTTGCCCCTGGGTTGATCCATGCAGGTTGCATAGGCTAAATCTATTCTTCGGGTCGACGCCGTTGCCAGCCGAATCTAGACTAATCTAATCTCTTCTATTCTATAGATGGTACTGCTGACCCCCCTTTACCCTCACGCCCAACCTCTCCCACCACCCCTCAACTCCCATATCTTCTTGACCACTAGACAACCCCCAGTCAGCACAGATCCTAATCAGAGGAAGGATGAAAAAAAAAATCCACATACTCATCTCGCTTGAGAACCGTCGGCTCCATCTGGCCCTCCGCCTCATTCGGATTCCGGAAGACGACATTATATTTCTACCCTCGTCAGCCACTAAATCCACACCTCTAGACAGGGGGGGGGTAAATTAGATAAAAACATACCAAGCCCAACGTAAGATGAATCCCCGCCGGCTGTCTGGGAAACTCCTCCCGCGGCTCCCTCCCCTCAATCATCGCCTGGATATTCTTCACCACGGTAGCTGCCTGCGCCGCTCCAGGCCTGGCGGCCTTGCGCAGACCGGTGTCCGCAATATCGCCCACAGCGAAGAGATGTGGGTATTTCTTGTCGAGGAATTGCATTGTCGGGCGGATGTGGATGAAGCCGTTTTCAGGGTTGATTAGGGATCCTGAGGAAGAGGATGAGGGGAGGTCGGCGATGAGGTCGTTATTAGGGGTTTGACCAGTCGCTAAGATAACGAAGTCGTATTTAGAAGGGAGTTCTGTGCCGTCGGTGAGGTGGACGGGGAATGGGGTGGTTGTTGGGAAGCCTGTAGGTGGGACTTTGATTCGGGAGCCGGTGATGAATCTGCCATAGTAGTCAGTCAGTACGTACGTAAAAAGTAAAGTATTAAAAAGGTACTCGACCCGACCCGACGTACTTAATCCCCAACGCGTCAAACCGGCCCTTAATCAACTCGTGCAGCTGGGAATGATACTGCGGCATAAGATACGGCCTTGATTGCACGACGGTGATCTCCTTCTCTGGGTAAAGTTCCTTCAGATCGGTAGCCATCTGGACACCCACCGCACCACCACCGGCAATGAGAATCGATTCTGACTTCTTGATGTCTGTCTGGTGCCTTTGGAGATACGCGACCGAGGAGGCTTTATCGTTGTCTTTCATCCCCGCTGGCTCGGACAGACGCGTCCCTGTTGCAACGACAAGATACTCGAATGGGATCTGGCCAGATCCTTGCCATTCCCGATCTAGTTTGACATGGTGCGGATGGACGGAGAGGACGCGGGCCTGGACGACGGCGTGGTTGGTTGAGTTGGCGACCGAGGTGAATAGTCCGGTGTAGGGAATGAAGGCTTTGTGTTCGTGGCCTGGGAGAATGGCAAACCGGGGCTATTGAGCTATTAGCGGGTTATCTAAACAGAAGGGGGAAAGCGCTTCGTACAAACGCGAAGAGATGGTGAAAGTGACTATGCGGCTCGATCAGAAGGACGCGGTGCGTGTTGGGAAGAACTCTCGCGAGCTCCTGGGCCGCTGACTTGCCGACATACGAGCCGCCAACAACGATGATGTTTTTCAGTGTACTAGCCATGGTTGCAGTAAGCAACGGCCTTGCTGGGTGCTGACTCTGGGTGTATATATGTCCAGGCGGAGTAATTATTAGCCCTCTGGATCAGCGGTGGGCCTAATTCCCGAGCCGCTTATCTGATCCGGCTTATCTCCGAGCCGATCTCGGAGGCAGCCACGCAGGGCCGTACAGCGCAACTTGATGAAGCGACGATTGCTGAAATTCAAGTCCAAGATGTGACAACCTACTTCACTAGCATGGAATTGGAATCGTGACGGGAAATTGACAAGTATCGCGGAGAATCGCCAAAACTAATGATCTTAATGAAGAAAGACAAGTCAAGAACTAGCATCAAGCATAAGCCAAGCAATTCTGCCTTAGTGCCTGGCTGCGGAAGAGTCACGGGATGCGCGGGACGAGAAATTAGGAGAATAAAGTTGCTGCCTGAGTCCGCGCATGACTCAGCAACGCGTCCCCTTTTCCAAATTTTCACTTCTTTCAAATTCAAGGGGTGAACCAGAAACACACTAGCCCAGTTTGTGCTTGGCTGGTATCCATTCCTGCAGAATAATTAACCAATGCAGCGCTCTCACTGGACGAAACCTCCCCGCCGGGGCTGAGTCATGCTTGGCGAAGGCTGGGCAAGGGGGTTCTCGGGGCGTGATTTGCCGCTATCTTTAGGGGTCTGGGGTCTGGCACTTGGCCGGATCAGGTGAGACTTCTCTTAAACCTCACTCGAACGAGCCGCTGTTCAGGAACTTGCATTTTCCAGCTCTGTGCCGGACTTGCGCCCGTTATCTCCTGATTCTAGACGCTCTCCGTCCGTCCGTAACTTTACGCACCAACTTCCGGGGAAGAATGCGCTGGGGCTCTTCACTGTCCCTGGGTGGGGCCGCCCTGGTGCTTCTGCTCCAGGGCCAGCTCGTCCTATCGGATATCCCGGTCGTACCGACCTCAACTGGTATGCTTCGTCTTGTCCCCGATGCATGGAGAGAGAGTTAACCAGGTCTAGAATCACTCACCGAGGCTGGCAAGGCCATCACCAGGCCCATGTGGGACTTTTACCTACAGAACCAGACCGAGGGTATCCCCGGAAAGCTGACCGACACCTGGTATGTCGCTGGTGCTATGTTCATGACCATGATCCAATTCTGGCATGTGTCTGGCTACGATGAACACAACGCTGTTGTCTCCCATGACCTGATGTTCCAGGCCGGTGATAACTACGACTACTTCGACTCTAACTACAGTCAATGGCTCGTGAGTGGTCTCCCCCCAATGTCCTGCATATGCCTCAACGCTAACAAAGACTAGGGTAACGACGATCAAATGTTCTGGGGTCTAGCTGCCATCACAGCTTCAGAGTCCGGCTTCCCAGAGGTCGAAGGCAGGCCCACATGGACCTCCCTGGCCCGCGCTGTTTTCAACATGCAGGTCAACCGCTGGGACACGGCCGCCTGCGATGGTGGTATCAGCTGGCAGATCCACCCCTGGCAGGCCGGATACACGCTGCGCAACTCCATCTCCAACGGCGGGCTCTTCCAACTCGCCGCCCGTCTCGGCCGCTTCACCGGCAACGCTACCTACTTCGAATGGGCCGAGAGGATCTGGGACTGGTCCGCCCAGTCGCCACTCATCAAGCAGCAAAGAAATTGGTTCGTCGCCGATTCTACCTCTGGCGACAACGGCTGCATAAACAGCGGCGACATGCAGTGGTCCTACAACTATGGCGTCTACCTTGCCGGTACCGCATACATGTATAACCACGTAAGACACCCATCCCCAACCCAACCTAAACCAATCAAAAAGCTAACAAACCCAACCATACTCCAGACCCAAGATGAAAAGTGGCTCATTCGCACAAGAGGCCTCCTCGGCCAGCTCACCACCTACTTCTTCCCAAGCGACTTTGGCGACGGCAACATCTTCTCCGAAGTCACCTGCGAACCACGCCTAACCTGCGACCGAAACATGCTCAACTTCAAAGGCTGGTCCTCCATCTGGATGGCCATGACAGCAAACCTAGTCCCAGAAACTCGCGACCTCATCTTGCCCAAAATGCAAGGCTCCGCAGCCGCCATCGGCAGGCAGTGCGATGGCGAAACCGAGAATCTGTGCGGCTCCCGATGGCACCAGGATACCTGGGATGGCATTAAGGGGTTGGAAGTGCAGCAGGCTGCCTTGGGTGGAATCACTGCCAATCTGATGCTGCTGGCCGATGTCAGGGCGCAGACGATCGACACCAATCCTAATGCGGGGGAGGAGTACCTTGATACTCACAGTGATAACTTGCCCACTGCGTTGCCGGACATCTCTACCGGGGATCGTGTGGGTTCTTGGATCCTTACTGTGCTTTGGGGGTCGGGGATTGTTGCTGCTGGGTGGTGGTTGATTAAGCAGCAGTAAAATTCTCTCTCTCTCTCTCCCCCCTGCGTACCCACTCGGTGTGTGTGTGTGGGGGGGGGTCTTGTTTTGCATTTTCAGTAGATACTGTGTGGGATACTTGTTCTTTACATTGGTTTTTTTTTTTTTTTTTTTTTTTCTCTCGATTTTATCTATCATTCATTCATTCATTGACGTTTCGTTCAAATAAAACTCGGCTTGGGCTTTTTTAAACATGGTGATATGGCTGCTTTGAAATTTAGGCTTGCTAAGTTAAGTATAAAACAACCAAACCATCGCCAACCATATATTCACCCAATCTTCCCTATCCTTTAGGTACATATATAAAGCCATGGCTGCTTGTATGTATGCATGTACCTTCATGGTCAGAATTATCCATATCCATATTATTGCCTGAGTCTGGTTCTTTCCCTCTCTTTTCTTTTTCTGTTGTTGCTGCCGTTCTTGCTTTCTGAGATGTAAGTAGTATGTATATACATAATAGCTAGGGTTAGTGTATTCCCCAGTGTTGATGATGTTAAGATGTTGTAGACAAAGTGCAGGAACTAAAAAAAAAAAAAAAGGGCGGGGAAATAATAAATAAATATACACAAAATAAAGGAGAAAAGAAATGAAAAGAGGTATATAAGTGTAGAGTCGAAGGAGACGCAATGTAAAATCAAGACAGCCGGGTAATTCCCACTGCATATCCCCGGGGGTAGTAAGTGAAAGCAATATAAACGCAAGGATGAATCAGACTATATCCCTGTACGCCTGTCTTGAAAACGGTGAAAAAAAAATAAACAAAGGGGAAGAAGGAGGAGGATAAATCACTTCTCCAATTTGACCTCATTGAGACCATCATGTCTGTGGTGTTGAAAACGAGCACCAGTCGAGGTCTCATATAGCTCCAGCTTCCCCTTCAAAACATGGTTCTCGCTCTTTAAATTCTCGATGAAACTAAGCGCACTGTCGATAATCGACGCCTTGGGCGACTGCTGCCGACGCCCGCAGAACTCATTCACTGGCGCAGACGACGCAGCAGCATTCTTTGACATCGACGGTGTCAAAGAGCCAGGCGAAGAAGACAACGAAGAAAACGGTTCGTGCCCCTTGTTGATTGCATATTCTAGCTGCCGGAACTTGGAGTTCAGGTTCATCCGGTACCGTTTCTCGACGATGTTGTGGGATGCTCTCCGGTTCGCGTGTTTCTGTCGCCGCTCGGCGTCTGCATGGGTGTTGGGTTCGGGGGCCGATCTGCGGCGGCCCCTTTGAGGTATTAGTTCCATGTTTAGGTATGTCTTGTCTGACGGGAGAGGCATTGGGTACGTGGAGGCGCCGGATTGGAGTGGCATTTGGAGGGGGAGGGCCACGGGGGGTTTGGTGTTTAGGAGGCTAGTGGGTTCGGGCTCTTCGGTTTGGGGCGAGGGATCAAGGCAGGGATCCTGAAGGTTGAAGGGCATTTGATCGTCGAGTGGCAAGGGCTATTATATTTATGTTAACGGTTGAGGACTGGTGCGAGGTTGAGGGAGACGTACGTTCTGGAAGATCCGATCATAGTTCAAGAACGAGTCATAAGGATTCCCCATCGTGTCTGCTGGAGACGTTGTATCACAGAATGAGTACCCAGACATCATCCCTGGAGCAGAAGGCGCCCAAGGATTACCCACTCCTGTGAAAGCGGGGACATATGGTTTAGAGAGGGCATGCTGGCGGTCCCTGGGAAAATGCTGTACATACTCTTTATCCTTCCCGGTGGCAGGTATTGACACCGGGAAGGGCGCAGCTGTAGCCTGGCTCATCTTGTCTTCAATTTCAGGGTTTGAGGAAATCATAGTGTTGAGTATGTAGCACGAGGAAGACAAAAAATATTTGCGTCAATAATGCGGCTTGGCCCTTATTAGTATTTCTACTATGGCGGATGGCGGATGGCGACGGATTTCTGCAAACCACGAAACTTAGAATCCTTCTGATGAAAGGCAAAAATATTTATTGGTTGGGATTTTTCGGAGGTTTGCGATCAAGTTGTTATTTGCATAGTGTACCGATAATAGCTTGCAAGCGCTCAGGTAATAGCAATGATATGCCGTGCCCTTGATGAAGTATTGCCGATGAGGGGGGGACCAGACACTGGATCTAGGGTAGCAGGCAACATGGAATCAGGGTCCAGAGGTCCAGACGGTCGAGACCTTCATGCTGTATGGCAGGATATCTTGTCCCGACCCATGAAAACAAGGGCTCAGTCAGCCGGGACAGGCTTTGGCTGCGCAAGAGCTTCGAATGGCATCGCCCGCTTATAGGTGGGAAACCACAGCCCATCGATGAGGGCTGAAAGTTCCGTGGCTTGCCGAACAATGTTGCACGTAGCACAGCTGTTGAGTTCGCGTGGGAGCTCGCTTTGACAGCTGTCAGCACGGAAAGCAGGGTTCTAGAGCTGGAGTGCCTTGGTTCAGAGGACTCGTCCCAACAATTGTATGTTTGGGGATCCCTCAGCAAGCTTTTCCTTGAATGTGACCTTCGGGAGTCATAATCGCCCGGGGGTCTCCGATATAAAACACCTCGTACCAGTGTTCAGGCCCCTCCTCGGCATATCCCCCGAAAGCAACTCGCCTCTTTCGACTTGCGCAATGCTCTTTCCTGTCAGTGTCACCAAGCCTCAGCCTCGGCCATGCCTCGATCAGGTCGACTATGATCCGTGCCACATGTCTGAGGAGCGGCACGAACTCCGGATACCTCTCCGACAGTGCCACTCCATTCCAAACTCCCTGCCGCCAACGGTCTCCCAACCTGAGGACAATGAGAGATCCTCTGTCGATGGTTCTACGAAAGGCACCTCAAAAGATCACTCCAAAAGGGTACGGTTTGCTCTAGGAGGCAGGATGGTTCAGTACTTTAATCCAACCGAAACGCCTTCTTCTGTGAATAGGACACCGTATGCATTGGATCCCTCAACAATACCTGACTAGCAGCATATGACCATGGACCCAAGTTGAGATAGACCAATGGATACTGGATAGCAGATGTTGGTTCTGCGTATGTTGGACATTCATTCTCAGTGTAGCAATCACATGTCTCTTCACTGCTGACGTCACCACTCGTGACTTCCAGCATCCGTGGAAAACAACTTCATCCCCAAACTTCCTCTCGCTCCCACTCTTGGCCATCCCAGGGAAATGCGCGCAATGACCACCAGAACCTACCGCCAGACCCTCGACTTCCTGGTTCAGTCCCAAAGGCTCCCCCGACTACCTCCAGCAGAAGTCCTTCTGGTACGGCAGTCCGGCAGACGCCTACCTCAGCATCCAGCTCGCCTCCTTCCTACGGCGGTCGTCTAGATGGTTGGATGGATATCGCGGAGGGTCTTATCCTCCTCCTCGATCAAGTGCCGCGAACCATCTTCCGCGGGTTGCCACAAGCTTCTGTGACGGATGCGAAGGCCGTCGTCGCGGTTGCCCGGCACGCGGTGGATAATGGCTGGGATCGGAGCCTGCCGGGTGTACAGCGACGATATATGTATTCGCCATTCAACCACTCGGAGAACATACGAGATCAGGAGCTGTCCGTTCGGCTGTTCACCGACTTGGGGAGACTCGGCGATGGGCGAGGGATTTCCATGATCAGATTAAGCGCGACCGAAGGTTTACACATCGGGATGACATACGGCTCCGCGATGAGTACTGGGAAGGTGATTTGACCGGTGAGAATATTCTCACGAGTCATGTGGCAATGTTCCCTGCGTTAAGAGAGTGCTACCTATACCAGGCTTCCCCCGCAGCTTATAGTATGCGGTCCTGCCACCCAGGTCAACTCGACTGCCATGCCCATTTAGTCTCAAACCAAGCCCAATTCCAGATCATGGGCCGTTAATTCTACTCAGACGTGAGGGCCTTCGCGCGCTCTACCAGCGGTCCTAGCTGTGGAGAACAAGAGTCAGTAAAACGGTTCTCTAGTGCGGAGAGAGGTGTTCCGATTCGAGTCATGCATTTTCCAGTCCAGGCTATATTACCATAGATATAGGAAAACATAGGAAATCATTACGGTTTTTTCGTCTTTTTCCGTGGCTCTGTAGTTCACGTCGAATTCCCCCCACTCATTCGTAATAGCCTTTCTCCTCAGTGTGAACACAAGTACTAGCCTAGCCCTATCGTGACGCCATCGACTAAACACCGCGTGTATAATCCAATACCACGGTTTAGACAAGGATATCTGTAACCCGGAGCGATTCGCGGCGCGGCCGACAAGCCACGGCCATATCGAGAGATGCGACTTGGAAGATTATCGAAGGGCTAGACCCTGCTGGACGGATGGGACCGGAAGTCAAGAACTCTCTCGGTGTTTGCAACGGCATTTGGTCGGTGTCTAGGTATACTACTTACATTTCCCCTAGCTCCTAGTACTAGGAAGGCCCCCGGGGCGGGGATGTACCCACCAGGGCCATGAATTGTTTTGCTGTCAAACTATCGCCAAAAAGTACTAGGAACGGAAGTGTGGTGACTAATATATATTTTCATTAGCAAGGAAATCAGTCTCATTCCTGCCTGTTTATTTACGGCTTCTATATAGATATTACAGTATCCAGAGATCCCTCCGAGGTATCTATCTATCTATCTACTTAACTCTCAAAAAACCTCCCGAAACTCAAACGGCTTAAACTCCCTAACAATGTTCCCATAAGCCCCCTTAAACGCCACATCAGGCATGGCAGCCTTGCGGACAACGCGCGAGTTCGACCCATTAGTGGGAAGCCGAATCGTCTCCGAGTTCTCTAAATGCCGATCGCAAGTCCCACCGGGGACCAGGGCATCGCCGCCAAGATTCTTGATGTAGGTGTACTGGTTCTCGATGGTGGAGTGGTTTTTCGCGATGCCAGGGAACCCACCGGGGACGTTGCTGTCGTAGACAGCCACCACGGTGTTCTGGGCTACGTTCTCGGCTTGGCTGGAGCGGGCGTAGTTATCGGGGACGTGGGTGTCGGCGTTGTAGGCGGCTAGGAAGCCTTCGCTGTCTAGATTGGGATGGTTGTTAAGTTGGTATTCAATTTTTTCTTTTTTTTTTTTTTTTTTTTTTTTTTTTTTGGTTTTTGTTTGGTTTATTTGATTCATAAGGTTGATCTGGCTGGCTGCTTGGGGTGTGGAAAGGAGGATTAAGGACTTACTGCTTAATTCCTCGCCGAAAGCTGCGAATCCGTCGAGACCGTGGGCGGACTCGTGGATCATCACGTCGATGTTTGCGCCGGTGGTGCCGAAGAAGGCGACGTTGCCGTTGATGGCGAAGGCTGAGTTGGCGCCTGGGAGGAGGAGGATCTGTCGGACCTACACAGTGTGTGAGATCATGTTAGTTTTTGATGGATTCTAATACAAGTATAAATGTGGAGAGAGAGGAGAGGTCGTATGTACCCAGTCACGAATATGGACAGGGAGCTTAGAGAAGGTCTCGGCAGCAGTAGTGATATCAGTCTCGACATCCTTGTGGCGGCAGAAGAGCCAGGGGTCGCAGCACTATTGTGTATATCATGTTGCTGTTAGCTATGCTATCGGATGGAATGAGTGAGTTAAGGATATGGTGGTAAGCTTACGTCGTCGTATTTGACTTGGTAGACCTCAAAGTCGGTGGCTGCAAAGTCCTGTCCCTCGCCAAGATCCTGGCAATCTTTGGGAATGTAGCCAGGGGCCCAGATGGCGATCTGGTAGTTGACGGTGGGGAGGTTGTTGGCGTTGCCTTCGAGGAGGTAGTCGAGGTCGGAAGTTAGGGCTGGCTTGTCGAGCTGTTGGGCCTGCGCGAGAGCGAGCGCAGACAGCGCGGAGACGACCTTCATGGCTCCCTTCATTGTGGGCGAATGAACTAAGTCAAATAAATAAACAATTCACAAATCTAGTAAACTGGTTCTAAGTTGGACAGAGGTGGAATGCAGATGCTGTTGACACTCCTAAGGTACTCAACCCTTCTTTTATAACCCCCAGGAAATTAAGTCACTGCAGTTAATCCTTACTTTCTACAGAATGTTATTCCTACTTCCTCGACAGCACAGCAAGCCTCAGCCCCAAGGACGGAGACGATCGTCCGGCCCCCAATTTGAACGGACTGTATGCCAAGGATAGGGCCAGCCAGGAGTGCGCGCTTACAGGTCCATAATTCGCGATCAGATTCATTCTTGTGGAGTTCCTGCAGAGTGCGACATTGCAGGAAGGGGCAGTGTGCTAAGTAATAATCCGAGCTGTTCCCTGCTCTTCTCCATCATCCATGAGTCCATAATCCGTATCGGCTGCGGAGTGGCTCCGCTACGGCCTGGCTTGGGCTCAGCCGCCTTGTCATGCTCCAAAAGACGCTCTTCTCTTCGCAAATTCATTGTCTCCAGTTTTCAGTCTCCAGTCTTCAGGCTATTTGCAAGGTCGTAATCGTATAGCCCCAGGACGACCCACTCAATTGTGCTTATTATAGGCAATTCTCCGTACCGAGTTAGTTCGGGCTGCGGCGTAGAATCTTAATCAACACACGCATGGAAGTTAGTTAACATGTTTCGAGAGAGAGCAATAATAATCCCCTGCCGATCCTCCCATCCGATACGAAGGACCTCCATTCTTCGTCTCCACCAGATCCGTGCCCGATGTGGTCTGTTTGAGTCGTGAATGTCACTCTGCCCGCTCTGGTACAGGAAACACCCAGTCCTCAGGAAAAATCCCATACTGCACGTCCTCGCCCGCAAAGATCCCCTCGTACTTCTCAATCCGCGTCGCTGGATCCTCAGCCTGGCGGTAGTAGCCATGCACCAGCTTCTTGATCTTAGGGTCATTCCACATTTTCTCCATCCACTTCAAAACCTCGGGGCTCGCGTTGTCGAGCGGGAGGTTATACGTGCGAAAGCGCTAACCAAATCATGGTAAGCAAAGAAAGAAAGAAAGAAGAAAAGAGGAAAGGAAGACATACCCATAAAACAGGCCAATAAAACGCATCCGCAATACTAAACCCTCCAAACAAAAACCCTTCATCTTCATCCTCTCCTAGTCGCTCCCTCGTAACCCGTCTCGCATCATCCCAAATCGTCAAAATCCGCTTAATCTCCTGTTTCGCCCCCGCAGGGATGGGAATCGGCCCGGTATACCGCGCGATAAAGTTCGAGTGAAACGTGTTTCGGATCGTGGCGAAGCCCGCGTGCATTTCTGCGGTCGCGCTGCGGGCGAGTGCGCGCAGGGCTGGGTCGCGCGGCCATAACCCCAGATGCGGGTTTTGGTCGGCGAGGAATTCGACGATGGAGAGTGAGTCGTTGAGGGTGATGGATTGGGAGTGACAGTGGAGGAGGGGGACGAGGGCGCTAGGGGAGTGGACGTGGACCTTTCATAGACAGATCTCTGTCTTAGGGTTTCCGTTGTTTTTTTTTTTTGGGAGGGAGAGGTAGAATAGCTAAGTACTTACCTGCTCGAGGGGGACCTTTTCGGTGGTGTATGGGATTTGGAAGTATTCGAGGACGGCTTCGACTCGGGCGGTCCAGCCTAGATGCAGTGAGATTTGGCCCTGGTGTGATTGAGGAGGAGCATACTGGAGTATCGGGTGTATGTCCCGATCAAATGGTAGTCGGGAGACATCTTGAAGTGCTCCGTAATAATTGCTTCTCGATGATATGGACGAACCAGTATATATATATATATATATATATATGCGACGATACGGTGAGTCATAGGTTCACAATGCGGCCTTCGGTGACACCATACCATGTAGCTCGAGAGCAGCGTGGCAGGTTAACTCCACTCAGTTGGATCATCGTCAACGTTTGGTAAGAAACAAATTGGTGGTTTATTCTTTGATAGTTGGTAGCTTTGAGCTCCGGAAGATACTCTCAGAATTCTACCACTCAACCAAAAAGGGCGAACCCTCCTTAGAGCTGAGAGCTTCTATTCTGGCTGACAGATACTGAACAATCAGGTGGCCTGAGATCAGAAAGAATGAAAGAATTCAAAGTGTTGAACTCCTGGTGACCTTTAAGGGCCTCAAACTATCTCAGAGGCAATCCCTGCAAATTGCTCATCTCTACACCTCATACTCAAACTATATAGCCCATTCCAATGGACTACTGTGCTGTACGTGGCTGAGTAAGTGCGCATCCACCCCTATCCCAGTCGAGATTAAGGAGGATTGGGAATATTGGGAATTGGGGATAATAAGAGATAGTAAGACTAAATAAGATGAAATGGGAGGAAATGCTACCGCCTAAGCGTGACAATTAGAGTAGTAGTTAGGAGTTACCCCCCTCCCCTGCTTTGACTACCTTGGACTTCCCATCTTTATGCTTAGCTTTCAAGCCTTCAGATCTCGCGGGACGTTGGAGGTTGTGCCTGAGCAACAACAAGGATTAATGGGTTGAGTTGAGCTCTACTCTCGTACTAAGGTAGCTACTTAGTTAATAACCCAAATTCACACCGATCAACACAATACTTAGTGGTGAAATTTTTTTTTTCAATTATGGCTAGGATAGATAAGGTAACAAGATACGTCGCGATTCTATTCAGGGTTGGATGCTGTTTTATTTTGTTTTTGTTTTTTTTAGTGCTTTTGCCTAGGGACGGGTCGGACCCAGCTGCACAGCAAGGTGATGCCTAGTATGATGATGCCAATGATCCAAAGCGCGCGGTGGTACTGAGTCCCGTTATACCGGAAGACGATAGCGAAGATTATACCCCCAAAGTTGCCCATTCCTCCAACGATACCGGAAACAATTCCTGCTCATCATTAGTACAGAAACCAGTTTAGGTAGGCAGGCATGGGTGTTAGAATTGAGAGGGCGACATACCATTCCCCGTCGGGTAGACATGGGGGACAATTGCGAAATTCGCCCCGTTACTCGCGGCAATGAAGAACGCCATGAGAACAACAAGACCAAACATGAGCCCTTCACGGTGCGGATCTAGGAACCCGATCAGGATTGCAGATCCCGACATGAGTAGGCCGAGGGCAACGAGCCACATCTTCTTGGCCCAGACGGAGTTGGTGCGCGCGTAGATCACATCAGCGATGAATCCACCCATGGGCCGGAAGATGACATTCACCAGCCCAAACATGGATGCCCACTGGCCGGATTTGGTTTGTCCGAGTGCTGGGAAGTTGTGAAGGTAGAAGGCACCTAGGGTGGAGTTGATGGCGAGTTCGGCACCAAAGGAGCATGCGTATGGGAGAGCGACAGCTAGCGTGGACGGGTCCATTGCAATAGCGAGGTATCGTTTCGTGGTTGGAGCTTCGATAACTGTTTCTGCGCTCTCCATCTGGCCCGGCCGGACTTGTGCTTCTGGGTCGATGATATCGGGAGTCCGCACGCCTTTCTTCTCGTCGCTGCGGAGGTTGACGCTGTTGGCGCTGGAGCCCGAGACAGGGGTTGAGCCGTGCAGATCGACGATGTTGCTTTGTTCACCGAGTTTCGGGCGATCAGCCCATTTGCCGGTTGGGGTGTCGGGGCAGGTGAAAAGCATAGCCAGGGCCATGAAGACGATGACGATGAACGGGACGATGTAGGAAACTCTCCAGGCTTTGTGGGGGGTGAGGCCGCGGTCGTTGACAAAGGAGTCATAAATAGCTGGCATAACGAAGCTACACAGGTCAGTGTCTCTCTCTCTCTCTCTCTCTGTCAAGTGAGCGGAGGTTCTTACTAGGTAATACCGCCGCCTGCATTTCCAAAGCCTCCAGCCAGAGAGTTGGCCGTGCCAACAACGTTTTTATCAAAGAATCCCGTGCACCACACCTGGCAAGGGACGAAGGTAGCACCGAGAATACCGACAAAGAATCTCAAAGCAATCAGACCCTGAGGAGTTGTAACAAGACCTGCCATGGCCGTCGGGATGGCACCGCAGAGCAGCAGTCCGACGAAGACCAACCGAGGGCCAAATCGATCGCACAGCGGACCAGCAACGGATCGCATGACAAATCTAGACACTTAGCCGACGTACGCCAAAAGATTTGTGGATACTCACGTTCCCAGAAGAGCAACGATATTGGAGTTGGCAACATCGGCCTGCGACATGTGCAGGTCCTGCTTGATTGTGACGCTCAGCTAGACAGAGTTAAGGAACAGCTCTCACGGATGAAGCGACTGTACTTACCAGAGGCGGAAATGCATACCAGGAGAGGAATGCAACCAAGAATCCGAGCCAGGAGAAGAAGAAAACCCTTCCATAGAGACCAAACGGGTTGAGAATCGGGATGGATCGGGCCTTTAGCGTCTGGGGATTCAACTGGGGGGCAGTAACGGCCAGGCGGAGTACTTCTGTAGCTTTCATTGCGATAGAGCCAAAGCTATCGAGTAGAGATTGGGATGGGAGGTCTGTCTGTTCAAGATGATGCTGAACGATCCAGTGGGGATCAGGGTGTTCTTAAATCAAGTAGTTGATATACCGTTGCAAGTCGATATGATATCCTGGTTTCTCTGGTGGCGTCAAAGTTCATCTTCAATCCGAATGTCCTAGGAGTTGTCCAACCGCCAAGTAAAAGGCAGAAGGTCAGGCAAAGCTATGTGGATGATGGGACCGCGGAATCGCAGAAGTATATTGCAAGCTCGCCAGTCGATCCGTGCCGAGACAAGGCCGTAATTGCCCGCGCGACGGACAATATTACTTGGCCCGTTGCTATTCCTGCATTGGCAAGCTGTGGGCTAATTCATGGCGTCCATGTGCGAACCGAGAACGTGGTCCAGGCCGGGATACTTTGATGCATCATCGACGCAGGACGAAAATTGCTCTACGCAAAGAGCTTGATTGAACCGATAAGCTCGGTGGAACAGACGAAGAGAACTCCGCGGCGCAAGAAAGAGCTGGAGATCGAATCATCTTATAGCGGAATTGAAGCCAAGGGAGCGAGGAAGCAGGGGCTGAGGCCGCCAGAGATAAACATTGACCCTCTCATTGGCCATGGAGGAGGAGGACGATCTTTGAGCCTGGGCCACTTCCGCGGGTGCCAGATAGCTTTGATAGACCGTATCGGGCTTATCAGCAGTGACACTCGGAAATCCCGAAACCAGTTGCAGTGTTGTCCACACCAATCGTTGAATTTTTTATTCCGCTGTTGGCGTCCTCGGAGCCTCAAAGCCAGATGTTCCATCCTCCAGTGGCTGCTCACCCTCAGGCAGCCCAACCCGGTCGTCCTCAGCTCCATCACCCGCGGAAAAGTAGTCATCCAGTCCAAAGAGCTCGTTCATCTCTTCCAACGATCGATCCTTCGTCTCAACTACACTGCAGTTAGCACCGGACAAGACAAATGTGGGCGACGTACCAAGAGCGTATCGAACAAAAACAAAAGCCACGACACATATCAACGCATAGACGACATATAGCCCCCATCCAATTAAATCGCCCAGTACTGCCGATAGTTGCGCTACAACATAGCAAGAGGCCCAGTTCGCTGATGTTGAGAGCGCGTTGCCTTTTGCCCGCATCGACAATGGGAAGTTCTCAGATGGGTAGGGCCACGCTGCCACCCCCCAGCTGATGTGGAAAAAAGAGGTAAAACAGATACGGAAACAGGACACTAGGATACTGATGTAGATTCCGCTTGATTGGGGACGATTCTCCGCTTGTCGCTGGAGTGCAGCGATTCCGAGCATCGACAGCATCATCCCGACCGTGCCGATTTGCAGCCAGGTTTTGCGGCCAAGTCAGTCGAAAGAGAAAATCAGGACCCATGAGCTCAGAAAGAGGGCTATTCCTATTCCATTCCGCCTGTAGTAAGGTTCGCAGTCTGAGGATCAATGATACCTCCTTTCTGAAACAATGACGGCTATGCAGGTAATTAGTCTCGTTCAGCCTAGAGATGCGACGGCATTTACGGCATAATATAAGATCGAATTTGTGCCGGTGATTTGTTGAAAGCATTGGATTCCACAACCCAGGGCCGTCAGCCTCGGAATAGGGCTTTTCAGCATCCCTGACCAGGACACTTCGACATGCCGCTCGAGACGAATCGTCTCCTGGATCTGTTGTTGCCGTTTCTTGTCCATGCAGGCGAACCAGCAGCTCATGTGCACACTCATTGCGTCCCTGAGCAACCAGCCAACGGGGGCCAGGCAAAACCCAAAGTACAGCAGCCTAAGCCCAGGACAAAAGCCGGGAGGACTTGAACTGCAAGCGGGATACGCCACCAGCTCGGGCTCGAGAGAAGACTGAGCCAGTAGTTGAGCCAAAACGCGATTTAACTCACCGGTGCAGAGTATCATCGGCCCGATGCCGATAAGACGGCCTCGGAGAGTGGAAGGAGCAATTTCAGATTGGTATAGAGGAACCCCAGCTGCACACCCGCCGACCTCGAGTCCGAGGACAACACGCCCGATAATCTATCTTTGTTAATCCGAACGAGCATGGACAATGCATTGTCCAGGCACGTACGATCTGAGGAATTGTATAAGACGCAGCCTGGATTACGGCACCAATAATACACAGCAGGCTCGCAAGTGCCAGTACTTAGTCTCTCGTGACCATATAAGTCGGCAAGGGCTCCAGTAGACATGGCACCAGCGAAGCAGCCGATATCATACACGGAGGCCATGGCCCAGTGACCCCTGGGTGGGATTAGCAACAACCATAATATACTGAGTAACAAACCAACATACATGAGTTAGCCGGATGCACCAAATCCTTCCATCGCTGGTCAGCAACAATCATCCTCATAGCCAAATAGCAGCGCACCCAAGGACACGAAGGCCGCTAGTTTATAGACGTACCATGGGTCGACTTCATGGGATGTCGGTCGGGTAAGAATGGGACTCGACTGCTTGAGAGACGACATTTCTGACTATAGCATAAACGAGTCATGTAGATTCCGTCCTCTGCTCTGATCCTTGTTGAAGTTGAGTTGTTTCCCCAGATTTCTCCACGAAGAAGCCGTCGAGTCAGGTGATGATCGACACCGAAGGGCCCCAGTCACGAGACCATCCACGCAGTGTACATAGTATAAACTCCACATGGACTCTCAGGAGCTTGATTAGTCGGCTCGTGAGTGGAAATAAATGGCTCTGGGTAATTGGGCAGTTTTAGAGAGTGTGGAGTGACGAATTGACGATTCCTCGATCTCTGAGCAACAGCCGAGGGGCCGATGCGGTTAATCCGGGTCTCTCTCCCAGGGAACTCCAGCAACAGTTAGTCCGTAGTGAAGCAAAGGGTATAGTGGCTCATCCGAGTTGTATGGAAACTGCATTAGAAGACAGTAAAACTGGCTAACCTCGCGGATGACCGGCTCTTGGTCTTGGGGAGAAAGGACAAAAATGACACTGGAATCACAACGACTCGATTTACGGATTACGCCCTATTAGGGACTATGGGGCCTGTTCATATTGATCCGGATGACGTCGCGTTTTCGGTCTACTCATCCGGAACGGCTGGACTTTCAAAGGGTGTCATGATCTCTCATCGTAACGCTGTTGCAGATGTCGTGCTACAAGCAGCAATAGAGGGTACGCATTTTAATATGATCGAATGTTGGCAGTGCTCCCCGACTTATCGTATATACGGTGAGTTGTCTCTCCAATATTGAATTCCTCGTGCGCTAATTGCATAGGCATGATCTGTCTTGTATATCCTCCAGTCTGGCTAGATACCTCGACCATCTTTATGGAAAAGTTCGACCTACAGACATTCTATCAACTGATTCGGGGGCATTCGATTACGCATGTATATGCTGCGCCGCCAATCGTGCTTTACCTAGCAAAGAGCCGCTCTATCAACGGGTCCAATTTAGCTTCTCTGCGGATGATCACATCTGAAGGGCCTTCCCTTAATCCAAGAAACATATAGCCGATGGAAAATCCCAGTGCGGTAGGCATACAGACTGTCTAAAACAATCTTTGTCTCCCATATTCAGGTTAGTCTATTTTCAATCTTATTGAACTATTCTGACATCCACAACAACGTTGGGACAGCTAGGACCAGGGAATTGGATTAAACGGACCGGTTCTACCAGGCATGCCAGCAAAAATTGTGATTGAGGGAGATCAAACACCAGCAGTAAAAGAAGAAGGCAAGCTCAGGATTCGAGGGCCAGTGGTTTTTTAGTGGTTAGAACAACGATCGCCTCTCTACAGAGGCATGCCTAACCACAGACCGGTGGTTCAAGACAGGAGATATTGGCTTCGAGGATGAGGTGGGCAACCTACACATTACAGATCGTGCCAAGGACATGATCAAGTTCAAGGGGTTTCAGATAGCCCGATTGAACATCCCGCGGTTAGTGATGTGGCCGTTATCGGTGTCTGGAACGATGAAATGCATTCCGAAGCACCCTTGGCGTATTTTGTAGGCAAGGGAGATACAGGGGGGACGAGAATGTTGCTATATCAATTATTGGAACATCTGAAAAGTAAAGTGGCGCACTACAAGCGTCTCCAAGGGGGCGTCATTTAGATTTTGCAGATCCCCAAGAGTCCATCTGGTAAATTTTTGAAGCGTTCCTTGAGAGATCGTGTTGCCACAGTGGACAAGGGGAAGCAGATTCTGGCTCCGGAATATGCTCGATATCGATCAGCGAAGCTGTAGCAGCTCGAAGCAGGGAATTATTATGTTGTCTGCGGGTTGGGTCACGGGGATGTTCCACAACTTGGAAATACCTCAACTTGAAGGATAACAAGCAGGTAAAGTGATTACATCTTTGATCTCACTCGATGTATCCATATAGATCAAATTGGCCAGCTTAGTTGTAACTTCTGAGTTTCTCTCTATTATACATAATGGAGGTAAAAGCTTTGTTAATTCATTCCTCTACATCCCTCGGCATCATCTTTCAACTCGTTAATAGCCCCAGGCTAAACCCAGAAGCCGAACTGCCGAAAGTAGCATGCGCAAGAACACCGGCCAAGCCGCTCGGCGTAGCTGGATCTTATCTGATGTGTATTATCTGATCTGTATTATTACAATACATACCGTAATGGTCCGAGACCGGATATCAATCTGATAATCTCACCCCACTCTTTCTTGGAATGGGGGGAAACGCGATGATTATTGAAGGAAAACTCGTCATTCAATCTTGGCGTTGAATAATCTTATCCAATATTTAATTTCCAACCACTTGGCATGTCGGTTGCGCTGCATGCATCAATAATGGTGTCAGTCAGTCGCTGAAGATTCCGCTTGCCAGCAAACTCTTGGAAACTTGGATGCTGGTTTTCGTACACGGGCGGTAGACTACCTTCAGCTTCAATTTCAGTCTAGCAGTTTTACCGCTGTCGACATATACACGGCTTTTAGCAAGAAAATATAGGGTTCTCGCCGCGGCCCAATCCGGTTGCCCGAGGTAGTCTACTGCGCGATGGCGTCAGTCTATCTCGCCGGCCCTACGGGGCTCCTTTCCAGTTTCCACCAGATACAAGAGCCGAGACCCTATAATGGAAGTTGGTGAATTGAGTGGGGATGTATGAACTCGTCACTGCCCCCAATCATATATTCCTCCCAAGCCTCGCACTTCCGACATCAGCATGTGTACCAGAGAGTAGGGAGCTTCGGGCCCTTTTTGACGCAAGGAAGAAAAAGATGTTTCCAGCCCTCCAGCATCCGGTCCACTTACGGCACTTGATCCGTCGCATCCAGAAGGATCAATTGCGGCCTCTCCCCCTCCAAAGCCATTATCGACCACAATGCTTCCACTCGGGAACATCACCTTTCGAGAAACCCGGTCTTGGAGTATACCCGCAAATGCATCGATATGTTCACCAGGGGCACCGCAACGTGGCAGGTCAGCCGGCTCAAACCGACCCCCGAAGAGCGTTAGAGGGCGTGGAGGTTCCTCAGACTAATTACGATCCATCATCACAGTGCGGTGGTGGGCCTCTGTATCGGTTAGTATTGACTGTATTCCGTACCACTCCGGCGTATTACGGGTGGGTCCTGATAGATTGATAACATCCGTTTCAAGCCGACTCAGTCCACACATGCCTCTGCTGGCTCCTCTCTTTTACCTGTGTCCATCCCTTGGGTTTTTTTCTTGTTTCTCCATCTGCTAGAGAATTGAGTGAGCTGAATTAACTTGACTTGTGACAATGCCTAGCTTCGAAGAATCCCAGACACCTTTCAAGGTCCTCATCCTAGGCGGCTCGTACGCTGGCCTCGCAGCTGCTCTCAATCTAGTTGATCTCTGCCATGGTCGACGACATCGGTTCTCTATCACAGAAGAAGACCAGGGGACTGGAAAGCCGATCCCGGTGCAGGTTACCATTGTCGACCCTCGCGATGGCTTCTGTATGATTCCACTCCAACCCTACTTAAGACGCCAACTTACATTTTATAGTCCATTTGATCGGCCAGCCTCTCGCGTTGTCTTCCCAGGAGTTTGCAGAGTCGTTCTGGGTCAAGTATACCGACACCGCTGCCCTTCAAACGCCAGATATCCGCTGCGTACAGGGCCAGATCGACACTTTAGACTGCGCGTCAAAGACAGCCAAAATCTCGACGTCCAAAGGCGCCGTTCATGAGTCTTACGATTACCTGGTTACCTGTACCGGACTGAGTCGCGAATTCCCTAGCGCCCCTCGCTCCCTTACGAAGGAGAAGTACCTCGCCGAGACGGCGGAGAATCTCTCCAATATTCGCAATGCGTCGAAGGGTGTTGCCGTTATTGGTGGCGGTACGTTCCCCTACCTACCTGCCTATCTCAAACCCCCCATTCCTACTCTCTATCCGAATGAAGTCTGACCTTGGTAATTATGATACCAGGTGCCGTAGGAATCGAAATCGCTGCCGAATGCAAAATGCTCCACCCAGACACGTCCGTAACCCTAATCCACTCCCGCTCTGCTCTCCTCTCATCTGAGCCTCTCCCCGATGAATTCTCCGCAAAGGCACTCGAGGTCCTCCGCGCAAGCGGCATCAACATCGTCCTCAGTAGCCGAGTCAATGCCATCACAGAGGAGAATGATAAAGAATACACACTCACCCTCTCCACCAACGAAACCCTAACAGCCAGCCATGTCATCAACGCAGTCTCCCGCTTCACACCGACAGCTCCTCGTTTCTTACCGCAAGACGTCTGCGACGACCAGGGCTATATCCGAGTCAAGTCAACCCTTGAATTTCCATCTGACAGTTCGATCCCGGCCGAAATTGTAGGAGACCACTATGCTGCTGGTGACGTGGCGCGGTGGTCTGGGATTAAGCGCGCCGGGGCGGCAATGCACCAAGGGCATTATGCGGCGAGAAATATCCATCAGAAGATGATGGCGAAGGTGTATGGGACGACGCCAAAGTTCATAAGTCTCGATGAGGTACAGCCTGGGATGGGGTTGGCGTTGGGGAAGACGGCCGTTGGGTATTGGCCGAGTATGGGGTTGAGTGAGGGTGAGGAGACGAGGAAGATGTTTTTCGAGGGGGATCTGGGGTTTATGAGTATGTTCTTTATTTTTCCCTCGCCTCTCCCATTGTTGGTAGAATTGCGCTAACTGTGGTGTGTAGTTTGTTATAGGTGGATGCAGTTAGGGAAGCCGACGGAACCCCCCGTCGATGCTGCTCCTGCCGCCGAGGAGTCCACGTACGTCATGGTCGCTTCCACCTCGACTCCAGTCCAGGCTGCTGCTTGAAGTAAAGTCGATTAATTTATTATGGGAAGATCTAGTGTCTTTTTGAGCGTTTTGCTGCTTTTCTGTTTGCTTCGGTTTAGAATCTTTGGTAGGGCTGGCTTGGACTTGTATTGGCTCAGGTATTTTTCGGGTCAGATTTCGTCAGTTTAAGTTATCAATCAGATAATCTGTATACTTCATGAGTTCATGGCAGTACTTCTTGGCTTCACTTAACTAATTTCTCCATTGAGCTGCGCAATGGACCAGATTGCATGACTTAGTTTTATTCAAGCGCTGTTCCGGCTTTACCTAAATTAATTCTCAAATGCAACAGACAGGAGAAGGGCCGGTGTTGATCATTACTGAATGGATCCTCCATCACGGGTGGCGTGAGTATTTTATTCAGTGGGGCCATGCAACGTAACGTACGTTAACGTATCGGAAATATGCATCAGATAAGATGGCCGGCCGACTTCGCTGGTAAGAGAAACAGACTATTTTATCCACTACAGTTCGCTAATTCAACCTCCTCTTTTCTCTCGGCCGTCTCTTCTGTCTGTGTCCATCGATCAATTCTCATGATGGCGGAGAAAGCAGAGCCAGAGAAGCCCAGTGTAGGTTGTTTTCAGTCCGTATTACACTGCAGATGCTAATTCAGAAGTAGCTTCTCTCAAGATGCACCATCTTCGGTCGCCTCCTCGTCTACGGGAGTCCCTCTCCCAAGGAGCTCGTCGTCCTCCTCATCGGGCTTGTTTCGGCCGTCGCTTCCGGTGTCCCTTTTCCGATCATGGCTATTGTTTTCGGTCAGCTCGTTGACGACATGAATTCTTCCACGTGTAATGCTACCCCCCAGAACGCAGACGCCTACCAAGCGGGCATAAATGAGAGGGTCCTACAGATCGTTTACATCGGTATCGCATATTTCGTTCTGATTTATATTTATGTGTTCTGCTGGAATCTCTCTGGTGAATGGCTGGCCCAGCGTATGCGAGAGAAGTACTTCCACAGTCTCCTGCGTCAGGATGCCACCTTTTTCGACACCCTGCCTCCCGGAGAAGCCTCGTCTCGTATCACCGGTGATATTACGACAATCCAGCAAGGTACTTCGGAAAAAGTCGGCATCGTGCTCAACAGCATTTCCTTTTTTATCGCCTCCTACATCGTCGCCTTCATCAAGGATGCCAGGCTAGCAGGTATGCTAGTCTCCCTAGCCCCGGCATACCTGATTATGTCCCTGGTTGGCGGGTATTTTGTCCGCAAGTACTTTGGTCGTGCGCTTGAATGCATTGCAAGTGCCTCCTCCATCGCTCTAGAGGCCTTTACCAACACTATGGTTGTGCACGCATTCTCTGCGAGTGCGCGACTAGAATCGCGATTCGTTGACCATCTGGGCCCGGCTCGCGTCGCTGGGATTCGAAAGTCCATCGCGGCCGCCACGCAGGCTGGGTTGCTTTACTTCATTGCGTTCTCCGCCAATGCTCTTGCTTTCTGGCAAGGCTCGACCAGGATCGCTAATTCCGTGGAAAGTGGCGAGGGGGCAACCGTGGGAAACACATATACCGTCATCTTAGTCCTCGTTGACGCATCCCTCATCCTCAGCCAGGTTGCGCCTTTCCTGCAGAGCTTCGACGCCGCAGCTGTGGCCTTCAAGAAGCTGGAGAAGGATATTGAGCGGCCATCTACCATTGATGGGACCGCTGAGGACGTTGGTCTCGTTCCTACCGGTCAACTTACTCCTGACGTTGAGTTCCGTAATGTCTCTTTCCGGTTTCCCTCTCGTCCAGATAAGCCTGTCATACAGGATCTGTCGCTGAGTATCCCTGCTGGTAAGCAGACGGCCCTAGTTGGTCTTTCTGGTAGCGGCAAATCCACTGTGGCCGGGCTGATCACTCGGTTTTACGATGCTGAAGAGGGCTCTGTGTTAATCGGTGGCCATGATGCGCGCTCCCTCAATGTGCGCTACCTCCGCAGTGCTATCAGTCTTGTCCAGCAGGAGCCCTGTCTGCTCGACCGTTCTATCCTCGAGAACATTGCCCTTGGCCTGGTCAACTCAAACGCGCATGTGCATTTGACGGGCGTTCTGAAGAGTGGCGCGCTGGAGGACATTGTCACCGCTGTGCGTGAGAAGGGCTTGTCACTCACTCACGCCATTGACTCGCAACCCAGCAACGCGAACGAGAAGGAGCAGATCCGCGAGATTGTCTCTCTCGTCGAGACGGCGGCTGGGTTGGCAGACGCAAGCCACTTCATCACCAAGCTTGACCACGGATACGCGACCATGGTAGGATCCAGCGGTAATCTCATCAGTGGCGGACAGAAGCAGCGTATCTCAATTGCGCGCGCGCTTGTCAAGAACCCGCAGATCCTCATTCTTGACGAGGCCACGGCATCGCTCGACTCGGCGACGGAAATGCGCGTGCAGCAGGCATTAGAGACTGCTGCTGCCGGTCGTACTATGGTCACCGTTGCTCATCGGCTCTCGACCATCCGTAATGCGGACAACATTATCGTTATGCGTCAGGGGAAGCTCATTGAGCAGGGGTCTCACTCGGAGCTTCTCGCTGCGAACGGCGCATATGCGGAGCTGGTTCGTCTGCAGAATCTCAACGTCAATGCCTCCCAGGACAGCGATAATGCCTCGTCGTCGGCGAGGCCGTCAATAGACAGCGCCACTCTTGAAAAGGAGAAGGTCCCTGAGATCGCCGCGGTGCAAGACGATGAAAGCTCCCCCAAGGCGAAACCTACCGACCAAGAACCAGTCGCTACAGAGCGCTCTGTCAGTTCCACGACAAAGGCTGTTGGCTCGCTCTTCCGTCCCTATACTTTCGCTCTTCTAATCGCTGCCACTGGCGCCGTCATCATCGGCGGTACATACTGTGCTTCTGCGGTCATCTTCGGTAACGTCGTTGGGAAGCTCAGCTCTTGTGAAACACCGCAGTCGATCCGCGACGCAGGAGAGTTCTGGGGCCTCATGTTCTTCGTGCTGGCCATTATCGAGTTTTTCGCCAACTTCGTCAGCTGGTCACTCTTCGGCTGGATTGCTGAGCACCTCATCTATAAGGTGCGCGTGCTCTCTCTGCGCTCCATCCTCGAGCAGAAGCTGGAATGGCACGAGGCGCGCACTCCGTCGGGTCTTCTCTCCCTCATCGTCAAGGACAGCAATGCTCTGAATGGACTGACTGGCTCCGTCATCTGCACCATCCTCAGCATCCTCGTCAACCTGTTCGCGGCCATCATCATGACCCACATCATTGCCTGGCGCATCGCCCTCGTCTGTCTCTCCGTCGTACCCCTTCTCCTCGGCGCAGGCTGGATGCGCGTCTCCACCCTTGCTCGCTTCGAAGAGCGCCATAACGACGCCTTCTCCCGCTCTCTCGGAATCACCGTCGAGGCCGTCACCTCGATCAAGACCGTCCACGCGCTCGCCATCGAATCCGAAGTCCTCTCCACCTACCGCCGCTCGCTCCAGGCGCCTGTCCGCGAAATCACCGGACAATCCGCCTTCACCAACCTCTGGCTCGCAGTCGGCTACGGCCTCAGCAACTTCGTCTACGCCCTCGCCTACTGGTGGGGCGCCAAACAGATCATCGCAGGCCACTACACGCAGACCCAATTCTTCATCGTCCAGCTCGCCCTCCTCGTCTCCTCCCAGCTCTGGGGCCAGATGTTCGCCCTCGCCCCAGACGTTTCACGCGCCGTCCAAGCAACCCGCCGTCTCCTGAACCTGCTCGATCTCGGCTCGACAAAGAAACTCTCCGACCCCATCACAACCCCTCTATCAAAGGACCTCGAATCAACCTCCCACCCAACCGAGAAACCCCCACCACCCGCCTCCGACCCCTCAGCCCGCTCCGGCCTCGGCGTCTCCTTCAAACAAGTCCAATTCACCTACCCAGCCCGCCCAGACACCCAAGTCCTCCACGGGCTCGATCTAGACATCGCACCAGGCCAATTCGCCGCCCTCGTCGGACCCAGCGGCGCCGGCAAGTCAACCATCATCTCCCTCATCGAACGCCTCTACACCCCCTCTTCAGGAACAATCGAAATCGACAACCAAGACATCATATACCGCGACGCCTCCTTCCGCGACGAAATCGCCTACGTCCCTCAACACTCCGTCCTCTTCGACGGCACCATCCGCTTCAACCTCGAGCTAGGCGCTCGTCCAGGTCAAGCAGTCTCACAGGCCGACATCGAGGAAGCGTGCAAGCTAGCCAACATCCACGACACAATCACCTCCCTACCAGACGGGTACGAGACGGCCGTAGGACCAAACGGGGACCGGCTGAGTGGTGGTCAGAAGCAGCGTCTTGCGATTGCGCGGGCGTTGCTGAGGCAGCCGAGGCTTTTGTTGCTGGATGAGTCGACGAGTGCGTTGGATGCGGAGAGTGAGCGGTTGTTGCAGGATGGGTTGGAGAAGGCGGCCAGGGGGATTACGGTCATTGCGATTGCGCATCGGCTGTATACGATTCGGAAGGCGGATGTGATTTTCCTGGTTGAGGATGGGAGGTGTGTGGATAGGGGATCGCATACGGAGTTGATTGGGAGGAGTGAGAGTTATCGCGTGAATGCGTTGAACCAGGCTGTTGATGGGTAGTCGGGTTCCATTGCTCTCTACCTAGTTAGTATATATACAAGCATTTTCGATTTCGATATATAGTATAGTACCCAAAATTGGCATTTGTAAATTTTGCATGCAGATAGATACTTTAATACATTATATTACTCTTCTTGTTCGTTCAAGTCTTTCCGAGCATAACCAGCTCTCAGGTTTATCTAGTCTAAAAAAACCAGAAAGCCACATATATATGCTCAAGTCAAGCACATCACATCACCATCACCAGCACAACCGCAACTAATCCACCACCTAAGAAAGAGTGAATATATATATATATATATATAAAAGAAATGTAAAAAGAAATCACCTCAACACACCTCCAACACCCGCCCAGCCAAGCACAAATCCACTCAGCGCCTCTCCCAGCACGCCCCCGCCAAACCACACATCCCTCCAAGCAGCCTTCCTCAGACCGCTCCCCGCATCCCTAACAACGCCATCCCTCCTCACAACAAGCCCTTCGATTTCTCCCCCGGCGCCCGGGTAAAACCCTCCCGCACCCTTTCCAGACGACCGATAAAGCAAGACAAGATGGAACAGTCCCGAGACGGTGATTGTGCCTAGGAAGTAGAAGATGAAGCCGGTTGCGGATTGGAGGGCGAGGATCCCGGCTGTTAGACCGAGGAGGAAGGAGGTTAGGGAGTGGAGTTGGTTTAACACCTGTATTCATCATTGTTTTTTTTGGTTAGTTTAGTCTGGTTCGTTTTCTTTTCTGAGAGAGAGGATGGGGAGGAGGGTTTGACGGACTCGGTTGTTGTGTTGGACGGACTCAGGGACGAGGGGGTTGATGAGAAGGGATAGTTCTTGAGTTGTTGGTGGCATTTTGGCTGTATTTCTTTCTGATGGTTTTGTTTCTGAGAGGCTGGGGCGGGGAGGTTTGAACGTGTTGGTCGTATGGGCATAAGACCGCATGTGGGAGGTGAAGTTATGCGGAGATTCTGCCAGGGAATTCCGCTTTCATACTAAGCTTCAGATTCGAGCAAGATACAGCATGAAGCAGTATGAATGGAGAAATCTTGTACTGCCATATTTTATCACAATATTACTCAACCATTACATGCTCGTCATCGTAATTATTTGGGCAAAACATCGCTTGAGACACAACCGGGTCTCTCAAACTTGTGTCCAACCCGCTCATCGATCGCATCACATCCATCGAACAGTACATACATACAACATCCAATCAATCAGCTCCCAGGCTTCCACTGGCTGGCCAGCAGGTGTCCAGCCCGGAGGCAGCTCTCCTCCAAGATCGTTCCTAGGAAATAATCAGATCCTACCACATATGCCCAAAGTCAATCAAATTAATGCAGCAGAGAATGTAGCAAAATGATGAAAAAATATAAATATAAAACGGAATTTCCAACGCAAATTACAAGTCAGATGCGTATCATGCAACAACATTTTCCAGTTTTCCATCGGCTTTGGCTTCTCTGACCTGCTCAAAAACCTGTATATCCAGTTAGTCAACAAGAAGCTCATACCACGGCAAAACACTCACCTTCAGCATCTTGTTTCTGGCGCCGAGCGCATTGACACCACGGTCTTCCAGCTGCTTGTCGCTAAGCTCAACCAGTTCACTCCACTTCAGATCCTTCAAATTGTCCGTGTACTTATGCAAACGTAGGGATCGCAGCCAGCTGGGAATATCCTTGAGAAGATTCGGGTCGGTAGGATCCTCCGGCGGCTTAGAGCTTCCACGACGGCCGCGCGGAGAACGACCACGAGTGACCTCGGAGTGGTCAGAGAGATAGCCCTCATGGCTACCAAGCCCAAATTGTCCCTTGCCAAGCGCGCCCAGGCCATTGCCCATGAGCGGGTTGTTGGGGTCATACGCAGCCAAAAACCCGTTATTCTGCGGAGAAGCGAAGCCCATATGTCCCAAAGCACCGCCATGCATAGCAATACCAGGTGATGTGGGCCGGGACCGGTGACCTGCCATTGCCGCCTGTTGCTGTGCTTGTAGGGCGGCAAACTGCTGGGCATTCAGAAGCTGTCCGGCAACAAGATGGTTCGGCCCACGGAGGCCGGGGCTTTGTAAACCACCTTGAGGAATGGAATGTGCTGCGGCATTGCCCACAGTGTTCCTTCCTTGGCCGTCGTTCGACCGAGCCCGGCGATACTTACGAGCATCGTCCAGTGCAATACGGTTGTTGACGGTCGACAGCGCAGCCAATTTCATCGCTGTGGCGTTAGCCACCATGTCTGCTTGGGATCCCTGCTGGTGGGGAGCTCCAAGCTGCTGGCCAAACGTTGCAGTCATCGGAGTGTTGGTCATGGAAGCCCAGCTGGCATTTCCAACATTGTATGGTGACAATAAAGGGGCCTCCATTTCGGGGGCGGATATGGTCGCGGTTTGGGTCGTGGGAAGAGGAGAGCGCAGACCAGATTGACTGAACTGCCCCATAGGCTGTTGACCAGAGGACGACTTGGGCCGAGCGATTGGTGGCTGAGGCTCCGACGCGCCGCGTTGAGCCCATGGTGACACAGGTGGCTGGCCTAGATTGTCCGCACTGTTATCAGGGGCAGAAATAGTGGGCGCAACAAACGATGTCCGCTCGCCGAAGACTGCACTGTTCCTGTTAGACGGAGGCGCATTCCCCGTTTGCTGGGTGAATTCGGCCTTCTTTTTCGCAATGGCAGCGGCTGCGTCAGGGAACATGGCGTTAATTGTGGACGAGTCAAGAGCAGAGTTGCGCTTAGCGCCTGGTGAAGGGGGAGGGTGACCCAGGGAGTTTCGAGAGCTGTCAACATTGAGCTTCGACATAGCATCGTTCAAACGGTTGGACATGGCATCTATATGTGAATTCGTGTTAGATACAGGGAAAAACCTTTTTTGGGAAGTCTACATACCCTTTTCTCCAAAGTTTGCAGGGGATAGTAAACCTGACATAGGATGACTTTTGGCCATTTGCTGCAGAACTTGGATAAAGAAACGGATCTGCACCTGGGTGGTCTGCTGCAGCAGAGCATACAGGGCAGCGGTCCTTTCCGCCTCACTCAACACACGGAACCACTGCTCAATTGCACTGAGTTCATCCTTGAAGTCCTGGTCCAGCGTCGCCGCAGCCATCTCCTCCAGAGTGGTTTCGTACTGGTCAATATCTGCGAGCCACTGTTGTGCTGCCCGGTCGAGAGGATCCTCTGCATTGCTTGGTGTCTGAGCCTGCTGGTTGAAGTATACCTCGGAAGAAGGGCGAATGCTGCGGGACGAGAGAGGCGAAGGAAAACCCGACATGTCGGCGGATGCCCGGAGCTGGTGCGTAGCTAGATTCCGAGACGACGAAGGTGGCCGAAGAGAAGATTTAGAGGCCTCTGGGGTGCTATTGCGATTGCCGATTATGTGACTAGCCATGGGGGAGGACGAGGAAGATGACGGTTCAAGTCAGGTCAAGTTGACGAAAGATAGATATTTGGTGGGGCTTTTGGGCACGAGGGTTCGGTGAATAATAGACACAGAAAAAATAGTTATTACTGCAAAACACCTGCAGCACCTGCTGAGTTTGCGTAGAATTACCGAAGTTTTGGTTGGAACGACTCTGGAGCCTGATTAGAGCGCGAGTACTATGATTAAGAATAACGATCTCGCTAAAGGGAAACCGCTAGCTTTGCTTTTGTCGGAACTTGCGGTGCTGAAAACCCAACCGCAGGCGATGTCGATTGAGGCACAGGCCAGTCCAGTGGCTGCACTACCTGACTCGGATTCTGAACGAGAAATCGAATCCAAAGGGCATCAAAGGAGTTGTCAGACTGAAGAGAGCGGAGGGACAAAGGGAGCGGTCGAGGGAAAGCGAGAGCAAGAACTGTCTGCGACGAGGGTTCACGACGGCTGCTTGCAACAGCGTAAGGGTCTCCTTTCTCCTTCCAGTCTTGCTTTCTTATTATTGAGTCGCTTTTTCGTAACGAAAGGATGTCAGGAAGCACCGCAATAGTGTGTCAAACACAGATTGACAGCGAGTCCTCAAACACCAACCAAAAAGGGTAATGATATGAGGAAGAAGAGGGAGAGGCGGAGAGTGAAAAGGAGAGTAAAAAAAGGACGGAGAGAAGATGATGAAGGAGAAACTGGAGGGGATGATAAAGAGAAAGGGAAGCGAAGAAGCGTCTCACCAGAACAATGAGAAGTCGAGAAGAACCGAAACTAAATTTAACAAAGTGAACAAAATGAACAAAATGAACAAAATGAACAAAAAGCTTATGAACATTATTAGTCAGAATATGAAGACGCCTTTCCGAATTGGGCAATGGGGTCACTGGGCTCTGAAGAACTTCTTGATGATCTTGATGTTCCTCTCGACGTTTCCTTCGTCATTCCCCTTCCTAGATTCTTCTCATTTATTCAAGTTTCTCATCGACTTTGTCATTCAGGGTCGATGCGCTAGTCAAATAGTACTCAATCTCCAATCCTAAACACCAAGAGATTATCGACTTGTTTCGCTGGAGGCCATCATCCAATGATGGTCGCTAGAGTATGATAACGAGCCAAAATGGATTATTTCGATGAGGATGATCCCAACCACACCCCTGGTTCCGGGCAGTTTGCCTATCCTGACATTGATGAAACAATCCAATACCCATGGCAAGGGAGCGAACCGCCTGCGTCGACGGACGCCTCGGTCATAGATCCGCGTTTGTACAAAGGCCTTTTCTCAGGAAACGAACCCCAAGGACCTGTACAGTCTAGCGTTGATAAGGAGCTATCTGTGGCTGATAAGGAACTATTTGGGCTAGATGATTCTAACGAAGTCTCTGCATTTGAAGTATCCTCTGAAGAAGAACCATCGTAAGGACTGCAGATCAAAGCTGTTCTTGAATGATAACTCACCATCGCAGGGAAGAGGAGCTCTCAGATGACGATATCCAAGGCTCAGATGAAGAAGAAGAGTCCTCCCATAGGCGCCGTCGACGCACAGGTCGGCTCTCCAGTCGATATGGTGCCCGCGGTGGTAAAGGGATCAAGAGAGGTCCCCGCAGGCCGCTAGAACCCAGCCCGGAGTTCAAGCTTCTGCACTCCGAGGCAACCTCTGCTTTTATTGATGGAGATTACGACCGCGCCATCGATCTAGTTAGGCGTGCAATTCAGATCAATCCCGAGGTTTTTGCCGCCCACTCCTTGCTTTCGGAGATTTTCTTGGCTCAAGGCCAAAAAGATAAGGCCGTGACAGCATTGTTCAGTGGTGCTCATACCCGACCAAGAGATGCTTCTGTGTGGTTGAAGGTGGCGAGGATGATAATGGAACGGGCAGGTGATGACAGACAGGCTGTACTGAACGATGTCCTCTACTGTTACAGTCGTGTGCTTGATATCGACCCCCAAAACCACAATACCCGCTTTCATAGGGCTGCTCTCTATCGAGGGCTGGGCCACAATGGGCGAGCAGTGACAGAGTATGAGAGGATTCTTAGGGAACTCCCTCACAACGTAAGGGCGCTTCGGCTCCTTACAGACACTTACACCGAGCAGAATGAATATCAGAAAGCGCTTGACCATTGGTCACGGAGTATACAGCATTATATGAAACAGGATCCTGAAAACACTCCAGAATTTACCTGGTCCGATGCCAACATATATATCGAGCTGTATAGCTACCTGGGACGATATCTTGAAGGGCTCAAGGCTGCGAAAGCGGTCTCCCGATGGCTCCTGGGGCGCAAAGATGACACAATGTGGGATGATTTTGACGAGGATGATCGCGAGTGGGATGGCAGCGACTTTCCTCGAAGGATCAAAGCAGATGGATATGTTCCGAAACAGTGGCCACTGGAGTTGTATGGCCCAGGTTTGCCACTTGAACTCCGCATCAAAATGGGTCTTTTCCGTTTGAAACTAGGCGATCAGCATGTTGATGAAGCTCTTGTGAGTCCTAACAAAAGCTGGGTTTCAAGAATGAATGTCGTCTTCTAACTTCTATGCAGCATCACTTCAAGTGGTTAAAGCCAGAAGATATCTCGGAGGGTGCCCTACTTTACGATTACGGTGACCTCTTTCGTGAAGCTGCCGATGGACTCAAGGAGGCCGAGCTATTCGGGGAGGGCCTTCGTTTCTACAGGCCCATCCAACATACCGAGCACGCAGATGTCAGCTTCTTCATGGCCATGGGGGATTGCTGCAGGCTCTTAGGCGAACTTGAAGATGCAGAGAATTGCTACCTAACCGTTTCGGAACATGACGCGCGGAATATTGAATCTCGAGTGCAACTTGCCAAACTATACGAAAGCATCGGAATGACTGAACAAGCGCTCAAATATGTCAATGATGCTGTTCTCTTAGGGAGACAGGAGACTAGAAGCCATCGCCGACGGAAAGACACCCGGCTTGAAGAACTCACAAAGGAGTTCAAGTCAGTGGATCTAGCGTCGGAACCTGGAGCCCTAGACCAGTCTTCCGATATGCCCCTCGCTGCTGGCCCTATAGCTGTTCTTAGCGAGGGTGAGTCGGAAAGGACGGAGAATATACAGTTTCTCTATAGCAAATTGCTGCAACTAGAACCCCAACTTCAAGCCGGAGACACAGACGCCACAGAAGATTGGTTAGATATTGCTGACGCTCTACTGCGTGAATTTCGCTCCAATAGGACCTTTTATCCTCTTCAGCGCAACGTGGTTTTCCTTGGTTACATTAGCAAGACCGGTAAAAACACACTTATGGATGAAATGCAAGAAATGGCGGGTCGTCTTCAAGAGTCCTTAGGTGCGATGAGTCTAATAATCTTTGCTTCCAGAGCTCAGCTAACTGCTGTATAGGGACCACTGAGGAACATTTGCACTCTACAATTCCTACAGACTACTATGGAATCACTTTCGACGAATGGCTGGACCTGTTCTTGCAATACGCTCTTGCGGTAGCAGGCCAAAATGAGCCTGAGGAGGCATATGACACTCTAGGCGCCGCTGCAGACGCGAGTGTCTGGTATCATTCCAAGGCCAGCACCCGGTTGATCCATGTCTGTTGGTTCAGTAAGTACTCCTCACTATCTGGTTTTAAGCAGTAGTTAATTGGCATGCTATAGCTTGTGCACTCCGAGCGCAGGACGAGGAAACCCTCGCCAATGAAGCGCGTTGGTTCATCAAGGAGTATCAGTTCGTAACAGACACATACCGTCTGTTTGCCATGCTCAGCTGTATCAGCGGAGACCCTCGTAGATCTATTTTCCACTCATCGCCATTGATGAAGTTCATGCTCCGCCAGATCAAAGCCATAGACTTTACACTCCCAGACGATAGCACCGGCGCGCGCCCAAACAGAGTCGTCCGAGAGTCGATCTACAAAGAACGAGCTGCCCTGTCAACAAAGGACGAGGCGGGAGAAGCCATCCCAGCAGATCAAATGGACATAGCCCTACTGGTTCTTTACGGGCATATCCTCTACTCAGGAAACAGCTTCTATCCAGCACTCAACTACTTCTTCCGTGCCTACGCACTCGATGACCAAAACCCGGCGGTCCTTCTCTCCATCGGCCTCTGCTACATCCACCACTCAATGAAGCGGCAATCAGAAAACCGGCACTACCAAATCATGCAAGGCCTCTCCTTCATGAACGAATATAAACGCATCCGTGAACGCCAGGGGACCCTTCCAGTTGAGAGACAGGAGATGGAGTTCAATTTCGCCCGCGTCTGGCATACCCTCGGCCTCGCACATCTCGCAGTAGAAGGATACCAACGCGCCCTCAACCTCAGCAAGGAAATCCAAGCCCACTCCCGAGGCCGGATACCTTCCAAAGCAACACAAGCAGACGACAACAATGACGCAGATATCCCAATGCCCGACGTCGACCCGGCTATCATCGGAGTGGCAACGACACCATCATCCTTCGTGGAGGACTTCTCGCGCGAAGCAGCAGTAGCCCTGCAGAACCTCTACACACTGAATGGCGACTTCCAATCAGCACAGACTATCACCGCTAATTGGCTTGTGATCTGAGATCTGCGTAACGAGGTTTACCTTTCAACCTGGTTGAAACAGATCCGCAGCTTCCTCACCGCTGGTACTAAAACTTTGTTCTCCGCATCCTCCCTCCAATAAGAGTATAGTATTGAGTATAGAGTACTACCTACAGTACATCCTCAGAACCTGATACACCTACGTATGGAATTTACTATTTACTATGATATTTGGGGTGGGTCCTGCGCAGATGGGAAGCAAAATACGCCCGTGAGGGCGTCTACGCGAGCTCTTTTAGCAGTGACCATATCTATTAGTATGGATGCCACTATGACTGCTTTTTGAACACTTGATTGCACGCTTCATTGAACGTCCGTTGGAACGCCTGCTTAAACGCCTACTTCCTGCCGAGCGGAGCGAGGGTCAGCTTGTACAATATGGAGTAGATAGCCCACGTGTGAAGCGAAACTCGCCACCCCCACCTATCAACAACAAAGCAACCAAGTTCGATCCAACCTACGGATGACCCGAACCGCAAACACGTGGTTTGTCACGAAAACTACGGAGTAGAAGTGATGCTTCAGCATCAGGTGTCTCTTAGCGCATGCGCTATGACGTGGGAGGTAGCGGAGATCAAAAGCGGAGTACGTACCTCAAACCTACGGAGTAAGTCAAGGCTCAAGGTTACAGCGCCACGCCAGCCCAGCGGGCCAAATAGTTCTATGATGAAACCAGAAAGAAAAATTAAAAAAAAAAAATTTACAAAACCAGGTTGGAGTAGATTTAGTAATTCCCATTTAGAGGTGGTAGTAGGGAGCCTTGTACAGTGATTCGTTGGTAGGATACCAGCTAAGAAGGGCTGAAAACTATGACTATGAAAATATATACAGATACATCATACACTAGATAGACCAAGACCACGCCCCGAGTCACACATACTGATACAGACATGATGTAATCATGTAACATCCATCGCTGGAATAAGCCAGTGACAACTGTAACAACCCCAAAGTTCTCCGTAATCGCTTACCACAAAGGAGCTGGAGTAGTGAGTGAGGTGGTCAACCCAATGGATTCGTATACCACGCATAACCCGCGCGAGAGACTAATTTACATGACCAGAGAAATGCTAAAGGCTAACTCAACTCAATTCCTATCCCTATCGCTATAGAGATCCGGGTCATCAAAGAAAACAGCAGACTGCCTCCTCATCTCCTCCAAATTGAAGAGACTCGAGACACTCCCGCGTCTCCCTCGAATTCCACCTTCCCTTGGCCTCGGGCGTAAGTGAGTAGTGTCATTATCATCTACGGAGCTGGTTTCAGCGGATACAATGCCGTCAGAGGTATCTGAGAACCGGGCGTCGCCTTTCTCGTAGTTGTATTTTGATGAGTCTCGCTCGGGGTAGTTGTGGTTGACTTGGTCATCTGCGTCTATATCTCTAGCTCTATCTTCAAGAGGGAAACGTCGGTTTGGGGATGTAGCGCGGTCGCCGGCGGAGGAGAGGCGGTGGAGGCCGTCTTGGATGGCGAGCTCGATTTTGAGGCGGTTCTTGATGAATTGAATTTTTGGGAAGGTGCTTTGTTGGCCTGTGCGGAGCATGCGGGCGAGGCGTTTGGGGCTGGGGTCGGAGAGGATGTGGTAGAAGTCGGAGGGGACGGTTTTGGGCCAGATAGTGACGGTGCCGCGGAATTTTTGGAGCCAGATTTCGCTCCAGTCTTGGCCCATGGGCCGGGGGAGGAGTTCCAGGTGTCGGAGGACTTTGAGCCATTTGTTCATGTCTAGTTTGATGTATTGCTCTATTGCGGATCCTAGGAAACCACCGCGCCATCCTCGCCCCTTTCGATGGGTGACTGGTCGGCCGACGGTTCCTCGAGAACTGAAGAAGAATAGGTTGATATGCGGGTTCACCTATAGAACAATAGTCAGCACGGATATTCAGCTTTTAGTTTAGGGTGGTGAGACTCACCTGGGAAACAATGGTAAAGTTAACGTTGAAGTGGAGATTCAGCGCTTTGATAGGAATGTCTGTTCGCAAGCTGCCGTCCTTCCATTTGTGGCCGAAGGAGTACGGAGCGAGGGTGCCGTCGCGTTTCTTGGTCATCAACACCACTGGATTCAAAATCCCAGGAACCGCCGCGGACGCAAGCACGGCACTCCAGATGACGCAATTAGGCGATGTCAAGTAGTTGGCCAAGATCGTCGGCGAATGGGGATCAGACGGTACACATGACACGTTTAATATACGGCCAGTGCGCTCGTAGGCCTCGAGAAACGTCGTGGAGCCCCTGCAAAACCAGCTACATTGACGAGCCCAGTCCATCGTATCAAAGCGAGCGCCTGTCCGCCACCATCGTAGTGCCCATGTCGTAAAGTTTTCGGAGCAAGCCCTTATTCGATGCGCTAGGGCAGGCACCAGTAGCTGTTTCAACTCCTCATCCGTCCTAGTACCGACTAGAGCGGCAACAAGCGCTCCTCCTGACGTCCCCGTGATGATGCTCGGAAGAACCTCGTTATCAAGGAGTGCTCGAACGACGCCAAAATGATAGTAGGCGAAAGTCGCTCCTCCAGACAAACATAGCGCAGTCCGACCAAAATTGGTATTTAGATGTTTGAAATGATGATGTTTGTCCCCCTTGGCATGCGGGGAGTCCGAAATAACCTTGATGCAGACGTGCACTTCATCCATGTAATCCTGAACGAGGTCCTTAGTTCCAGAATAGGCTTCACTGTAAAGCCGGGGGTTCTCCACCCCAGCGAAGTTAGCCTTGACGCAAGCTTCCAGAAGGTTGCACAGCTCCTCAATCGCCACCACAGAACCTGAATCGCCATTCTCTAGCTCTTGTTCGACTTGTGTTCGGACCGCCCTGAGCTGCCGACTCAATTTCCGTATCGTTAAGTGGTCATAGTACGCGTATTCATCAAGCTTCTTCCACCTGTCATTCCCAAGATGCTCATCGAGCGCTTGCGCCGATTGAAGCCAATCCCCATAATTATCATGCTTGTAAAGCTCCCTCCTAAGGCTCTCCCTCTTCCCCCTCCACGTCACCCACTGCTCGTATAGGAATATATAGATCCGAATAATCGCATACCCAACGCCCAGGAACGAAATCCAGCCCAAGACAATGAGAAGAAACGGCCACTTCAGAACAGTGTAAAGCACGCCTTCCCTCGTCTCGTCTTTCGTCCGTCGAGGTTGTTTCTTGCGGCCGCGTTCCTTCCGGACTCTCTGGTATACGGGCCGCCAGTCATTGAGGGCAATGAGCGGGTCTGCGTCCTGGTCGGTCAGGGCCTTTTCGAACTGGCGCAGGTCATCGGGTTTGTGGAATTCGGTATTGTAATCGGGGATAGAGCTAGGACTGAAAATGTCGCCAGCTGCACACTTCTCCATTGTCGGGTTGTGGTATCCATGATGTTGTTGTGTTGAGCTCCACCGGCAGCAAGGCCAGAGGTGATGAACTGATGACATCGACGTCACGGGGGTCTGGATTCCGCAAATGGAACGCTCCACATGCCATATTCGGCTTAACGTGGTATCCCATTTTCAATGTTATAGTCACGTGAATAGTATCATGCCAGCCACAGTGCTACTTACTCCAAGTTAGTACCACTGATTTCTAACCCATGGAACAATATTAAACCACTTACCAAGTTAGCACTGGTCGTGGGTCGGATCCGCGACAAGCAACTCTCTAACCAGTTGGACCCGAGATGATTGAAACATTCGAAGAGGGGTTCTTCAACAATTCTTCGCCTTCGAAGATCTGCGGCCAATCAGGTCACCTATCAAGCCCATCGTCGACATTCCTCTTTGCTGTGACGCGAGTCAAGAAGTATCCTAAAAAAAAGCGGGAGATGGAGGGGTTTGTAACACTAACTTCTACGAGTCGAATTTCGACGTACCATGCGTGCATATGGACTGGACGACGATCGTTTCGTTCCATTCTCTGAGGAGACTTGAGCTGACCACTGATAGTGAGGACTCGGGCAGTGTGACTTTGTGTTTCAATCGATGCCGAGGGGCATGAATTAACTTAATCATCATGCAGGACACTGTTTTAGGCAATGCGCTCTAGTCGGGGCGGGCGACGGCAGATGTCGACGGCGATGTTATTATTAAGAATGGAGTGGCGGTAATGTTGAGACTTGAACGTTAATGTGTCCCAAGGTTCAGAGTGAAGGGATGTGAACTAGGGCGGCTACCGCGCAAGACTAAAAAGCAGATTATGACTGCATTCCTCAACCGCGGGGTTGGACTACGAGTTTCTCCCATGGCTATGGTTTTTGCGGCAGGATTTTTCTCTCGTTGAACCGCCCATATAGTGGTTGATTGAAGGTGAGGGATATATGAAGCACAGAGCATCGAGGGGAAAAAGCAACTCCCTTCTTAGGACCACCTTTCTTTTTTCAAAGTCAGAGAAATTGCATCCTGATTGACGATTGAGACCACGCGTCTTGGCCCATGAGACGTCGAGTGTTGTTAGCGCTCCTTCAGATGCCCAGTCAAATAACAGAGGCGGGTTACAATCCTCGGCTTGCAGGACGACTCAATCAGGATCATCCACAGTCGCTAGCTGCAAATCATTCTAGTCGTCCCTTTGACTTCATTAGTCGGTTGCCTTTCGCTCCTCCAATCACCACCAGGTCGGAACCGTTGGTGTTGCGAAAAGACGGTCAATCAAAAGGAAGACGGAGACTACTCTTGAAGGGAAAGCGATGGCACGACGCCTCGACAGGGATACCCCGCAATCCTGATGTTTGAAGTAAAAAGCACTCTCAGCAGTCTCAAGAATCGAGAGACTGCAGAGTCGAAATATCCGGGTTGCTCAGCTCAGCCTCTCGAATGCTCAGATGCTCAGGTCACACAGAGAATAAGGTCCGCCACCAAACAGAGCGAACGTCCGAAGCTTGGGATTACGACTGGGGCGAGAGGAAATCGTGCACAGACGCTGACGCGAACACTCTCAGGGATTTTGCCAACCGAAGTAGATAAGTGATTGTGACTATGACCTCCAGATCGTGAGTTTTGTTGAAGCCCACGGCCACGCACCACTCTAAGGTCCCTGCGTCTGGAGACCATCATTTGACGCTTGTACTAGTAGTCTAGTACTAGTACTAAAGGCGTAAATATGCTCCGCTAAATAGTAGCATCTTGTATCATAGCCCATCCTGATGCTCAAGCGGGTCGGAGAGGATATGGATCCATGAGAGATCCTTCAGTTACAGAGTACATACTTATCATTCGATCGTTGCATGTTATAGGTTCAATGATCATGAATGGCCGTCAAATGAGGATTTGCAAACTCTCTCGTCTCCAGTAGTGTCGATCTATCAAGAATACGGACCATTCAGAATGAACATTGATCGCAGATGTTCTGAAGATTGAGAGATTTTTTGGGTTATGCTCGAAGGGGATGTACTAAAAATCTTGGTTGAGCATCAGGTGCAGGGATCGGATAGTTATCAACCGCCAGTGGTAGAGTAGTCACGCTGCGCGCCCTACTCATACGAAATGCGGTCGACAGAGATGACCATGGTAGTTGGAGTTGGACAACTGTAGCCAACAAGAAGTCATGCCATGCGACTCTGTCGGTCCAGTAAGCGAATCTCGCTTGCATTTGGAAGCGGTAAAGAGGTTGAAAAGAAATCAACCTCAATGCTTGCTTATCCGTCCTCCCCCGCAAACTGGCAGGGATTGTTTCTTTTTCCTTGTCTTTGCACGGACCAGGACTATCGGTTCGCAATATCAGATAGAAGAAGTTCGAAGGTCGGTGAGAGCGGGGCTACAGACAGAAACGTGCTCATAGAAAAAATTTTGTAGCAACGCCTCCGCAGGAGATACTCACATTGGTAGATTAGCGGAGAATATCAGAAGCTAGTCGGCCATTATCCCTTGACAGCGGAGACGTAAGGAGTATATTATTTCAAGACATCTGTAGAAATTTAGTCTTCCTCATGAGGGCTTTTTGTCGGGTATTCGCATCCCTTTGAAACCGAGTTACAATCCCTGTTTCTCATGTCTTTACTTTTCTTTTTGTCTCCGCTTGGTATGAGGAAGGCTCTCTATCGTGTTGGTTGAAAGGGAGCAGCCAACACGAGGCTTGTCAGAACCATCATCCAGCCGAAGTATGAGCCAATCCAATGGCTCAGATCAAACTTTGCTGATCATCAGGACAATAAGATATGTAGAAATGAGAAGGGTGGGTTTGAACCGTGGAACCGACGTCGAATGATGGCGGCAGTTTTAGGAGGAAGGGTGGGAAAGCTAAAAGAATGTGGTGTGACGGTTCGGGAGAGGAAGCGGTGTGACTGCAGGAGTGCAAGAGTGCAAGTATAGCATTGCGTCGCCGGTTACGGAGGCTTTGCAGCAATGAACGGGCTTGTCATGAGTCAAGCGGCAAACCTCAGTTATGCAGGTGCTGAGCGCCGAGCGGGCTCATCAAAGGGCCCGCCATGGTCTCTGTTAATCAAGGCCAAGTTTCTCCACTTGAGCCTCCCGAGATTGCCTAATGCCTGTGCTTGGGAGGGGTGGTCTGATAGGGATGGGATGTAGATCAAGAAACATCGGTGTCATTAGGAATGTGGACTCTCAAATCTCCTAGAAAGATGTCTGAAGTGAGACTGAGGGCCTCAGGACGAAGGAGCATCTAAAGTCTGTATAGAACCAATGTAAGCGCCCTGCTCTTGGCGCCGACTCTCCTTCCGATTGAAGGCTGATGCGCCGGAGTCATGTATGGTCATTCTGAAGTGCATCCATTGCAACAGCCCGTTGGTGCATCTGGACGTTGATCCTGGATCTGTTATTTCCCTTTGACGCAACAAATCCTTCGCCTGGAGCCGCTCACGGAAAAGCGCGATGCAGGTGTCGGAAACGAAGCTGTGATTCGTCCGACGGGCATCCAGTTGAAGGTCACTCAGCAGTCTCAGCGCGAGACTAAGCCGCTAGTGCCGGAGAGGCGATTCCCAGCTGGTGCTAGACCAGCGCGCTCTGCAGTCTATCAGCTGCACGTTGGATAATAATACCCCACCACCCAATCAGGCCGTGTGCTCCTCATGCTCGGGGCGACTGACGCCTATATCGGTGGCTGTGACAGAAACGGTTGAGCCTTTGAGGACAGATTTCGCATCTGGGCTGGAAATCTGGCACGGCGTCCAGGATGATATTAATGGATAATGATATTAATGAGTTGATGTCAAGCCGCGACCGGGATACCTAGTACCCGCCTCAAGCGTCCCGAAGTCAACGCTCCACTTCCGTCCATTCAAGGTTGCCATGTGCCCTGGAGGTCTGAACCCCCAAATATTTGAGAATTGAGCCTGGTAACCAAGGTTAAGAAAGGGATGTTTGGATTTCTGCTGCTGCTCCGACAGTGCTACTTCTATCTGGAGAAGCAGAGCCAACCCCGCTAGCAGGCCGCTCACGGACAGTGTTTGATAGGCACGGCAGAGCAGTGACTTTTGTTGACGGACTAAAAATCAAGCCCATCTCGGCGCCTTTCCCATGGTTACCACCTGGTTGCTGCCCTGGGTTGAGAACTTGAGCAAAGCGTCAATTGTTTCATCGCCAGTAGTGTTCCGAAGAAGGAGATTCCAGGGAAATCATCGTATCATGAGGTTAATAAGATTACCGCCGTTGCAATGGATCAACTCCTCGCAGCAGACAGAAGCGTTCAAGTCAATGTATGCTGGGGCTCCACCGTAACCGTACGATACTGGCGGGACTCTCAAACGGAATGGCGATAACACCATGAAGACCCATGGAGACAAGATCTGACATGATAATAAATATTGAGCTGATCTGCTCTCTGCGGCCGGCTTTTTGCCCCTTGACTTGTGCATCCATTCTCCGAGTCCTCTCTCTGCCTCTCGGCCTGCTATCTACAGATCCTGACTGAGGAACCAAGCGTAAGTCCGAAGTTGTATTCTCTCCACCGAGTGCTTCTCTTTTCTTTTTCCCTGCTCAGCGCCTCTTTTTCCCTCGTTTCCCCCGTTCCCCCATTCTTCCTTTACCTCAGCTCCAAGAGCAACTAGGCGACTTAGTCTGCCATCGGCCGCTTACCCTGGGCGTCGATAGTACATGGCCAGTAGTGATAGCGCCCCTCCCCCCTCAGCTGATTGCTCACTGCTCCGGTGCACATCCTTATCCACCCCTCCCTCCTACCCAGCACTTCATCATTCCGCTGCACTACGAAGCGCCACTCCTCTCGACTTGCATATTACTAGCTGCCCTGGTCCTTTTTTTTTTCCTCTCTCCGTCCCACTCCCATCCCTTCTCCGATCTTCTCCTTTTTACTTCGCGGCTTCAACACGCCTTGTTTCTTTCGGTTTGTCCAGGCGACAACCGCTGTTCACCTTGAAGAGAGAAGACTTTTGTTTCTTTCCTTTCTCTGCCATTTCTTAGGTATGGTAACAAATGTCATTGGCTTCTTGTGACGCCATTGTCTTTGGAACTCGCTCAGCCTTTGTTTATTGTCACCCCCTCCTGAGCCTCAAATGTGCCCTCCAAGTCTTTTTTTTGCCTTCGCCCACTCTGTTTGCCATGAGATACTAATATTCTTGTCGATTCAGGTTATTTTGCGTCCCTTTCCTCCACGGTTGCCTACCAGCGAAATGTCGTTCTATCTATATCCTACGAGTGCTTGAGCGTTCGTTCTCCAAAGTTCGCCTGACTGGGCCTTGTCTTGGGAGGCAATGCAACTTTCCGTAATGGAGAAGCTGGACACCACCGATGGACAGCTTTTTATCAAGGTTAGCATTTATTTGGCCCGCGGGGGTCCTCAATGCTCCATATTTGCAACTGTGCTACGACTTGTGAGGTCTGCTAACTATCGACGCTTCGCTAGAACCTCGCCAGTTTTGTCCGCACCCATGAGAAGGCGCTCGCGAACGCACTCCAGCTAAAGCGCCAGCCGACCAAGAATGGGTATACTACTCAGTCGGGCTCGTCTTCGGGCTCGACATCCTCTTCCCTCGCTGCGGCCTTGTCCTTCGGGGCCCTAAAATTCACTTCGCAGAGCGTCAAACCCGCGAAGCTGACCCTTACACCTCACCACCTCTTTTACCTTCTCTCCCGCTTCGAAGACATTTCTATTGCCGTGGGCCCCATGAATGTTAGACTGGAGAACATCCATACCGACGTGTCGCAGTCATATGTGTCCTTCCTAAGCAAGCCTCAGAAGTCAAAAGGTGACAGAGACTCGATTCACTCCGTGTCTAGTGTTCGTAGTGTCATGTCTGGTATGAGCTCCCTCTGGTCTTCATTCGGTTTGGGGTCCAAAGATTCTTCCTCCAAATCTGAAAAGGCCAAGGCTGCCCTAGAAGTCGATATCAAATACCTATACTCGGCCTTTACGAAGATTCCCTGCCTACGTTTAGCCCCCGACCGTCGCGCCCGCTTGATCCGCGGTTACGAGGAATTTCCCTTTGACACTGCCGTTCCTCTCCATTCCTTCAAAAACTTGAGCGCGTTAGAAATCATTGATATAGACTACCGTTCATTCTACGGTTGGGACCGACTCTCGGAACAACTACGGACGTTGACTTTGAAGAGGGCCAATATTGAAGATCCAGCAGAGTTGCTGACAGGCATCGTGTTAGACGACATTGACAAACGCCGCCGGCGGTCCTCGAAACACCAAAGCTCGCCTGTGCTAGGATGGGGTGGAAACACCAACCCTCAGCCGGTCAGTAGACATGAACTCAGCGGCTCCATCTCAGCCCCTGGGTCTCCGGTGGCAGACACTGCGCTTAGCTCAAGTGCCAGCGCAACGTCTATGATAAGATTCGCATCAGAGGGGCCTAAACCCCGTCCACGAGCCGGAAGCCTTTCTCCTTCGCGTCCAGGCGGCTCAAAGCACTCCAGTTATCGGCCTAACAGATCTTCGCGAATAAGGCGCACTGGATCAGGAAGCTCCAATTCAAGTGAAAACTCGGGCTCTCGTACTGGAAGTTCCTCGAATCTATTAGCCAATGTTCTCCCTCCATCGAAATGGCGGTTCCTGCGGCATTTAGGGCTTGCTGACAACTCTCTTACTTCTGTCTCTGCGACTGGTTTAGCTCCTGTCGCCAACACCCTACACTCCTTGGATCTGTCAACCAATCTCTTCACTGAAGTTCCGGACAGTCTAGCCTCGCTAGTAGCCTTGAGGGCTTTGAACCTCTCCAACTGCATGATAGATTCTCTTCATTCACTGTCCCGCAACCCCCTTCCCGCCATCACTGCCCTCAACCTCAGGGGCAACCGTCTTCGCTCGCTCGCTGGCATCGAGCGACTACTGTCTCTGGAACGGTTAGATCTTCGCGATAATAAACTCTCCGATCCCATGGAGATTGCCCGCCTAACTAGTCTCCCTGAAATACGGGAGATCTGGGTGGCGGGAAATCCTTTCGTGAAGACACATCCCAACTACCGTGTTGTCATCTTCAACCTGTTCCGGCGTACCCCCGGGTATTCAGAGGATATCATTATCGACGGCTCCGGTCCTGGGTATACCGAACGGAAGCAGCTGGTCGAGAGAGCTGCAGAGCCGGATGTTGTGCCAGTCATTCGATCTACAGCCGCGGATAACTCCACGCTTGTCAGCAAGCCTTCCATCCCCCCTGCTGTGGGAAGTTCGATTACTCGCTCTGGACAAGATGTAGATACCCCACGGGTAGAACGCCTAGTCGACGACAGCGGCGTCGGATCCAGCCGCAAGAGGAAGAGCCACCGGAGAAGGATTGTTGACCCATCTGGCGCACTTTCCGTTGGTGGTGATAGAGATTCAGGTGCGGTGGTACCTTCTGTCCTTCCTATTCAAGATCTCCAGTTGCCTGTTGATCCTTTTGTTTCGTCGCCTACCGACTGTCAATGGAAATCTGATGGTGGTCCTCAGGCCGGATCCCTTAACCTCCCAGGAACGGGAGCGGCCAACGGTGACCAGGATGCTTCTACCATTTCGGCAACTGACCTCCTCGCTTTGCAGCGCATGCTGCAGGGCCTCGAGTGGGGTAATATGGATAGAGACTTCCAAAATCGCCAACTCGCAGCCCTCCAGCAAGAGCTCGGTAGTAGCTTCCTCGCGGCACTGCGAGACCACACCTGGAACCAACCGCAAATGAATATCGCTGTTCCTCGCACAGGTACCAACCTCGGCGAATCGTCTCGATTATCTCCCGAGTCCTTAACTAGGGCTACTAGCCAGCCTCTCTTGAGCGCTCGCCATCCCATTATATAACCCGATTTTATTCGTGGTTTATATGGCCGATCTCACTTCCTCTTCTCCTACTTCACCTTTCTGGTTGATGGACCATACCATGAACCGCAAATTGACAGAGAAATCTCTAGACAAAAGTGCTCTTTCTGCTTTGAGTCTTTTCCAAGCTATACCTGCGGTTTCACCTTTGCAATAATCGACTATATCGAAGCATATACCGCAATGGCTGGTTGGACCGCATTGTTCATGGCGTTATGTGATCTCTCGAGATCGCGGGCCGGATGTCTGAACTCTTAATGCTCCTTTCATTACATCATCTTTTCCTCTCCCCTATTCATCGATTTCACTTCCCAACACCACTTTTCATCAGTCCGCTATATACGGCACCCTCCACCCTCTGCGAGAGCCGTTATGTGGACTCTTTTAGATTGTTTGTATTTTATTGGCGAAGGACCATCGGAGTCGACGGCGTTCTTGGGACGATTTATGTTTTTGAGATTCCTCGTGTTGAACTTTTGGGCATATACCAATACCTCGTTTTGCTTGGTTTGTCTCGTTTCTTTCCATTCCTCCCTAATGATTACATGACGAGGATCTGATGCATGCTGCGATGTTGTTGATTCATTGTTCCAGGATTGTATAATCTTTTTGTTGTTCTAGGCGGATATTTTGTTCTTTCACGCTTTCGGTTTCCGGCAAAGGCTCTTGACGAATTTCGGACTTAACGATGCTGTGACGAGCCACTTCTATTCTGGCAAGCTGTTAGATTTGCAGATACTAGCTGAATGCAATGTGCGTTATGTTGTGGCATCTATTGATCTGGAGAGTAAGGAGTAGCAAGCAGTAGTCCGAGATGACAGGTACCTCGGTGAGTGCGCTCCTTGTCGTTGAACCGTGAACACTAGGAGTGAAGTCGAAACGAATTGTGATATATTATAAATGCAATCATGATAAGAGAGTGTGTCGATTCTGATAGTGCTGGCTTTGACCTAATAGTGGTGGGTATTAATCCGTAATATACTGGGGTCTTGTTACCGCGTACTTTATCTGGAGAACTGAGCTTGCGGCTGACCGCCTTTGGAAATCCAATAAGCTGCTTCCACTTCCCAGACGGGTAATTTAGTGGTACGGGCGATACCCCAAGCGCGGTTTGTTGTCGTCCTGGCGGCTGCAGGTTTTTTGAGGTCAGCTGAAATCGTCAAGCAAGAATCAAGATCCAACCAACGCAAAAGCTCTGCTCGCATCTTGCTTCGGTCGCTTCTGGTGAGCTCGAATTCTGCTTAATCCCTGACCTCTTCTGCTGCTCAGTCCGCCAGTCTGTGCTACTGCCGCTTCAAGTTCCCTCCGCTATCTGGTCGGCAAACACCGATCCCTTGATTGCCATCCATCCCCTTCCACTCTGTACTTCTTTCCTCCACCCGCGTCACCAGCGTCTTTTCCGATAGAAGTTTGCCTCAGCAGCTCTCCCTCCGCTAACCTCTCTGCAGTCCTGAACATAGTCTTCTGAATATCTTTGCTTGCCTTCATATCGCGTCGCTTTCCCACCCCTATTCCCGACAACACAAATCTTGCCGTTGCTTCGTACCGCTTTTTGCTCCCTCTCCCCACGACTGACTTCAAAGTCCTCTTCAACCTCCAGTCGCTGTTGTCCCGGAGCCGCATCACTTCTCGCTATCCACGCGCTTCATCATCATCAACTGCCATATCTGGGCTCTGAATTCATCGCATCTCGCGCAGTCCTCGACCTCTTCACCGATCTCCCCCTCCTCCAAGGCCATTCGGCCTGCTCCCACCCTCCCGACCTCGACCTCCCCAGGTCCTGTTTGGTAAGCAAATTTCGCACCCCTCTCTCCTATCGCTATCTCTCGTCAAACAACGATGAATTTTTCTTGGGCGCATTGAGCACGCGCTTTCCTGGCCTATTTTTACAATCTTCCCCACTCCAGCTACGTTTATGAGTTATTAAAGGCATTTCTAACATCCTTCCTTGCTCTGACAGTCCGTAGGCGCCGCGTCATCCATCGTACACTGAACCGCAGTTAGCCACCTTCTCGCCTCCTTCTTTTCTCGTCGCCGGACGCCTGTTTAATTTTCCTTGTTTCTCTTTTTTCCTTTTCTTTTTCCGTTTCATTGCTTTCGATCGCTTCTGTCTTTCGTTGACTTGTACACCATGGCCGATCAGGACGTGGATCTGGATTCTATCATTGACAGACTGCTGGAGGTGAGGGGCAGCCGGCCTGGAAAGCAAGTCCAACTTCTGGAATCGGAAATCCGCTATCTCTGCACAAAGGCGCGGGAAATATTCATCTCCCAGCCCATTCTGCTCGAATTGGAGGCACCTATCAAGGTAATTATGCTCTTTTCACTCAGCCGACGGGGTCCAGGCGTCGCTTCTGAAGACTAACAAAATCGCGCTGGTAGATTTGCGGTGATATTCACGGCCAATACTACGACCTCCTCCGCCTTTTCGAATACGGCGGCTTCCCACCGGAGGCCAACTACCTCTTCCTCGGAGACTACGTTGACCGTGGCAAGCAATCACTCGAGACAATATGTCTTCTCCTTGCATACAAGATCAAATATCCTGAAAACTTCTTCGTTCTGCGTGGGAACCACGAGTGCGCCTCTATCAACCGTATTTACGGTTTCTACGATGAATGCAAGCGGAGGTATAACATCAAGCTATGGAAGACATTCACGGACTGCTTCAACTGTCTACCTATCGCCGCCATCATCGATGAGAAGATTTTCACCATGCACGGTGGTCTGAGCCCTGATCTTAACTCTATGGAACAGATTCGCCGTGTCATGCGTCCCACTGATGTAAGTTTTAAATTTCCCCGTTCCTTGATCCCCGGTCAGACCAAAAGAAAGCCCCTGCTTCAGTCAATTTTTCAAAAGCGATACATCAAGTCAAACACTCTGCCGGGCTCCACAAAGCTCAAGGCTTTGATTTGCTGACTACTATAGATTCCCGACTGTGGCCTTCTGTGCGATCTCTTGTGGTCCGATCCTGACAAAGATATCACGGGCTGGAGCGAGAACGACCGAGGTGTTTCCTTCACGTTTGGACCGGACGTCGTATCACGGTTCCTCCAGAAGCATGATATGGATCTGATATGTCGTGCACACCAAGTTGTAGAAGACGGCTACGAGTTCTTTTCAAAGAGGCAGCTGGTTACTCTATTCAGTGCTCCGAACTACTGTGGAGAGTTCGATAATGCTGGTGCGATGATGAGTGTGGATGAGAGTTTATTGTGCTCTTTCCAGGTACGTTTTCTTCTATTTTCAGCAGACCTTGACGGTGCACATACACTGAACACAATGGCTAACATTTCCTTTTTTTTTTCCTTATCCAGATTCTGAAACCAGCAGAGAAAAAACAAAAGTACGTTTACGGGGCAATGAGCTCAGGCCGACCCATCACTCCTCCGCGAAAGCAAAAGAAGTAAGCATACGAGCTTTTCCATGTGCAGCAGGTTCGGGCGGAGATAGAAACGTCATATATCCATGTTATGTCGGTACACGAGAGACTCAGTATCCCACGACATCGATGTCCTTCGCATTAGACGACCGGAAGTAATGAATTGATCCAACCTCCCGAGATAACTATACGACATGCAGAGAATCGCCACAATTTCCTCCCCGAATTCCAAGCTCCAGCGACCTGGGTTTGACTGTTTGCGCTGATCATGTTCTATTTCTACACGGAAGGTACTTTGTGCTCCCAAGAGGGATCCTCTTTTCTTGTCCTCCTTCCTGTTCATTTTCTACCTCTTTCTCGTTATTCTCCTCCATCCTATTTTACCTCTCGTTTATCTGAATCCGTTTGGCAGAGGGAGGGAAAGCGACGGCTGCATCTGGTGTTCCTCTCGATGTTCTTTCTGCTCCTCTTGTGTCTTTGTTTTCCGCCCCGTTTTTCCCGCCTTCTTTCCGTCCTTTTCGCTTAAAATCCTCCTGTGAGTGTAATGCCAAACAGATAAGCAAACGACACACCTTCTCGTGTCTTTGGAATGTGTACCAAGATTTTATACTGCGCTTGACTTTTTCTACTACCTAGTACACAGCTCCGTCCAATCGGGTAATTGCTCACACGACACAAGCCACGACCGAAGATACTTGGCGTCTATTATTTAACTTCCATTCCATCTAAGAGCAATATGCTACGGAGTATATAGGTAGATATTCTCCATGTTGGTCTCAGATACGCTAAACAAAATAGAGTACAGTATACCTAAGGTTTTATTTTCTAGATCCCCTACGGATGAATGGGCGCGGCGAGTAAGCGCTACCCTCAGTATAGGCCTAGTCAAGTTACGTAGATACCCGGTCTACACTCTCCAGATTACTAAGTTGGTGCTAGATAGATACTTACCTGACTGACTAGTATCCCCATGTCATGGATCAAGTATGCCAGAATCACGTCCGGGGTCTTCCCGTGATGAATGGAAAAGGGGAGAGAACAACAGATCACGCATGTAGTTTGCGTGAGAAAAGTAAGTTAAGTTATTGTAGATGAGCTGCTGGCTGGCTGGCTGGCTAAGTTGAATTCATTGAGCTGTATCCCATAAGATAGAACCAGAATGGAGTGGAATAAAAGGGAGAGGCAACATGGATGTAACCGGTCCATTCTGCGAGGTGACGATGAGATATGAAGATTGAGAGGGAGCGGGAGTTTGTGTTTGTGCTTGTGTGGTGGGTATGAATATGGCGATGGCAGGATGTAGGTCTCCGGTCATGGGAATGACGGGGCGCTGGGGGGGATAGAGGACGACTTGACTTGGTATGGGTTTTAGATATATTGAGACAGCCACCTGATGCCCTCACCGTATCCTAAACGAAGCTTGATTAGCGTTGCCCTCAACAACCACGACATGCAAACAAGCATGGAGATATAGGAATGTGTAAACTTACCCTGCCTCATAACAACGCTGCACATGAACACCTCGATAGGCCGGATTCCCTCAAGCGGCACCTTGCCCTTACCCGTTGTCTGGTACAGACCAAGCTGGTGTCTAAGTTCGTCCTCGCTCACGGCGTCCGGGTGGTCGATCTTGTTTCCGAGGACGAGAAAGGGAACTTTGGAGAGCTCCTCGATGGCGAGAAGGGCATCGAGTTCGGCCTTGGACTCGGGGAATCGCTCGTGGTCCTTGGCGTCGACGAGGAAGACGATTCCGCTGACTTCGGGGAAATAGTCCCTCCAGAGGCGGCGGGCTATAGTTGTACAAATTGGGCTACGTTAGTCGAGTCTACTAATCGAGGAGGAATGAATGAGTGGTATGATAGGGGGACTCACCCTGCTGGTGACCGCCCAGGTCGAAGGTGGTGAATCGGTTGTTTCCAATGACGAGTTCCTCAGATGCTGTGCGGGTTCGAGTTAGTCTCCGTCGACTTATTGTATTCTGGAGCTCTAGTTTGGGTTTGAGATAACGTACTTGGATGAGCAGTAGGTGAAAGGATCGCAACTCGGTCGTTCTAATAAATAGTCCCTCACGTCAGCTCCTGCTTCTTTTCCCTTGGAGACTGATCTCTCGGCTCGAAAAATCCCCAAGAAGGGGTACGGCTTCGACATACCTTCAACATGTGCAAGAGGGTCGTTTTTCCGGCATTATCGAGACCCAGGAACAGGAGCTTGGCATGCTTGTTGAGCAAGCCAAGGGACGCTAGAACGTCATAGACTATTTCAAGGGAACATTTAACGATCAGTAACCCAATATAATATAACGTAGCGCGAATGGGGATGTTTGCAGGTGAAGGAAGGGTTGAGGTCAGGCCAGGTTTCGACACGAGGGAGGCGAGATAAGGTCAAAAAAGCATGGGTTGCTTACACCAGTTGACGATCCACATGCTGGAATCGATTCAGATCTCGTCAGGGAATCCGGCAAGATGCGAAATGGATGGGAGATTGCAGTTTATACTCGTCTGTGCTTGGGCTAACAAGCAAAAAGAACAAGATTGCAGTGGTAAACCCAAGTGACGTTGAAGTGACTGGTTGGTGCTTTAGCGCTTAGCCGAGCGCCTACCTAACCGAGCCCAGCCGCGGGCGGATCAGCCAACACTTCTTCACACTTCTTGTCCTACCAGTCATCACGGCTCCAGCTACTTCTAGAAACATACTATAATTGTCATTTCAATCAGTTCACTTAGATTATTCAATTCGGTTTATTTTATTTTCCCTTGAATCAACCTTCCAGCTATGCACCCAGGTTCTACAGTCTCAAAGCTAAGCAAGGGTATACTACTCCGTATGAACCGCCTCATGCAAAAAAAAAAAAAAAAAAAAAAAAACCAGCGAGCTCCCAAAGACACAAAGTCATACACTAAAAGCGGTAAGGGTAAAAATGAAAAGAATAGGCAAGTATGTATAACGAAAGAAACCGTCCTGTAAATGCAGAGACAAGGGCCTTCCCAAAGCCAAAAGCGTAGAAAAGCAAGGGTAAAGAAAGACGTGGGACACGTTAATAAATGCAGGGTGGTGGAATACTCGTGGCAAGAGTCATCCAAGTATATACAGGAGAATTGAATGATTTTCTCTTCCAGCCCGAGGGAAAAGGGTGTCTATACCGACAGGACAAGCTGCGTGCTTTCACCGACGCCAAAGGCTCTCGTCCTCTCAGCAACTTCGAGACCGAGCTCCTTCATGCGTTCGGCACCTTTTCCAGGGATAGGGCGCCGCTCCATCTGCTCCTTGGCAGCTTTGCGACAGTGTTGGCGCCAGAATTTTTCTTTTCTCTTCTGGCGTTTCTTTTCTAGGCCCTCAACGATATCAACAGGGCCTCGGGTATAGGTCTCGCGAGTACGTGACGATTCACGCTCGTGAGTCTCTTGGATTGGGAGAATGCCTGACCAACGATGCGAGCTCTCCATGGCGAAAAATGGATTGGGCTTGCGGGGCAATGACTTTGTGCGAGTCGCCGTAGGACGCTGGACCAGTTCGCTAATGTTCAGACCACGGTGGAAGGCGGGCGCTTTGTTGGCCGAACTCTCATCCATGCGGGCTGATCTGGGCTTGATTGGAGGTGGCGGCGAGCGAAGGCGTTTGGGTGATGATTTAGCATGTCGACGGGGCGGTGGTGAAACCATTCGTTTCGGGGAAGGATGAGGGGAAATCTTCCGGGTTTGTTCCGCGCCTGAGCGCCCTCGAGGTCCTTCATCAAGTAGTACAGAACCTTTAACCTCCTCATCTTCACCATCATCATCATCTTCTTCTTCAACGTCAGAGGTAGGAAAGCTCGGGTCAATGTCCTGAGGAATGACAACTTGTTTGGAAAGGCGACGTTGCTCGAGGCAGGATTTGTAGGCGAGCTCCAAGGGTCGGTCCTCGTCCAGGGTCCCACATACGAAATCGGTACTGTCAGGCAAATCGGGAGTGCCAGGGCGCAATCTTGGAATCTTTATCGGCTGGCCGGTACCTTTTCCGGCGAGAGCTGGAGGCCAGTTTCGACGCGGATGGTCCTCATTCATCGAGTCGAAGGACATCGCCGAGTCCCGACGGCTGAAGGCAAACCGAGCGGCTTCGAGAGGACTAGTGGCAGCAGTTGTAGAAGCAGGAGCCCAGAATTCGTATTCAGATCCCCCGTCACTCTCGTCAGAATCTGCGAAGCCGGCTTCGTTGTCAGACTCGTTCCCATCATCCTCGTCAGAGGAAAAATCATGCACGGTAGAAGAATCGTCCGGAAGATCAATGTCGTCATCTTCTTCGTCAAGTGCCTCTTCTTCCGCCTCCTCGGCAAGCTTCCTGATAGCATTCTCCTTCCTCATGCAGTCGTTCAGGGTGATTTTATCTTTATAGTCACCAGCCCTATTAACCCATTCGGCATCCTCTTCGAAGGAACTTCCAAATTCGTGGAATCGTGTCGCCTCCGAATCTTCGAATTTGCCCAAGCCTTTCATTGGGACCCCTCTCTGAGGTACGACTGCCTTTACCTCTTGGGGTACGGGCTTCTGTTCCTGGGGGATGATGATCGTCGGGGAGTGTTTTTTCTCGAGCGAGGCCTTGCGGGCGAAGGGGGCAGGAGACCCACGAGGGCGAGCCCGCAAGGAGCATCCTCGAGCGGGAGATCGATCTCTCCTAGACCCAAAGTCCCTTGCAGGGCAAACGAACGTGAGGGTTGTCTTGCGTTTTGGCTCTGTTGGGGTCGGCTCTTTGGCGTTGGCGGGAGGTTCCATGCGTGGCGTCAGTGCCTGTGGTTTCTGATCTTCGGCTTTTCCTCCACATGCGAAGCTAATGCACCTCTTGCGGCCAAGATTTGCTTCAATAGCAGACTCGCCACTGGCAGTACCAGTTTCCTGGCCGCTGTTGGTTGCCATGGGGGGTTTGCTGGTCATCCGAGAGGGCATTGGTGGACTCGAGGCGTGGGATAATGAAGGGCTTGTTAGGCCACCATCGCTGGTCAACTCAGCGGTTGAGATGCCGCTGATGTTACCATAAGAATATTGGCGGTAAAAAGTCTGTTCATGGGGGGAGGTAGGTTGGTCGGCAGGGCTGAGAACGGGGCTGCTCTTGAGAGCACGGGTGAGAAGCGATTCCTTTCGATCCGTCATGTTGGTGGGGGACTTGACGTAAACGAGGCCATCGTCCATGGCTGCGGAGGTATCAAGGAATCGGTGGTCACGAGGCTCGTCCATGTCCTCAGCCACGTTGTTGGCCTCTTCCGTAGGCTTGGACTGGTGTGATGAGAGAAGCATCTTCAACAGGTGATGTACCGAAGAGAAGGGTCGTTCACCGCGGAGTAGGTGTACCATCGTTTCCGATGTTGACAAACGATCATCGGGAGGTAGGGAAAGCGAGGCCAAGGTGAGATCGGTGTGTTAGGTGTTTGGATGGTTGGATGGTTGGGCGTAGTGACTCGACGGCAAATAGGCACGACAGCAATGGAAGAGCGAAGGTGGAATAGCTCTCAAGATCGATCAACAGTGATCGATCGAAAGGTTGTCTGGAAGTGAGACCCGAAAGAGGACAAGGGGATCATAATACAAAACACATAGTGGAGGAGGTATAGGTGAAATATAAAAGACCAGTGAAGGTAGGTAGCAGGGAAAGGCAATGCAGATGCAGCCAAGAACAAAAGGAATTCACGCCTTCTTCAAAGGGTGGCAGCTCCAGGAGCGCCAGAAGAAGACGCGCCTTGTGAGACTGAGAGGCAGAAATGAGTTGGCAGGGTGAAGAAGATCGGGGTCGATGGAAGAGGAAGAAGGAATGCAGAGAAGCAGATCGGAAAAAAGTAATAAGGGACGAGGGACAGATGGGGGGGGTCAGACTGTTAGTGGTGTGGATGATGCAAAGCTAAAATTGAAAAATTATTAAATACAAAAATTCCATTTTCTTTTTGGAATCCATTATTCTTTTTGGTTTTCAATGGTATGGTAACTTGGTCAGAACAGCGTAACCGGAGCCACCGTATCGTGACAGACTAGATCGCCACCAAAGACCGAGTACTACAGTGGCTGGTAACTATTGGTAGGTACTGACTGGTACGGCGTACTGTATTTGATTGCAACCTGGCGCTTGGACTGAGCAGCCCCGCCAACGAGGAGCCAACAGTGAGGAGCGAGAACACACCAGGATCCACCTGCACGGGCAGCTTCCAGAGCCCTGGGCAGTAGTTCCTGGACCTGCGGCGACCTGACGTTTGCCTTGTTCGAGAGAGCCTGTCGAGGGTCCAAGCAGTAGAGAGAACAGGGATCAAAGGCATAAAGCGCTTGAGAAAGAAATCCACGTTAAAAGCATAGGATATTTTCATTATTTAGTGTGGTCCGCTTTCCAGAAATGCGATTCTTCTTTCAGGCGGTTTCATCCGCCCAACAAGGCTGGTTCTAACCAAGTCACCACTGCCACTCTCAAAAACCTTTACTATGAGGGATTATTATTTTGGAGGTCGCGACAGCCTTCTCCTCGGCGCCCAGGAAACAAATCTAGCCCAACAAGGAAACACCTCTCGATCGCTTGGAGGTTTCAAACTGGCTCCATCTTCTTAACGGATGAAGGGGTTTTCTAGAAGCCGGTCTCTGTCCCTGTCTCCCAACACTAGGAATTCTCGAACTTCGATAGTGTGGAATGTTACACAGATCTGGAGTGCCATCGAAAAAAGCAAATCATCTGAAGCAACTCCGCGCATGAACGCTGCTTCTTCTCCAAGTTTCCCCACGACGAGAAGAGGCATCGAGATTCGAATTATTTTCGAGATGCTATTCTCGTTCTCTGCCCATCCGTGCGTCCGACCACATCAGACTACTCTGTATCGGTGCATACAAAGGCCGCCCTACTCCGTCCTACTATGGACTACCACTAGTAGTAACAACCGCCAAATCACCTGCACGTAATTACATTACCACGCTGGACGGCATTGAGATCCAGCTGGCAGGGCGACAGCACAATTCTCACATCCACACTTCCTCATCTTCAATATTATTATTCTTCTTGTCATCGTATTATCTTCATTGCCACTGGACTGCAGAGTCCAAATCTTGTAGCATGCCTGAGACAGCCGTAGCCGTGGTTATGGCTGCCAGCTGGTTACCTAATGCTTAGGCTCTGGCTACTAACTAACTAACTTACCCCTCCCGTTAACCGTCTCCATCCATCCAGGATCTACTCAGTCCCAGCCGTCAAGTCTCCAAAACTACGTAGTATTATTATTATGGAGTCCGTCGTGAAGGTGTCGAAACATAGCGCTCTACGCGCTTCGCCTCAGGCCATCCGAATTTACCCACAGGCCCTCCAAGCAGGCCTCCTCTCTCGCTCTATTATACCTCGATGAGCATAACATTGGTTCCCGCGTCTTTTGCTCTTCCCGACTAGCCCGCATACGGCAACCTCTGACGTAAAACTACTTATGATACAATCGTCAGTATAATTCAATTCCCTCGCTTCATGATCATGAAGTGAAGTAATTAATTATTCTCTTCCAACAACCATGGCACTGCGATTACAGCGTCTCAGCGTCTCACTTCATGACGCCGTCGAGTCTATGGATAATGACCCTTGAATACCACCCACCACGGCAACTCATGGAACCAGTCGTACAGACTGAGATCCATGGATGCATTCAGAGCCTACCACCATAGCGATAATTGAAGGACGCCCAGCGTGTTTCGATCGCTTCCTTCGTTTCGTCTCCTCGAGAACCCTCCGGTAACCCGGTTACGTGATTGATGGACAACAACCTCATCAATGCAGGATATCCCACTCAAGCTCAAGCCTAGTCCCTAAGCATCTCGACGGCGGCGAAGCTTCGTGGCAGCGACGCAGCCAGCGCCTGGCGAAGATCGTCCTGGAACAACCACTGAGCCAACCTCTGACCGGCAAGCCAGAAGAAGCACTGAAGCACGAAGTTCCCCCACACCAAATGCAAGCGTCGGAGAAAAAACCAAACAGATGCTTTGCAGCTTCAGCCTTTAGATTCCCCGATGATCGGTCAATGCATCATCGCTCGTAAAAAGCGGGGTGCCAGCAACCTCACCAACACCGACAGCTACTCGTGCCTTGGAGCTGAATCCCTGGACAAGCTTCTCAAAGTTCAGGGTCCCCCCACTATGTTACTGCACTAGAAGCGATCTTATTCGAGCTGGCAGATTTGTTCCTCTCCTTCCCAGCAATCAGCATTCCGTTGGTAATATCAAGCATCTGCCAGCTTGGGATTGGAATACGAGCTGACGCAGCCTCGAAGGATGCTCCAGAATTAGCAATAATATTATGAGCACGAGACACCTAAGCAGTTGAAGTTGCCCAGCTGAGTCGAACATGGCGATGATATTTCTATCCATTAATCTTCCGCGATCTTAGGGATATTCGCTATCTGTGGCCTAAATCACCGTCAACGTTTCACGACTGAAGCACTCCCCACACTCTCGTCACCTCTTGTAGCCTTGTACAAGATTGCAAGTTGTACAATACTACAATACTATGCTATGCATGAGGCATTTCGCACGTTGTCGAAAAAGTAAGGCGTCGGCCATGTGGCCTGAGAAGCGACCCTCGCGGTACAATTCCTCCATCTGAGTCTGTCATCATCTCGGAGGATGATACGACCGATAATTTGTCACCACAAGATTGCCTGACGCGAAGCGGGCAATGTATGCGCTCAAAGAAGACTCCTATCGCAGCTTCTCTCCCGTCTTCGGATGGGGCAAGTGTCTAAAGGCGACCCCTCTATCTGAGTGGAGGTCAATTTGTCCCTCGTGGAGGGCCTCTCGGCTAAATTTGGAGATGGCCAGGATACAGTAACGAAAGTAGCGAAAGCTGCGCTCTGGTCTGGGGCGAAGTTATCAATCTCCTTCCCCCATTTCTCTTCTCAAATTGATCATCCACCGTTTGCAACGAGCATGCAGGAGCCGTCATGAAATTCAATGTAGATGATCCAAGTCTATCTCAAGTGACTCGAAGTCATGATAGATCTCTTGCCTCTTATTGGTAGTAAGGTGTTGTTCAAAGCGACAAGATTTGTATGAGGCATTTTAGGAGCAGATCCCCACAGCGCACGGGACTTCGCTCTTTCTCTTGGGTTTGCGCCGGTCTCTTGTCCAGCTGCACGGTCTTCCCAAAGCAGTAAATCTGCGACTATTGGCACTGTCTTTGGAACAATAGCGACTTCGATCCCTTTGAGCTGCATCCCATTGGAGTTCTTTGACCCATCCACCTGGATACAAAGAGGAGAGAGCAACAGCCAGAGGGTCAATTCCGCTCTTTTGGATCATCCCATCGAAATTGCTAACAATATATACAAGCCGCCAGCTGAACTAACTCCAACTCACACTCGTTCGAAAAGCAGCTCAGCTTCTGGCATTTGGGGCTTGAAGCAAGAATACGCGCGGTTGCCGCCTCAACATATGCACCTCCTCTGACCAGAAGAACAATCGAAGAAATATTCTTGATCATGGTCCCGATGATCGGGGACGCTGCGACAGCTGAACCCTGCCGATGGTATTCATAATACCATACCTGATACTGTCTGTCACGAAACGCGGAGAAATATGGCTGGTACAGCTTATCTGCTGTGTAACCAGCCGAATCTGCCCAAACCACCCTGATCCTTGCTTTAGCCATTCTTGGCGGATTTATGCTTCTGGAACAAGAGACGATATCACAGATGGGATTTTCATCCCGGCCTGCGGAGTATACATTATTATACAACCATGATCATCAACTGACTCAACCACCTAGTCTACAGAATCTCCATCTCCTCTTGAGTCTCCTCCGAGTCGGCCAAATATGCGTGCTTCGGTAGTCTGAGCGAATACAAGAGCGTGCCTGGCAGCTCCAGACCATCTCAGTTACACCACCACGGTTCTGCTGGAATGCTGGGAGGCGATTTGCACAATAGTGCAAGCATAGAGTTGATCTCATGATCGACGGTCCGCAACTCAGGGGGTAGATCAGTGATACAGCCAAGAGCTCCGCCAAGATGTGCCAAGGGTGTTCAGTATGCGCCTCTCTGTCCGAATCAAGCCGGGGCGTCTAATTGGGAGTGCGCTTTTTAAGATATGTCGCTTCACCTCCCTGTATCTGCCCCTTGCTCCCTCCGTTCAAGACAAACATGGTGTTTCATACCACGACAGAGCTTGGCAACGTCCTGGGGAGGAAAGGAGCAACTCGGCAGTTAATTGAGTATGCGTCGTTGTTTGTGCAACGGAGCATCCGTCGTTCTGTGCCAAGGCGGTAGGAATCTGTGAACAGTGGCTGTGAGCAGGAGCATTGCGTATTGCGACTGCGACTGTGACGACAACTTTGATTGCTACTGCTTACGATCATGTTGATGTTAACATGAGGTGGCTGAGATACTCTGGCCAAGACGGAATCTCCGCTCGCCTCCCTCTCCTTTCATTGTGAACGGAGTAATGGTTTCAGCGCATTCCTCCTTGCCTGTTCAATGTCACCCACACCCACTGTGCACGAGATATGCCAAGTGCAACGCCAAGAGCGATTTCAAATTCCCCAGCGTGAATCCTGACACGGAGTTTCACGAGTCCTGTCAAAAAAAAAAAAAAAAAAGGCATGAAGATATCGCGCAGCAAAACTTGGCAAGCTAGTAGCCAAATGGTGAATCTGAGTTGGGTTTCTTGGATGCTGTCCATATGAGGAATGAAGGTTCTCCTCGTTGGCGGCAGATCATCGTCGATCATCTGCCCATAATGGTGCATAAACAGTCTTGGCGATAGGAGGTCGACTCCGTCTCGGACTGCCCGTGGCCATTCTTTTGCCATTGCAGGTAAAAAGCAAAAAAGAAAAGGTGACACGCTGGGACCTCACGGGTCTGCCGGTCTCCAGGAAGAAGGCCATTCTCTCAATCCGGGGCAAGTCACTAGTAAACTTCATCACTTTCTTTCGGGCCCACATCCACGGAGTAGTCGACGGCATGAATCGGGGGCCCGTAGTACCGTCCTATGGTGCCTTTTTCGGCCTCGGCACTTATCCGTCAGACGAAATTCACGGGTTACGTGCCAATGCCATTGTCATCCCTTTGCCCAACCAGCTCCAGAGAACTCTTGCCCTCGCCAAGTCAGGCTGCGCCGACAGGGCTTCTTCGCATTCGCAATCCTCTCTTGGCGCCCGCCATCTCGGCCAAGCCACTCGTCATACATTCCAAAGTCTTGGTACTGTCACGACTATCAAACCCAAGGCGTCAGAAGATTCAATAATCAAAGAAGGATTGTCATTGGTGACCTCGGCGTCAGACAGAACTAACTATGCCAAGCTTCCACAATTTGCCGCTGCTGAAGATCTTCACAGCCCCTTGCCCAGTGACCAGTCCGCCCGAGTTTTCTTATCGGAGCTATTTTTGTTCACTAAGCCGTTGACTAATTCCAGGCAGACGCTGCGATAATGATGCGCCGCCGGTCTTGGCAACTTCAAAAATTCGGACTCGCTGCCAAGGGAGTGGACACAACCTGCTGCTTCGATCGAAAAAGACCAGGACAGGGACCAGTCCCGGCGTACAACCTCCAGTATCATAATGCTACTTTCCATACCCATAACTCGACTCCCTCGCAGTAGGTAATTACCTTCCCCCCGTCTATAATGGCCAATTGAGTCTCATGACCAAACGATGGGTACTACCTACCCTCATCCCCAACGGTCTGGTGCGAGAGCTGCTCCATCTTCATCAACGATCAAATATACATGAACTACCAGCAATAAGTTACTATTACAACTTCAATTCCCCTCCACCTATTTCCGTTTCAACGAACAATTAATCACACAGAGCACGATACCCGATACACAACATCGCAAGACAGAGACTATCACATGTCGCGATGGAATAATGGCAGGGGTTAACGAAACAAGACCTAGCTAATACCCGGAGACCTAAGGAGACTGATACTCAGCTGTGACGATGATGACCACTTCAGGCATCAATCAAAACAAACAATACTGCTCTACAATTCATGAAACTGTACAATGGCATATGCTGAAACAAGAGTCGTATCCGTCCAATAGTGAATAGGCTTATACGTACAAACATTCCCAATTACGCCTTTTTTTTTCCACGTCGCCTATCCAAGTCCTCCGCGCCGACAGTCACAGGGAATTGAAGATGTTCCTAGTTCCTAGGATCTCGCATATCGTATGGTTATACCCCTAGGGTTCAATATGTGTCATATGCTATGTCATACCTCCGCACCGGAGTCCGACCACCAGAGCCAATGCTAACGGAAGCTAGTAGTCACTCCCCCTAGTCTACACACGTATACCTGGTTTACAGTATGCGTCCATCAAGCATGTGCAAGAAACTGTCGGAACTGGCCCCTAGGTGCACCAAGGCCCTGCCTAGTAGTTTCTCTGAGAAACAGCACGAAAATACACCAGGGTCGACAAAAGTTACCAACAGATAGTGAACCTCTAATCTAATGACGGGCTCGAATCATGTTAACCCTACCTACTTTTATGGGATTGAATATGCAGTCGAAGAACGTCCATCCGATGATGGCGATATCCCCACACCCAACCTCGAACCAACCGAACCACCCTGGAAAGAACGATGCCACACCTCGTCGATCACCCCTACGGAAATCCAGAGTATTGTAGACCGTCTGACATGGCCTGACATACTAATATAGGTCTCATATTCACCGTAAACGGCAGTTATCCAAATCGATGATGTCATCCGCCTACCAACCCACCTGCCCAATCCCAATCCCAACCCAACCCAACAAGCCCTCACTCAGCCCCAATGCTAGCCATCAACTAGATTTAAGTAGATTAAGTAGATAGATAACTACTACGACTTACTCACTCCTTATCTAGATAGTCGAGCGGCAGTTCCTTAATATCACAAGTAAATATGCAATACTAATCTACATCAGACTAGCCCGACTCCTCGGTAAATGCCTGTTACTTGTACAGAGTAGATCCATACATAATCCCACGTAAGTACTACTAGGCACCGATTTTACCTACCTCACCCCCCTAGCAGTCAGTGGCAATCCAATGCTTAGCCTCACTCGAGGTTTTAATTAAATATACAATCCAATCAATATATCCAATTCTGATCTTTACGCGGCCATTGCGTCAGATTATTTGGTAGTCGCGCTTCCGGTTGGCTTGGGCGCTGAGGCTTGAGGCTTGAGGCGTTGAGTATGTACGGACCTCCAGTCTGTAGATCTACTACTATAGTATGCGGGTACCTAGCCGTGTGACAGATCATGGTACACAGTTAGGTCAGTCAGTAGCATTATTATAGCAGTGCACTGATCTAGACATACTGCATGTGGTGGGGGAGGGGGCTGTGATGGGCTCATGTGCAGATCTGTACTTTGCTGGGGCGGGTCAGGGTTCGGGGAGCTGAGGTACGTACTCCTGTTGTGGAATATGAGGTTTGATGTGGGTTGCATGTTACCAGTTCTCTCGATCTACAAGCTAGAAGGAGTAGACTAGTATCATACCGGGATCTGTTTCATGTATGTAGAGTAACAAAAGGAAGGTCTATCCAGTGAAAGAAAGAAAGAATAGAGTACGTAAAACAGAGACGACGAGACAACCGTCCATGAATATGGCCCAAATGACTATGCAAAGACAATCAATACCTAACCAACCAACACAACGAAACGTATCCACCAAAACTCCCGCATAAGAAAAAGACAATAAAAGAAAGAGAAAGCCTTATTTGCCGCGGCGTAGGGGAATCTTGGTAGATTTCCTTCCGTGCATCTTAGTTTTCGTCATAGTCTTGGCCATGGCTGTTGTCGACGCAACCCTCCTCTGTCGTCTCGCCCTACTCAGTCTCCACCAATGTAAGATGACACCCTTGGCCCAAAGAATTCGATCCCTAGTTTGCACGACTGCTGCGCATTGCCGCGCAATATCTCTTGCGATGAGCCGTTTCTGGGCCTCGCGGTGGTTGAGGACGTGTCGCCATGCGTTTTGGAACACTAGCGCTGCACGGACACGTTTCGTGGCTGGGAGGAGTCGGGAGCAAAGGAACGCGAGGGCTCCGGTTGCAGAATGGGAGTTGAGGATGTGACGTTTGGGACCGGGGGAGACAATGTTGACTGTTGTTGTTAGTTGTAGTTGGCTGTGGTGTAGAAGGGGACTCACTGAATTGGGTACTGCACCCTAGCGCTCGTAGACGATCTTCTAGGGACGTCTTACTTTCCGCGGACGCGCAGTTCTGGCTATGGGCCAGGGTATACTCCCCGTATTCATCCAAAATCCTCTCGTAGATCTTGCCGTCTGCTAAATCCGCGGTGAGGTTTTCAGAGTGTAGGCCTCGCAGCCGGGCCACAATGGACGCCCATTGCTTGAGAAGTACAGCAGGCTCGTTGCTCTCAGCATATTCATCCATTGCGTCGAGGTTTCCAGCTTCGTGTCCAGAAAGGACGGCCCTATGTCTCAACTGTCCGATTTCCTTCCTCAAATCATCCATATCAATCAGTCCGGAAAGACCCCAGTTGCTAACAAGGCCCCATAGAAGTGCAATGGTCTTTTCACGATGCCCGTCGACGATGTCTGCGCCGCGGACGTTGTAGATAAGCTGCTTCCCCTCCTTCGTGGAGGCCAATGCATCCAGAGCGGTTTTCACATTGAATGCCTTCACCGCGCGTCCCAAGCATGGGAATTTCAGATGCCGTGAAAGTGGCCACTGACAACCATCTGAGGAATTGGTAGACAATGTCGCCGCGTTTGATGCATCAAAGACATCTCGCTGGCGTGACAATGAAGGACAGAGCAGTAGCTCCACAATCCTAGTCAGTCTCACGCCGTCTCTCAAGTCGACAGCCAGGTTAGATACCTTGTACTCGTACTCTTCAAGCGGGAGCTGCTCATAGGTTAACTGACAGTCAAGCTGAGCAACAGCTTTACCGGCGTCTCCACAAGGCGGGAGTAAAAGCCGAGTCAGTGCCTGGAGCACCGCTAGTGAAGACTTGTACGGCGACGAGGTAAGAAAGAGACAATTGGAAAGCGATGTCTCGGGGCATGTCCTGGCTTTATCCAGAAGAATAACCACCATGATGCTGCGGAGAACGGTTCGGCGGTACACACCAGCCAATGCCACACGGTCGTCCGCGCTGAACTCGCTACTCCCATCCAAATCCTGATTTTGTATCAGAAATGCGTCCAAAAACTTTTCAAGTCTTCTCGTTAATGTTTTTTGGTTGTGCATAGAAGCCTTATCCGTCGAGTTATGAAAGATGCTCGAACTCGTCTTAGTAGTTGGGATTACCCTGCCGGTGACTGTCTCCAGTGCAGCCCTCAGAGCATTTGGCTCATAAGTCTGAAGCCAGATGTTGATAAATTTTTGTTTCATTCCCAGATCTTGCCGAAGTCGACTATTTTTGAGGGCAACGTCCTTGGGAATGGATAATGCACCGTACATCAACGACGCCTGGAGCCTTTTGTAGAGATTAGCAAAGTAAGCACCCTGGTATAACAGGAGAAGCTCATGTCGGAGAGTTGCAGGATCATCCGGGGCGCCGCCGTTTGTGTGGCCGAATAGTCCATTGATCAAGTGGGTCAATATCACTTCCTGGTGTGATAACCAATTGTCATCGTACATTGCAGGGTTCCTGATATTCTCGGGCACTGGTGGATATGTATGGTTGAGATTCTTCAAGCTGTTTTGGCTAGTAGAGCCCATTGTTGGTCTTGAAGTCTTCAAGGAGTTCGAAAGAGTAGAGCTCCTTATGACTGGGCCCTTAGCTCGAGTATTCACCGATCGTCCCCCGTCGGCGACACTCAAATCCGATACCTTGAGGGCGAGTTGGCCGTCAACCCTCTTCACAGGTTTATTGACCGTTCTCGGCGCAAGAGGCTTGGTGGTACCATTTGCCCGAGCAACTATGCCGGACTCATCTCCAGTCGACTTCGATTGGTCCAGCTTGTCGCCCATGGGTTTGTTCTGTGTGCTCGATTGGAAGTCCTTTCCCTTGACCTCGGCCAGAGCCATACCTGGGGGTATGTTTTCCTTGCCTCCATTTTTTCCCGGCACATCCGCTCTAAGGCACGACTCTTGAACAATATTCGAGCTGGGCTGTAGAGCCCCACAACCAGGAGATGATGCAACGAGTCGCTTCCATTGTTGTTTTCTCGCAGTCTGGGATTCTTGACTGCCAATCTTGGTGTTTTCTAAAGTATAGCTTTCGCGCTTTGTAGGTTTGAGCGGGCTGAAAATTCCCATGAAAACGCTAGCCACGGTAGTGTCTTCTGGGGGTATGTAGACCTTGCCTCGCCGAACATCCTTCTTCAAGGCATCCCTGACGAGAATTCCGTCTTCCTCTCCCCTGATCCGCCTCAGAAGATCATTATTCCTCTGTAGACCCGGCCTGGTGCTCCGCTTCCTAGGCTCAACGTCGACCCGCTGCTGTGAATGCTTGAGCGGACTCGGAGCGAAACTGACTCGAGGACGAAATCGCTGTGCTGGCTGTGCGAGCAGGGACGTTTTGCGATTCGAAGTAGCAATCGCCGGTTTGATGTCCGTCTTCGACCTAAGCGTAGGTTGCGTAGGTTTCTCATCATGATCGCTATGTATGGTGAAAGATGTGTTGGTGTTCGCTCGTCGTTTCGGTTTGGTTCCGGTTAGGATCGAAGCTCTGACCTCAGTTGTGAAGTCGATGTTCCTTGTGTCCTCATAATCTCCGAGGCTGTCGTCCCACAGGCTATCGAACGGGTCGCTTCCGTTGCCGCTTTCATCGCTGGCCCTCGAGCCTTTCGATCGTTGTGGGCACGGCGTTCCAATTCCGTGCAATAAGCTGGCCATAGTTATATTATTTAAATGGCATGGGTGATTTGATGTTGTCGGTCTGAAACAGTCGAACACTGAAATAGAAGAACAAGGAAGACAATTCCAAGCAAAGTAACGTATGCAGGTAAAGGTGTTAGAATCTATGCAGAGCTTGATAGAAGACTTTAAAAATCAGAAGAAGCAAGAGGAAATATGGCTTGTTAACTGCTACAATCTGGAGTTCAATGGCGACTGTGACTGTCTTCAGTGAGGACGCGATGTTGACAGTCTGGTTGGCCGTGCAACCAAATCGTGCCTGAGGTACCAACATCAGGCCGCTCTTTGGTGAATTGTGCAGCACAGTGCTAAAAGGATTGGATAATTAATAATAATACTGATTCCTGCGAAGTTCAGAATTTACGCTGCAAACAAAGACAGCACTCCTACGAGTCGGAATCTCCGACGACCTCTCGGTTATAAATACTTACAAGATATCGCAGGCAAGCGCCATATCCAGCTAGACATCAAGCTTTTTTTGTTTACTCAAAAATTCCTTCATTTATTATAGAGCAGAGTCTAAAGGCCCTTTAAACTGCGATCCTTGGGTTCAACAAGCATGATACCTTTCCATAGTGCATGAGTTATTGTTATCCTGCAAGGGTCCATAAGCAGCAGCAGCAGCAGCAGCAGTAGTAGTCATCGCGTGTACGCTATTTTCGACCCCTGCTAGTGGTCACTGCAATATCTTACTCTGGAATACTTCCTACACTCTCCTTGCTGTTCAATGTACATCCGCAAGGGACCAAGGACACCATCCAAACAATGTGTTCAGGCCAGTTGAGCATTGTGCTTCAGCGAAGAGGAGGGAAGGGTTCCAAGCTTATATACAGAGTACTCATGCAGAAGTGATTTACTTGGAGTACGAGATCTTTGCATCGCCAACCTCGGGTGGTTGAGGACTATATAAAAGAGCCCTCATCAAGAGCCCTCCGAAACATTCAATCTGCTTTTCTGTGTCAAGCTGAAACAAACGAGATGCTTGGGATCCGAGGAAGAACCAATACAAACACCTGAACGGGCTGGAGATTAGACTACATAGCGTTGGGACCTCGGCCCACTGCGGAGGGGAGTACCACGAGAGCGAGGCCAAACAGACCCTGTCATCGTGTTATCTCCCTGGTTCAGGTCTGTTTGCACGGGGTATCCAGAGATTAACAGTGGGGCGAGTCGCCCAGTCGTTGACGCCGTTACTTTTACTAGCATCATTCGCCTTAGGTAACTCCATTCATCGACTTGGGACCTCTTGTGATCTCACCTCCGATTCGACCATTCATCACTCCCTCTCCCTTTCCCCAGACACGCCGCCAGTCGGCCAGCTGATCTTCAACGTGCCCCTCAGCATTGAGCTTCTGTTTTGCATATTCACCAGTCAGGGTAGCCAGCCTGCCAGGGACCAACGCACTCGGTTCGTGCTTGAAACAACCATTTCTGCCTACATAATCCCCTCACACACTCTACTTGTTTAATTTCCGAGACTTGCTCCTTATCGATAGTTGGCAACAACCTATTCAAGAGTTCAAAGAGATGGCCCTGGAGTAGTGCGTTGCTTCCGATCTTCCTCTTTCTACACCTCCCCTACACCTCCTCGTCACCGGCCAGCTTTGCCACCGCCCGCTCGTCTCACGCGAATCCGATCCAAAGTCACTACCGGACGCTTTTCCCGTCAATGAAACACACGGAATGAGCACAAGTCATGGAAGCCCTGGTTTATGAGAATTCGCCCCTGGCTGAGTATCTTCGAGGTTGGTTTGGTGGCCCCCGGCCTTTTCACAACGGAGGAATCTGACAGTTGGTTGTTTCAGGAGAAGGTGAACACGATCCAGACTGGCCCGTTAAAGAGACCGAGAATGGAGACGAACTATCCGATTCGACCGCCACCGACTTTGCGCCCCGAGGAGCGTCGAAATTCCAGACCCGTATACGGAACAAATTACCAACACCGCTGAACCTCAAGGCCTCACGCCAGACGGCTGCATTGGGTCGGCTGTATGATATCTGCGCCGTATGTTTATAGATCGTCGACATACTGCACAGAACATAGGTGCTAATGGTGATCTTAGTCTGCTTTGAATTCGCGTCTCGGCCGGAATGACAATGAGAGGTTTCTGGAACAATTCGGCTACGTGATTGTTGCCTCTCAATTATTGAACGAACATAGCGCCCCGTCATACGCGTCAGCAACCGATGTGCTATCCAATAAGAGTCTAGCGGACCTTCCCACGATATCTACAGCGTTTGGCCTACAAGGCGCGTTCGTGACGGCCTCGACTTCTTTCTCGATTGCTTGGTTATTACATTGGAGTCGACCTAGGACAGGAGCGGGCATCAATCCTCGAAAAGTCGGTGTTCTATTGGTGTTAGTCCCAGTGCTCGGGGTATTGTTCTACGCCTTTGCAAGGCGTCAATGGCTCAAATACCTGCGACATCAAGCCGTCGATGCGGCTGTTCTCTTGATTGGCAATGCTCAAAGATTTGATTCCGCAGCTTCGGCATCAGTAGTGTTCATACAGGAGGTTGAATTAGTTTCGAGGGGCTACCGCATGCGAGTCCCCCCCCCCCGAATAATCCTACTCGAAATGATGTGCTGACTCGCCTACAGAAGTACGCCGCTGCCTCCGATAAGTAGGCTTGAGGATCAAACCCAGATCCGGCGATGTCTGAGACTTCGTCGTACCGTATCAGAGTGCTTTTACTCGATGCTAGATCACTATATACAAGCGCAACATGCCCTACAACCGCTGACGGACAGCACCAATCTTGCCAAATATTACGACATTTATGATGTTTCGTCAGAAGATCTCATGGAGGTTGAAACAGTCCTTGCCGATCGAGCGACAGAAGACCAGTTTTCTTTACGCGGTCTTCGAACGCTTTTTGGACGGCTATATCTTGTCAGAAAGAGCATTTTTTGCAATCTTTTGGCGCTTGGAGCCGACGGGGGTGGCTCTGATATTACAAGATGGAGTACCGCTGTTGAACAGATGCGAAACTTAACAACCGTGACTGGCAACAACATGCAAAGACTGACTAACATTCTCAACGAAGAAGATCGTGCGACTGATGTCATCGCGCCATCGCCACTCCCAACAGCTTCTCCCAGCAAAGACCGCCTTCGTGCTCCGTATCGGAAATTGAATTCGCTTTCCCAAGGAATTCGTGCCCTTCATGCAAAGATGCACATTTACAAGGAAATATCCACAAGTGACTTAGATCGTACTGACACCAGCGAGCTGGAAGCGTCACTTCTAGCTCAATACGAATCAATTGGCACAGATATTAAGGGCTTACTACAGGAATGGGAAGCCGGCAAGTCTAGCCTCATCAATAGCTTAGACAGGGAGTCCAATGCTTCTCGTTCGCGGTCGCCGAGCGGGATGTTTCCTCAATCACCCACGCCTAGCCTAGGGGGCACTACTGCGGTAGGAGGTAGTCCTTCCGATGCGCTGAAAGCTTTAACCGGCGAGAGCAGGCCCGTTTCCAGTATAACCTATAACATGGACGATATTGAAGAGATCTTAGAGGCAGTTGCTCTTCCAGCACGAAATAATAGGAGGGTGTCCTTGACGCGAGAAGAGCGTATCGCACGGGTGAAAGAAGATCGCGCGAAACAGGCCGCTGCCCGCGATCGCATGGACGCCAATACTCACATGCTAAAGGAGCTCGAGATGGTCATCAAGCAGAGACCCCAAGCCGCAAATTCGAAACGGGTCACGAGCCTCTGATCCAACTCCAAACAAGAGTTGAATTATTTAACCAGAATGTCGTTTTATATCTCCTTTTGACTCTGCACATATCTTATCTGAAGAGCTTTCCCGTCGCTCAGTCCCAATTGCGCGATTGATACCCAGACTGTATAGAATTGGCCGGAGCCTGGTGTTATTGGGGGGTGGGCTTTTTTTTATCCTTTTTCTTGATTGCCTGTCAGTATTCATTTATTCGGTTTGGATGCTTTGATTTCTATCCTGTAAAGTACCTTGGCCACTGTATGTTATTGGGCTCTTGGTGGGCGTTCTGTCTTGGACATGTTACTTGCGACAGACTTGATGAACAGTACTTAGTATATACTATCAATAGGAATAAATGATTGCTACTGGAAACTCAAAGGCACTGCATGTGCAGTCCCTACATTTCCCATGCAGCTGGAGCTTGGACACGGTGCCCTCGAACTAGGCCCAAATTAGTCAAATTGACACGACGCGTGAGCCTTACACGACCCACCAGAACGCGAGTGTCTCTGGCCTCGACTTGATTTCTCCCCTCCAGCTCCTTCACCACTCAATTCTCTTCTCAGATTACTTGTGAGTTTCCAACAGCCATTTACTTTCTATATAATACACCCCTGACAAGCCTTTTCTGTGGTTAGAATTCGTTAAAATCAGTGATCCACTTCCTCAACCGCCTCTCAACCGCACAATACTCACCGCATCCACTCACTCTCAAGTCTCAATACCAACCAGCACATCAAGAGTAAGTAGCTGGGAGCGGACTATCTTATTGATACATGTTTAACCAGAAGAATAGTGTTGGAAGCTCGCCTAGAACAAGCTAGTCTGCTTAAGCGCGTACGTTTTCCCCCAGTCCTATAATTTACTGGCCTGATCAACTGCTCACCAAGCTCCTCACTATTCAGGTCGTCGACGCTATTAAAGATCTCGTGCAGTACTGCAATTTTGACTGCAATGACTCCGGAATCGCTCTTCAGGCCATGGACAACTCCCACGTTGCCCTTGTGTCAATGCTGCTGAAGGCTGAGGGCTTCTCGCCCTACCGCTGCGACCGCAATATCCCCATCGGTATCGACTTGCTGTCTCTGACCAAGGTTCTCCGGGCAGCTCAAAACGAAGATATACTAACCCTTAAGGCGGACGACTCCCCAGATGTTGTCAACCTGACGTTCGAGAGTGCGGAGACAGACAGGCTGAGCGAATATGATATCAAGTTAATGGACATTGACCAAGAGCACTTGGCTATCCCGGAGACGGAATACGCTGCCACAGTCGAGATGCCTTCAGGGGAATTCCAACGGATTTGCAGGGATCTCAATGCCCTTTCTGAATCAGGTTCGCGGCTGCCTTCTCTCTTTCTCTTTTCATTCTTGGCATTATCGTCAATCTCAAGCTAACTGAGAGTCAAATCTTTAGTTGTGATCGAAGCTACAAAGGAGGGCGTCAAATTCTCTTGCCAGGGTGACATTGGCAATGGTTCGGTTACCATCCGCCAGCACACAAGCGTTGATAAGCCCGATCAGAACGTCTCGATCGTTCTCAGCGAACCCGTTGCCCTCACATTCTCACTCAAATACCTTGTCAACTTCTGCAAGGCCACCAACCTCTCCAGCACGGTGTCCCTCTCTCTCTCCCAGGAGGTTCCCCTTCTCGTCGAGTATGGTCTAGGAAGCGGCCACTTGAGGTTCTACCTCGCTCCCAAGGTAAGTTTCTACCGTGTGAATCCTAAAGACTATGATAGCGTGGAATGTGTACCAATGGAGTTTTCTTAGATCGGTGATGAGGAGTGAGCCCTGAGTGATATAAAAAGAACTATTTATGATCACGAAAGGGATGCATCAAGGAGGCAACGATCACACCTCTCTCTCTCCTATTTTCTCTCTGTTGTCCGAAAATACTCCCGGATGTTTGATGTGATATCCTAAAGAGGGTAGAAGTCTTCTATTATAATATCCATTCTAGATATCAAGCGATTGATGGTGTTGCGCGTTACTTGGTTACCAATCGAACCTCAGCCAAAGCTCTTCATTATTTGTAAACTATAAGTTAGGGATTTCCATACAACTTGATTTGCAGGGTACGGTGCTCCAAACCCAGTATGATCACGATCCTATCTGCAGTATCCCATCCGTAATGAGCCCCTTCAACCGTCTTCCCGTACTTCCTCCTACACCCGACATATCAAAACGGACCCATCCCCTGGGCCAAAACCCCAAAGCCCTACAGGACTCACGCCCCAAACCCAACAAATTAGCAAGGTCACAAAAAACTACTCTTTCCAGTAACCCCCCAAGAAAACAAGCCATGAAAGGCCCAGGGGGAAATCAGAAAAAAACTAACCTTAAGAAAAAAAAAGATGAAGCGCCATCCCCCCGGAATAATCGGAATCGAATTATACCAGTCTCTTGAAAAGAAACAACGGCATGCTGCGTATTGCACTAAAGTGTCGTGCCGAAACACACACAATCTTCGCAACGACTCTCCCAAGGGGAAACCCGACGAGACAATCCACCAGAAGCAGAAATTATCCCCCCGGCCCCGATGTTTCTGATGCCAATTGCAGATGTGCCTAAACTCACACCAGACCCTTGTGGGTTGTACCGGCCCCCCTCTCCCTCTTGCTCTCGAAAGAAAACAAGAGGGAGAAAAAGAGGCGGGTTTGGTGGTGGGTGAAGATTCCTCCGAATTTCTCATTTGCAGGGGTTTTACCCGGATGATGCGGGTGTCATGCCGGGGACAGGTCGGCGAGCATCCTGTCGTGTGTAGCAAAGAAACGCAGCATTGGGGGGATGGCGCTTGGGGAGAAAAGAAAGGAAGAGGGAGGGATTTTTTTTTATTTTTGGGTTTTAGTCATGGTGGTGATGGGGCTTACCGCCTGCCTGGGTTGGTGCGTGAGGTGTATATGATCACGTGAGACATAGTAGGTATACCTTGGGTCGTTGTTTACTGTCCAGTTTGGCGTCTCAAAACTTGTTTTGAGGGTACTTGTTATTACTAATAGATCTATCGGAGAGTATATTGTTTTTGTTCTATGATCGTTAGCTTGGTTTGAAGATATGCTCAAACAGACCAAGTTGATATGCAAGGCGAAACAGTTCTGCAACTTGCTTGTGAACCTCGGATTTGACAAGTCCATGTAGACAACCTAGTTATAGGGTCAGATTTCTAGCTGGGGCCAGATTGCTTCTTCTTGTCCGGGCAACTTGTCATGTCTCTTAGATCACTTCAATATTTGTGACGTGGCGTGTTACAGTGCTGATGCGATTGCTTTGGTTCTCTTGCCGATTTAACAAGATATATATTCACCTCCAGAGACATCTACGCACGACCACCGTTGAATGGGATTTAACACCTCAACTACTTCGGAACTGACCATATAGACTAGCTAACGAGAATAATTATTTGTTATCGCCCCTTCAATTTCATGATCGCAAGAACTTCAGACATCGAATGATGTTTCCCAACGCCCAGCGGCCCCAAGTGCCAAGTAAGTGGCTTGCGCGTTTCGAGCACCGCCACTCCACTGCGCCCGAAATGAGGTTCAATCCACGCATGGTCTCGACTCATGGACCATGGCGATTTCTTGCTTCTTTGATTTCATGGACCGATGGGCTACGAGGAGGCAGAGTTTTGGTTGTGTTGACACAAGATTGGTCCGCTTAGTGCATTTAACCCCAGAGTCGAGATTGCACCATACAAAGTAGGTATGGGAGGGAATACTCCATGGCCTTCCTCATTGCTCTGGAGTGCCTGGTGGATAAACAGCTGCAATCGCTGGTCCTCGCATGATTTCAGCATCAACTATCGAACCTCTGCGAGTCTGCAGGGACGAGAGCCTCGCTGCCTGCAGGTGAGCGCCTATAAATAGCCGGAACCTGCTAAGCGATAATCCGACGATCAATGTGATGGTGCAGAGTGCAGAGTGCAGAGCAGAGACAGGGGAACGTCCATGTTGTTTTCAGGCCAGGATCGTGATTTAGTTCAGTACGGAGTGCCCGGGTTGGAGAAGGAGGGACATGACATGCCAGGTGAAAGGGATCCGACACTGCTGGACAGAGAACGGTGTTTATGAGAAAGACCGTCTCTGTTGCACAATCTGCGTGCCGTGTCAGAGACGAAATAAGCAATGACAACACCAAGACTCCAAGAGTATTTTTAGAAGATTGATGGCATAATAATTAATAATAATAAAATGAACTGGTGTTGACTCTGTTGTGTTGTCCAAGGCCAAGCGTGTGCCTGTCGGCGTCCCACTGGATCCTCTCCTTAATCCACGGTGCAGGCCTGGAAATTTAGGTACCGGAGTCTCCCCGTTTCGCGTCCCGCCTTTCGGGAGCTGTTGATTATCTTCATTTTTTGTCCACTTCTTCTTCCCTGATTGTTTTTTGGTCCCAGCCGTCATTTCCGACTCGATTCCGTCCTTCATTCTTCGCCCTCGAGATTCATTCGTTTCCCGTCACTCGCTTTCATCAACCTAATCTCTAGACATCACCATCACTTAAGTTTCACCAGCCTGCAGCTCAGCCCTTGAGACCTCGCCTGAACGATCGATGTGAGCCTCCCTCCCCGCCCGACAAACCACGGCGTTTCACAGGCGGCTTGGCAACCAGCATTCTTTCGGGGAAATCCAAGCCATCATCTCCAGGGCTCTTTCCGACCACCCTCCCTCTCTTCAGCCCATCCCGCTCACTGTCTACCAGTCGGCTCCAGGGGCCTTCGTTGCGGCTTGTATGATCGCTGGGGAGTCCGCCCTCGGTACTCGTCGGTCCGTTCGAGATCTGACTTCTTGAGACCTCCAAACGGCTTCGAAAAGCGGAACAGCGTCCAAGAAGCCGTGGGACAAACAGGGCCCGCCCGTCGAATCCAAACTTACCACGCCTCGTGATCAGCCACGAAAACTCGCTCCCAGTCTTCGCACCACCCCCTGGTGGTCAACCGCCATATTGCATCCCCAGCACGAACCTCCGGAGGACTCAAGCTCCGCCACGGAGCACTTTGGCAAAATTTATTCCCACACCTCCAGAGCCTCCCTTCTGGGCGGGTCCTTCGATCCTACATTCAGACGAGATCACCGTGGTTTTCGCGCAAGAGAAGGATATACAAATGTACATCCTCCCCTGCCAAAAAAAATGTACAAACCAAATACCATGTGGACATGGTCCTTTGCCATCGTCACACTAGTTCAAACCGTTATCACGCTCGCACTAGAATGGTATGATATGCCTTTTAAACAACCCCAGTTTCGCCCTTGATCTTTCTGGCTAACGCTGGGGGTTGATGATGCAGTTATGTTTTCGCAAATTTCCAAATTCAACTCGAACCCAAGTCCGAAGCCATTACCTCCTCGAAAACGATTCCGACTTTCTTGGCCCTATACAGTTTCGGGTTCATATATGAGTTGATTCTCGTGTACGATGCTCTTCGCCTCAAGAATACCATTCAAGTCATCGGATTGTGTGTGTGTAACATGGGGCTATTGATTTATGGAGCCGTCCAGGTACAGCAAATCAAGGAAGCCGTGCAAGTCTTGGTGGAAAACGATGGCATCAGTCCGGATATTTGGGGCGAGTCTCAACCGTTTCTAATCATCATTCCCATCGTTGTGGCTATGGGTACATTGTTGATGATAATTACTGCCTGGAAGCTTTACGATGAATTTGCATGGTCCATCTACAAGCATATCAGCGCTGATTTACGGATGAAGCGTCGTTATCTGACATACCAGGTTCGTAGATTGATTTATTTTCATTGGAGTTTGAACCGAGTACTGATATTTCGCTAGATTTACATCGCGCTCCTCAAGTTTGATCTTTTCTTCTTCCTTGGGTTTACAGTCCAATTTCTTGTTATCGTTACGAACAAAAGAGATAACGAGTTCGCTCTTACCACCGCCGCTGTACCGGTTACAATTCTGATTCTCCTCGCTGCGGCATTCTTCGTGCGGCGTGAGAGTTTAGTGGGATCGGTCGCTATTATTGTATGTCTCCTCAGTGCAGTCGATGTTGGAACTATTAAGACAGCTTTACTAACAGCCTGGTAGCTTCTTTATTTCGCAGCTATGGGGTATTTCCTGTTCAAGTTGGTTCGTATGTACCAACCAAGGACTGAGAATGACTATATGCCTGCTCGGCGATCTCTGACATTCTTCGCCATTATTACTCTAATTTTGATTGTGATGACTATCATCAATGCCTGCATATGCATGCACAACTTCCACAAGGGATTGAAGCCTCACATCAACAAGAAAAAGAATGGCAAGGAAGCAGAGAAAAACTCTACCGAGCTGTCGAACGTTGCCGGCCAAGTTCCCGACCGAATGATGATTGATTGAACGAGGATCTGCTCGTAGATTCGTTCCCTTCGACTGGGGGCAATTTATTGGGTCGATCTATATCTGCCGCCCAATTGGCCATGTCTCGACGTGAATTTAAACTGGGGCGTCTTTCGAATATTTACACCATGATACCTTTTTCTACATTCCTCGGGGGTTTATTACGACTGTTTATAATCTAGTTATCCACTCTATTTCTCAACTTTTCCATATGTCAGTTCAAAGTACCTATAGCGTTGTTTGATGAACATACTTCTAGCTACACAAAATTATCACGGCCATACCTGTTATTTATTGTAGTTATCCTACCAGTAGTTCACTCACCACGTATGTCATTGTATCTTTCAAATCAAGGATACCAGGTTCATTAAACCCTGGGAAACTAAAGTTTCCTCAGTCGCTCCGGAACTGGAATATCGTTACCCAGTGAGAGCAGAATTATGTATTGTGGTTGGCTGACCGAGCTGGGGGATCGATCTGTGACGATACGTGACGATACCTGACCAGTGAAGTGATCGTGTCCTTTCGAACAACTCCAGACTTCACCTCACCAGTTCCCAACCGAGTCTTCTCTCTCTGCAGCCTTCCTCTCCTTGTCTTCTCAGTCAAAACTTCGTTCTACTTCTTAATTTTATTTCTGTAATTTATCTCGACCTTCCCTAATCCTTGATCCGACCACTCATTTCGTCTCGTCTCACAATGGTGGGTGTTCCTTTTTGTCGATCCTCGAAGCAGCTGCTTCAGATCTCGGGGCGAATCCATCAACGATTTGTCTTCATGAGGCCTCAATTGAGTCAAAGCTGCTAACATAACTTCTCCGCTTCAAGGCCTCTCCTCGCGCTGCTTCCCCATTGACTTCTGGTGCTGAATCTGGCCCGGATTCCAAATCCACTGGCGCCACCTCCGCTGCCTCTGCCGTCAACCGCCCTTCTTCTCCCACTCCTCCTGGTGGTCCTCGGGCTGCTTTGCGTCGCCGCGCGGCCGCTGACCACAAGGAGTCTCTTCGAAATGTCCGCCCTAGCTCGACTCGTTCCGCCGGCGCCGGTGGCTCCTCCAGCACCATGCTCAAGCTTTACACGGATGAGAGCCCTGGTTTGAGGGTTGACCCGGTTGTCGTGTTGGTTCTCAGCTTAGGATTTATCTTCTCCGTTGTTGGTCTGCATGGTATGTTCATCTTCTCCTTCGATGGGGTTTGGTGCGGTTGAAGACTAACGTGTTTTGTTCGTCTAGTCATTGCTAAGATCACCCGCAAATTCTCCTCGTGAACTCCAGAGTCATGATCGGCCAATCGCCTATTTTCGCCTATTTTCGCCTCTCACTCTGGGAACAATTGAGCTTGATGTGGGCAGAACGAAGACTTGGACGTTCTTCTGAGCAGCATGGTTCCGGGCTGGTAGAACTGTGATAAATTGCTCGTTGAATATGCCAGCTGTTTTGCGACATATTGGCTGTTGGGAAGCGTGAATTAATGTGCTCAACATTTTTGCACCTTCGAAAATCATATACCCCTTTACTCCTCCCGCTGTTTTGTTCCTTGCGCCGGTGAGCCCGGGACATGCAGTTCATGGGGACCACCTACCCGATTTTTTCTTTACTGGAGTGCTTTTAAAGCCAATACCCGTCTGCAGTATGGGGTTTGCGTTGAATATTTTTTGTTTGCATTTGGTGCTCGGAATCGCGTAAAGTTAAGGCAGAGTCAGTCAAGTTAGTTACAGTTGGGAAAGAATGCATCTGTATAATATGGTCTCGCCAATCTCCAGGTCTCAGTACGCTATAATCCTAATCCTAACTCCCGACCCTAAAAGTGTCCTTGCTGCGCTTCTCAAGCACCTGAATAAACGTACTCTATAGTCCCTCCTTTGATTAAAGGATGTCAACCCCCCTATGCAGCGTCTCCCAGTATCCACATTATCCCCAGTAAACATGTCAGCCAAGTCTATAAAATCCAGCTGCTCGCCCCCACCTGTGACGGCAGATATCTCGTCCAATATCTTGCGCAGGATTTCATTTCGACACTGAGGATTATCCACTGCAATCGCTAGATTTTCGATAATAAGCGACATCCGGGAGAGATTGACATCCGATGCGCTTATTCCTCTTCTCTCACTACGATGTTTCGCCATAATGCCATCATATATGCCACGATAATAGGCAAGAGATCCAGGTGAATCTTCCCATACACCTTCTGGTTCCACCCCATCTTCCATGGACTGTTCATAGCCGTACATTGCCGGGTCCCAGTCACGCGTCAGTCCGCAAGGGTATCTCTAGTTGCCAAGAATACGAGGGACTGCAGAAACCCCATCCCAATCAATAATGCCCTGGAGCTCGCCGTCTTCGGATACAATAAAGTTTTGGATATCGAAGTCTGGGTGTGCGAGAACGAAGGGGTTCATGTCGGTGGGTTCAGGAATCCAGCTTATTAGCTGGTGCAGAAGCATTGCGAGACCCTTGGCAACTGGGTGTTCTGCAGAGTGCTTGTCAAGCATCAGGGTATAATAGGCTTTTGGGTTGTTGGATGTTGGGCATTCAATATATATAGGGTCACTGTCTGGGTCTTCGTGGTCAAACCACTGGTCAAGCATAACCTTGGTGTCGACTCGTCGTGCGGGCTTGATGTTAGATGGGTGTATAGCAGTTAAGTGCTGGGAGCAAACATAGAAAGACAAATAAATATATATTCCACCAGCTCACCAATGGATACCTAGAAAGATTTACTTCACTGTTGAACATATGTATTCACACGGTATAAAAGCCCTACCTGCAAAGAGGCCTGCTCTCCCTAAGTAACTCGTTAAAAAACAACATGTATATCAAGAATGTCAAACTCAGCCTTGCTAATCACCTGCTTACACTGTTTATTACTAGAAGTCTAGAACAAGCCAGGAGGTCTTGGCGCCCGGGATATTTTGCCTGCAAGACCCTGTCAAACACGAGGAGAGCTGATACCCCGGATGACTCTAGCTCGGCAGGAATGGATCGTGGGGAGAATGCAGTTATCGACGATTAGTGGGCGTTTCGAGTAAGCTGTTATCTCGATGCTTGAAGGAATAATCGCTTATAATGACCACCACAGAAACGGCGTGACGACTCGACGGGCACGGCCGGCCCGTTGTCGGGCCCGCTTATCAGGTCGTGCTCCTGCCCAATCGGAACGCAGAGAGCTTGCCTGATAAGAGTGCTAATCGCCAATGACAGCCACACGGCGCTCGCCCTCTCGTCTGCCATGATAACGAGCTCAACCAGAGCTTAACTCGCTTACTTTCACGGTTGTTCTCTTGCTGAGATCTGGTGGAAATTGGAATCATCCTAGGATACGAGCCCTATTGCCAAGCTTTGATGCCGATTACGAACCATGCTGGCCCTTATCAACGCCTGCTCGGGCTTGCTCCCAGGCCCTTATATCATTCTTATTTATCATCGCCATCGACAATAATCTCGCGGCTATCGCAGCTGTCAGTGAAAGTGCTGGATTGTCGTCTCTGCGGGGTCAGACCTTGAGGGCCATATATTAGCCAGCCATCCTGCTCTGATATTCCCGCTTTCGATCATAAGAGCGTTGCAGACCAGGGTCTATACCTAGACCTTCTTTTCCCCTTTATTATTAACGCATCGCTTGCCTTGTCTGATCTATCCAAGCATGGATGCTGAGACGGTCACATTTTCTGCTCCCCTCTCCCAAGGGTTTGGCTATGGTATCATCATCGGGTTAGGGTTTGCCTTTGCCCTGGTGATGATATTCATCACCTGGTCCCTCAAGAGGTATAATCACACCTTCAACCGGATCTTTGAACAATGCTGACAGTTCATAGATACCAACATGAAGTTATCACCTCTGAGATGTTCTCCACGGCAGGACGAAGCGTCAAGTCCGGCTTGGTGGCTTCCGCAGTTGTGAGTAGTTGGACTTGGGCAGCTACTCTTCTCCAATCGTCCGCCGTGGCCTACCAGTATGGCACCTCGGGGCCTTTCTTTTACGCATCTGGTAGGTTTTCTTCATCCTTGTATGACTACAAAGACAGTATGTTGATGGTTTGAATAGGCGCCGTTGTCCAGATCATTTTGTTTGCAACACTCGCCATTGAGCTCAAGAGACGCGCGCCCAATGCACACACCTTCCTGGAAGCCATCCGTGCCCGCTATGGCACCGTGGTGCACATTGTCTTTATCGTCTTCTGCTTGATGACCAACATCCTCGTCACTGCCATGCTGCTTACCGGTGGTGCCGCGGTGTTGAACTCCATGACTGGCGTTCCAGTAGCTGCTGCCTGTTTCCTCCTCCCAATTGGTGTGGTGCTTTACACCCTCTTCGGTGGTATCAAGGCCACTTTTATTACCGATTACATGCACACGGTTGTCATTATCGTCATCATCTTCATATTCGCATTCTCCGCGTACGCTACTAATGACAGGCTTGGGTCTCCTGGAAAGATGTACGACCTGCTGGTTCAGGCTGCGCAACGTAACCCCGTTGAAGGAAATGCTGAAGGAAGCTACCTGACTATGAGATCCAAAGAGGGAGGCATCTTCTGGGTTATCAACCTTGTTGGAAATTTTGGCACCGTCTTCCTTGACAACGGATACTACAACAAAGCCATTGCAGCTCACCCAGTCCACGCTTTCCCCGGATATGTCATTGGTGGCCTCTGCTGGTTTGCTATTCCCTGGCTCTGCGCTACGACAACAGGCCTGTCCGCGCTCGCCCTCGAGGGCACCCGCCGTATCTCCTCAGCGGACGTCTCCGCAGGCCTCGTGCTGCCCTTCGCCGCCGTCGAACTCCTAGGCTACAGCGGCGCCGTTTGCACCACCCTCATGATCTTCATGGCCGTCACCTCCGCTTTCTCCGCCCAGCTCATCGCCGTCTCCTCCATCTTCACCTACGACATCTACCAAGCCTACATCAGCCCCACAGCCAAGGGCAAGCGCCTCGTCTGGATCTCCCACTTATCCTGCATCGTCTTTGCCATCGTCATGGCCGGCTTCGCAACAGGACTGCACTACGCTGGCATCGGCATGGGCTACCTCTACCTTCTCATGGGCGTCATCATCTCCTCCGCCGTCTTCCCCGGCGCCATGACCCTCGTCTGGAAAGGCCAGAACTGGATCGCCGCCGCCGCCTCCCCGGTCCTCGGCCTCGCAATGTCCCTGATCGCATGGCTCGTCACAACAAGAACCGAATACGGCGAATTCACCGTCGAAACCACCGGCGCAAACTACCCTATGCTCGCAGGAAACGTTGCCGCCCTGCTTAGCCCCGTCGTCTTCTCCCCGGTTCTGACTTATCTCTTCGGCCCCCAGAACTACGACTACGAAAGCATGCGCGCGATTCGCATAGTCGACGACTCCGACGTTGCAGCCGCCGCAAACATCGACATCGAACTCATCCCCGGCGAAACCACCCCGCCACCGTCGCAACAAGAGGAGGAAATCAAGAAACTCAACCAAGCGGCCTTCGTCTCCCGCTGGTTAACAATCGGCATGGTCGTTTGCCTCCTTCTCCTCTGGCCCATCCCAATGTACGGCACCGGGTATGTCTTCAGTAAGAAGTTCTTCACGGGCTGGGTTGTTGTTGGTATTATTTGGCTCTTTGGGACTGCGGTTGGCGTTATCATTTTCCCGCTGTGGGAGGGGAGAGAGAGTATTGTACGGATTGCGAGGCTTATGTCTCTTGATGCGATGGGGAAGAAGGGGGCTGCGTTGGAGGGGCGGAGGGAGGTTGAGGGGGAGGAGAGTACCGCGTCGGGAGTCGTTACGCCGACTGAGAAGGCGGTTTTTAAGGGGGATACTGCGTGATTTTGATTTGGGTTGCTTGATTCTGTTCTACTTCGATATATGTTTGTATGGTTCGGATGTGTCTGGTTGGAAACTGGATTGCGCTGTGAGATTATTATACCCTACTCGTTATTTTTTGTCGATCAGGCGTGACTATGCAATCATTGCCATGTAGATGGCTTGACAACTCTACTTAGATTATGACCACCTGTTAATCGGTATCATTGAGCCCTTCGGCCACATCTAGTATTGGTGATCAAGTACAGGACACAGAGAATAACACCCAAACCCAGAACCCCTAAAAAATCCCATGATTTAAACCCGACTAACGATTAAACAAAAAACAACATTGTCCCTCGCGTACGAACTGGCTACTATCACTTGTACACATACTGCTGCGGAGGCGGCGACGTAGCCCCAGACGCTACAGGCGGATACTGCATTTGCTGCTGCTGCTGCTGCTGATGCCCTGGGGGTGGCGGCGGCGGCTGCTGAGGATAACCCCCGACATAGGCCTGTGGTGGAGGCTGCGGTCCATATCCTGCATTTGGCGGAGGCCGAGTATCCGGATTGATATCGGGGCGGTCACTTTTCCCTTCCTGTTAGTGGGCTGGACTTGTTACGCACTCTGTTTGAGTACAAGGAGGTTTCCTACCGTAGATCCTGGGTGAAGCGGCATGTGTAGCAGGTGACTTCCTAGAGCGCTGTTAGATAACAAATTCAATGCCTTGCAAGGGATATAATCGGAGGTGATTGATATCGATGGATGGAAGTTGACTCACCCTGTACTTGTGTATGGCTAATGGGATTAGAGGCTGTGATGGGATGTTTGTTAGCTTCTTTCTTTCTTTCTTCGAGGTTGATAGCCCCAAGGTGAGAGTCATACAACAAAGCAGACTGTGAAGAATGGCCTGAAATCCACCACATTAGCATTGTGACGATTTATTTCGCTTGGGGCAAAATACATACCATCGCGTTATGCACCGTCCATTCCAATGTTGGCCTGTATTGATTTATTAGTCATCGTAAGTTTGTCTCAGTGATGTGGCTCAGGAACCAGCAATGAATGAGGTCTACGGGAGGAGATTGAGAACAAGAAAAAAAAGAGGACAAAGACGTACAGTTATAGCAATAAGCTCTAACGTTCTCATACCCCTCTAGCATCGAAGTAAACTCTATAAAAATTTGTCAGCCTATGCTTAGAAAATGCAGTGGTGGATATCGGGGGCCCTGTGGAACGGGTGGAGGGACTATGACGAAGGATCCAGGAGGACGAACCATGTGTTCCGAAGGTGATACAGATGGCCATGGTTGACGGGCCTGGGGTTTGACTAGGATGCTTGCCAAAGTATGATAGAAAGGAGAGTTTTTCGGAATGGCTCTCAATATGAGCATCTAAAGCTTTGAAGGTCTAAAAACGAGCGGAGTTGCAGTACCGAGTTGTGGAAGGGTGAAGGCAGCAGTTATTTAAGTGGTAACGGAAGTGTTGACGTGTGGCGCTGTGGCTTGGGTCTTGGCGGTGATTATGAGGTCTGCATGGCACGTGCTAGTCGGCTTGTCCAATTTGGGGCTTTTCCTACGGAGCCTAACCTGGCGTAAGTAGTTATTGACTCTTACAGGGTTCAAAGACCATTGAAATAAGTGAAAATCAAGGGAAGAGTAAGCCATGAATGCGTAATTTATGTCGCGGGCATACGGATAGATCTGACGTATGTGAAGTATGGTTCCAGGTGTGGATAGATTTTACCAATAATAACACCGAATAGTAAATTTAGTAACAAAATGGTGCACGCGGAAGGAATTCTCAAACGCTCTGGCTTCGAGGCACCCTCATAATGCGGCTGGGGAATCGTGACAAAGTGGTATGGGAGGACGGTGAAGTCACATGGTAGTTTATTGTGTCTTGAAGAGGAGGATTGCGCAGTGTCCGAGGTAGAAGTAGATGAAGTGCTTTGTTTCTGGAAGGGATCAGTACACGTCCAATGTCTGGTATCTTCGGCGAAGCAGCAAATACCGTGTGTCACAAAGCTGCCAAAGTTTCTTCCAACCACACAGTGCCATGTTGCACCCTTGCGAGAGTCAAACTGTTCCTTTGTAAGAATTGCGAGTTATCGAAGGGACATATGGGGATCGCGGACTTCTCTTTTGATGTACTGAGCAATGTCCTAGGCGTTGTTAGTAATGAATTGAGCATGAAACAGTAAACAAGCATACCTTCTCAATGTGGTACTTCTCCATAGCCTCGACAGCTAAGCAATTAGCGTGAATATCGTGGGGCGACCAAGGAAACCATACCAACTTCGACAGCCTCCTGCTGCATATCCTCCGACTGTGACATCGTGAGTATTATTTCATTTTCGTGGCATGAAGCTCCTTACCATGTCGACGGACTTGATTTGGGCTAGAATGCTGTTAGGCGGTCTCGATGGCAAAGGTTTTGTGGTGCTCGACACTTACGTTCCAGCTTGTCCTTCTTTTCGGAGGCCATTTTGAGAGTAGTGTGTGTGATAGATGATACGATTAGATCAAAAGAAAAAGCCGGTAATGATTAAAGTCTGCAATAATGCTTCAGATCTCTAATCCAGGAGGGCGTCGTTCAGATGGGAGTTTGTCTGGCGGCTGCGCGAAACTCCGCACCATTACCTGCGCACTGACCACCTCACCTCACACCTCCCTCACCGCTTTCGGCTCTATGAAAGCAGAAAAAAAAGTCGCAAAAAAGTTTTCCAGTTGCAAACTTTCATCCCACAGAGCGGTATTGAGAGCCACAATTCAAACTATGGAGAGCACAAGAGTATTCGTCTCTGGTCTCCCGCCGACTTTATCTAATGACCAACTCAAGAAGCACTTTGCAACTCGCTTTCAGGTCACGGACGCCCATGTCCTGCCAAAACGGAGGATTGGCTTCGTGGGCTTCAAAAGCTCCGAGGTGGCCCAACAAGCTGTTTCCTATTTCAATAAGACATATATGAAGATGTCCAAGATCTCAGTAGACATTGCTAGACCGGTATGTCTTCCTTCTTAACTACTTGTGTTTGTCTTTTGTTTTCCCCGTCGAGCTCGCTGACCGGTAAAGGTGGTCCTGTAGCTGACCAGATGACTCTAGATTGACGCAGAATCTGCAATTGATGCCCATAAATCCGGCAGGAACAGTAGAACACCTCTGCCTGGTGATGACACAGGAAGCACTCTCAAGCGTAAACGCGATGGGGAAACTGCCCCCAAGGATCCCAAGACGCAAGAGTACCTTTCCCTCATACAGCAGCCCTCCAAGACCAGGACATGGGCGAATGATGACCAATTACCTCCCCCGCTTGAAAAGGACTCACATTCAAAAGAGCAGCCAGCCGATGTTGTTAGTGACAACCAGGAGGAACTGACTTATGCTCAGAGGAAGAAGGCAAAACTGGGTCAGGACCCGAAGGAGCACTCATATAATTCAGGAGATGCTGGTAATTCACCGACGGCTGATGAAGATAATGTCAAACCTATGCCGGAGGGGAGCGAAGAGGAGCCAGAGGCGCAAGAGAAGGAACAGGCGCAGGAGCCTGTATCTGACTCTGATTGGCTTCGCTCAAAGACAAGCCGTCTTCTGGGCCTTGTCGACGAAGATGAACGGGAAACCTTCGAGTCTTCCGCCGACGCCCCACGTGATACGCCAGTTACTGTCTCGAATGTTGACACACCCAATGTTGGGAGCTCCGAGAAGCTAGCTGTGGATGACTCTGAAAAAGCGCCCGTAGCTCCGGAAGTTGACACAAACATCGAAAACATCCACATTTCCGCACGACTGTTCATCAGAAACTTGTCCTACGATACCACGGAGACTGATCTCGAGCCGGTGCTTTCTCCATTTGGCAAAATAGAAGAGGTAAGATTCCTCCTGATTTCATGCTTTTTTACCCCAAACCACGAACATTACACCTTATGGTGTACCCCCTGCTTGAATGATGATATTTTCCTGATAGGGACATCCGATGCAAAAGCAAGTGATGTGAAATCAGAAGAGAGAATTTTAGTAGATGCCTCTCGATATCTGATAAAGCAGTTTTATTCCTGTTTTGACTTGTCGACCTGCCTTGAAACAATTGCTAATGTTTCATTTTCTCCAGATTCATGTCGCCTTCGATACTCGAAGCACCACCAGCAAGGGATTTGCATATGTTCAGTATGCTGATTCGGACTCGGCTGTTGAAGCGTACAAAAATCTCGATGGAAAGCACTTTCAAGGTCGATTATTACATATCCTGCCGGCATCACAGAAGAAGACGCACAAGTTGGACGACCATGAGCTATCGAAGTTGCCGTTGAAGAAGCAGAAGCAGATCAAACGAAAGCAGGGCGCTTCTTCTTCTACGTTTAACTGGAATTCGTTGTATATGAATGTGAGAGCGCACTGAGACCTCGTTTCAAAACAAGTGGGTGTTCGCTAACTTACATAGGCCGACGCCGTCATGTCTTCGGTGGCTGAACGAATTGGTGTCTCCAAAGCTGACCTGTTGGATCCGACCTCGGCGGACGCTGCAGTCAAGCAGGCCCATGCCGAGACGCACGTAATCCAAGAGACAAAAGCTTATTTCAAAGCAAATGGCGTAAACCTGGATGCCTTCAAAGAGCGGGAGCGTGGCAACACTGCGATTTTAGTAAAGAACTTCTCGTATGGCACAAAGAGTGAAGACCTACGCAAATTGCTTGAGCCATTCGGAAAACTTACCAGACTATTGATGCCACCAAGTGGCACCATAGCTGTTGCAGAATTTGCACGGCCAGATGAAGCGCAAAAGGCTTTCAAAAGTCTGGCATACCGCAAGCTCGGAGACTCGATTATTTTTCTAGAGAAGGCACCAAAGAACCTGTTTGATGCAAACGCTGCACCGCAAACCCTGCTGCCAGAAGCCAAAACCGTCTCTCAAGGGTTCTCAACGGCGGATACCTTTGCTGCGGACGAAGTTGATGAAACCCTGGCTACCGCAACGCTGTTTGTCAAGAATCTCAACTTCTCTACAACTAATCAGTCTTTGGTAGAAGCGTTTCAGCCGCTGGATGGCTTCGTTTCTGCTAGGATAAAACTCAAACCTGACCCCAAAAATCCGGGGCAAACGCTTAGCATGGGATTCGGTTTTGCCGATTTCAAGACGAAGGCACAAGCTCAGGCTGCTCTTGCTGTGATGAATGGCTACACTCTCGATCGACACTCATTGGTAGTTAGGGCCTCTCATAAAGCCACGGATGCGGCTGAGGAAAGAAGACGCGAGGACACAGCAAAGAAAATCGCTGCGAGACGAACCAAGATCATCATCAAGAACTTGCCATTCCAAGCCACGAAAAAGGACATCAGGTCGCTTTTTGGGGCGTATGGCCAGCTCCGGTCTGTGCGGGTGCCGCAGAAATTCGACCGCTCTGCTCGTGGCTTCGGTTTTGCTGATTTTGTAAGCGCTCGTGAAGCGGAAAATGCCATGGACGCGCTGAAGAACACGCATCTCCTTGGCCGAAGATTAGTATTGGAATTCGCGAACGAGGAGGCCGTCGATCCTGAAGAGGAGATCCAGAGAATCGAAAAGAAAGTAGGGGAGCAGCTGGACAGGGTCAAGCTCCAAAACCTCACGGGAGCCGGGCGCAAGAAATTCACTGTAGGGGCCCAGGACGACGAAAGCTAAAGTCCCTTCTCCCTGTTGGTAGGCACAAAGGCAGGTTGACCTTCGCGATATCATCCCTTGCATCTCGCAGAGAAGCAGTGAACACGTTCCTGTCCGTACCTACATACATACGCGTCCTGCAAAGGGCCGTCAACTCGTGCTTCCGAAACTTAGATACCCTGTATCCCATTTCTATCTATCTGGGATCTCTTTCAATATCAATGTCTCCTTAACTCCTCTGCAACGAGGTGCCTGGCACCCTCGATATCCAAAATTCTCCTAGGGCTATGAGCTGTGCCCTCTTACATTCCGGTCCGCCTTTTCGTAATACACTCTACATTCCTCACCCATGGCGATGCACGAATGTTGATTGATCTGCTGCATTCCTCGGAGTAGCCTTTGCCACTGATACCTCTATCGTTGCTCATCTATACCGATTATGCAGCAGTTATCGACGTCTACATTGTGCATGTAAATCTCCGAACGGTCGTTGACTGGATGGTGTTCCCTGAATGCCCCTTGCATTGATTTCCATCAAGCTGTGTCCCATCTGATTTGCTGCAGCAGCCAAGTGACCGTCTGTCTTTCTTCGTGACCTTGGCCTAACGCGTGAACTCCAGCAGGAGCTTCCCCCGCCTTGAGTACGGTCCATGCTGCCCTCGAGGGGGGTATGTACTCCCAAACAAGCTGCGTGTTCCAACAATGCTGCTACTGGGGATACATTCGTCCTCCCTCTCCAGGGGGATTCCTGAGTCTCTCGTATAAACATAATGCTGTTCGCTTCCACATTCTCTTTCCCAGGCTCTTACATTCTCCTCATCCATCTACGTTCTTCATTGCTGTTTTGTCACCGTCTGCGTTCTTTGCCAGACGGTAAACATTTGGGTAGCTCTCAGCATCTTGTCTGTTTGGAATTTGTTCTCATTCTTGAGAGCAAATCTTTGGGTCTGCTCCATGGCTACCGACTGGCAACCCGAGTGCATGGTATCCCAAAACCAGACAGCTCTGGAGAGCGTGGGGGCCCATTCAGACCGAGCTCTTCAAAAAACATCTGGGAACGTACAGGCTTACTCTGATAGCCTCACACACAGTGATCCTACTGGACATGATGACCATCTCCAGCAGTTCAGCCTCAAGTACCCTCACCCTCCTGTCCCAAGCCATCCACTACCGACCGCTCCTACCAGCCTCTACCACCCCCAGCTTTTAAGTCATCGATACCAGGTAAAGAAGTTGCGACGCCTTCAATCAAATGCAAGTTCATATGCGGTTTCTCGAAGAGCTAGAAGCTACCTGAAATCCCAAAAGTACCTGGAATATAGGGCTCGGCCGCGTCGGGACACTGGCAAAGATGGGGAGCCAGTATGGTCGGACGAACTTGAGGATGCCTTCCAGCAAGGTAATTAGTACTTGTTGTCTAGTCTGATCAACTACTAACAATAACTACAGCACTTGAGGCAAACCCGCCTATGGGCAGGCGAAAGTGGTCCGAACGTGGAAAGTCCTATGGACGAAACGAACTGATTGCGGAATACATCTACAAGTTGACCGGCAAGCGGAGGACCAGGAAGCAGGTCTCCAGCCACTTGCAAGTCCTTGATTCATTCCTCAAGGGTGACCCCGACTGTAAGCCGCAAAACATGATCTTATATGGACTCATAATCTGACAAGCCCACAGGGGAAAGACTTGTCCGGGAACAAGCAGCGGATCGCTCAAATACCCAAACCCAACCAGTTGGACCTAGATGGAGGACATCGATGGACAATTTACCGTCGAGTCACTACAGCAATCACGTATCATCTTCTTACCCCGAACCAATGAGGTTGATGCCTCCTTACTCTGCGGATTTGCAATTACCTCAGTACCCCTCTACATCAGACCAACAAGATACGAATGTCTATTCAGTTAATGGTCTTAGCTTTGACATGTGGGTTAGCGCACCCAATAAGCCAGACCGGATTGACGATGCCTTCCATGTGTATACCCGCCTCCAGGGTGATCAACGTCAAGCACCTATGCCCCTGGAAGATGTGAAGAATTGGCGAATGTCCTTTCCTCATTTGAGTGCGTCATTATCAGACGTAAACGATCCGTTGAACTGCGAGATAATTCTTCTCGAAGCAAACCTCGAGTTGATGGACGACTTTCCTCCCATGGGTTCAAGATTGGGAATCCATCTGGAACTTGACATTGCAAATCCTGTGTCCGGAAGCGCGCCAATGACCAACCAGATGGAGAACTGGACCTGTAGTACTTGCATATATGAAGATGGGAGGCGGACGATGAAGGCTTATCACAATCTCGCTAAGCCGCATACCACGAAGGTTAAGCCACCGTTTGAGTCATCATGGTGGGCGAAATCTTTCACAAGGTTGACGCAAGATAAACGAGAAGTCGAGAACAGTGGACATCACCACGCTGCTGATGACCGTACCCGGCGATACTTTCACACCCTGACCGCGGTCCAGGAGATCCGGGCCAGTGTGCCTCCCAGCCTGCGCCGTCTACAAAACCATTATCCAGATTCGCCTAGCGAAGACAGTAAGAGAATGGCCATCATTCTTTGGAAATTCCGCCAGACGCGATCCAACGAGGTCGGCACCACGACGTGGCGAAAGCTCGTAACTGCTCCGGACCGTGCCTTGACCAATAGCCCTAGACCAACCACCTCCATTGATCTTCCTCCTCTATCCTTAGAGTCGATTTTGCTAAGCAAGCCTACTCAAAGCGTGTACCAAGCGCCTCAGCCGCACGATTTACTGCACCATGCCCCCCCACAGCAGCACTGGCCTCTGTATCAGTCATCCCATGACCACGTCAATAGCCTGTACAACTCGGCTGGGGCATTTGATTTCCTGAACAGCATTACAAAACCCGAAGAAGGATTCTCGGATAAGACAGCGTCGACCTCAGTGCTTGACCCGTTTCCCAACCTACAACAACAACACACCAGTCAACCGACCGGTGTCAATGGTTCTAGCGGCGCACCGGTGATGCTTCAGGTCCCCGATCTGTCTCTACCACCAAACCTCGGGACCTACGGCCTTGGCTACGAGAGCCATTATGTGCCATCGCACCATCATGGAGGGAGCTTGCACGACCACAGCAGCAGCAACGGATTGAGTGGCTTTTACGTACCAAGCAGCCAGTCACTCGACGAGATTAGCCATAGCCACGCACCATGGTCGACTCCTAGTACGTCAATACCGGGAGATACAGGCGGTGGCAATTACCACCATCTCCCATACACTTCATCCAACCATCCGGCTTCGGTATCACGGGATTCGCATCAACATCACAGCTTCGAGGGGCTCTTGCCTCCGGATGATCTCGTCGGTATTGTTGGAGGAATGCCTGGTGATCCCGGTATGAATGGGGCGGGCCCCGAACATACCAATTCAGCGTATGCTGAACACACTGCGGTTGAGGCCGTATAGGGGGTGACAGGAGATGTTTAGGGCAGCGTCCCGCCGTCCAAGGCGAGCGCAACATAATGTAATACTAATGATAATCATGGCTGCACAAAATTGTATAATTCTTTCTTGTTCCCTCCCCCCCCCCTTTTTTTCCTTCTATGATTCCCTCTGTCTGTTTCTTTTTATCCTGTACTATAATTGTACAGTCTATTCTTTGATACTCATGCTTCAACGCTTCATTTTAAGTCTGAGAGATAGCTATACCATCATCCTAATGGAATGAAATAATCTGAGCTCTTCCTTGCCTTGTTCCTTCCTAATCCCTTTTCCGAGTTTTCACAGCTCGGGCTGAAGGTGAGTAGATGTCAGTTTATCCAGCGAGAAGCTTCATCTTTCTTCATCGAATACAGTCGGTTCACTTTAGCCTTGGCCCTTAGGGACTGCCTGTTACTACCTTCTAGAAAAAAAAAAAAAAAAAAAAAAAAAAAAACCAAATATGACAAAAATGTAGTGCAAAGATCTAGACCCGTGACATTAAAGTATTGCATCTTCTCCGTATGCCAAGACTCCTCGGCCCCAGATTCTCATGCTGGTGTACTTCCCTAACTCAACACCAACAGCTTTCTTCCCAACCACCGCACCCCAGACAGAAAGAGAGATATAGGGAGGGAGAAAGCACAACCCCAAAAAAAAATGACCCTCCTCTCGACCGTCGGTCAACTCCAAGCCTGCTCTGTTCGCGTAACGCCCCGGACATCCCTCCACAACCTCGCCGAATCAAAAACCATCCTCGCCGCGTTCCAGAAATTCGGGGAAGTCGTTGCCTTTAGCAATGAAAAAGTAAGTGCATACATATCTTAGCTTTCTGAGCAAGGAAAAAAAAAAAAAAAAAAAACCACCCCCCCAAAGAGGGTTTCAAGACGATTGACCGGTGCGAAAACAGTACGACACAACACACAAAGACTTTCCCTCATCGCGTGCAATAGAGATAATCTACGACTCCCCCCATGCCGCGCAATCCGCAATCAATTCCTCCCCTGTCCACGTTGACCTTCCGCCGAAGCGCAAACTCAACTTCAATAATGCGAACGTGGGCGCGGGCACGCGCGCGCCCGCCAACGCCAACTACACCGACGCAATCCCCCAAACACTCAAGCCCCAGCCAGAAAGCCATTTTTTTATGAAATGCACCGTCAGACCGTCCACAACCATTCATGAGATACCGGTGAAGCGAAACCCGTTCTTCCGGCGGTTTGAACAGGATGTGCATAGTCCTGAGTATAAGGATTTGGTGAAGAAACTGAACGGAGGGTTGACGCAGCTAGCGGATGCTCCAATGGCGAGGAAGAAGATTCTGCCCATAAATGAGAGGATGCGAGCGCATGTCACAGCTAATCAGTTGGGAGGTGGATCGTTGATGTGGTTATGGGAGCAGGGGCAGGGCAGGGAAATGGAGAAGGGGAGGGAGGGGGAGTTAGCGGAGTCTGTTAGGCAGGAAAAGGAGATTCAGGGGGATGGGGATGAGAAGAGCAAGGTGATAGCGGGGTTGAAGAAGATAGAGGGTATTGAGTCATCGATGGTGGAAAGGGAAACTAAGATGAAACAGGGGATGGAAGAGAGGCACGGGGAGAGGTGGAGGGAGATGCGTAGAGACAGTAGTAGAACGATGGGTCAAGATGGATGAAAATGTGCTATGTGATTCTGGGAATTGTCGATATTGAACTCTAGCAGTTCAAGCTTGGAAGAAGCTAAGGAACGCCGAGCGACAGGAGCGGCTACTATGGCTCTACGGCTCAGATGCGCCCATTACTACCGAGCACTTAGTCCTGACTAGACTGAGCAGCGCCGCTCGCGGACCTCTGGGAGCGAATGGAGCTCACTCCCACCTAGGGCTGGGATAATTTAGACTAGGTTTAGTCGGCCTAGGGATCATGGTTAATGTCCTAGACTCGAGATAAAGCACAGTGGTATTATTTTCCATCACAATGTTACAGAAGGGTCCCCCTTCAATAAGACACCCATCATACCTTAGGCATCGTCTCTCCTCGAAAACACATTAGGCGATTCGTACGAACGCTGTATGAACGTTAGTGATTGTCCAGTCCCCGTGACGCGGTAGAACTTACTGGCATCGATCTGCATAATTTGCGGTACAGCTAACCGCACCTTATTCCGGTATACAACTGGCCCATTGGTCTGTAGCGGATTTCCTTCAAAGTAAACTGTTTTCAGGTTCTCCTTGTCCTTCAGTTCGCGCTCCACCTCGTTAAAGTTCGAGAGCTGGTTGTTAGACGCCCATAGCTCCTCCAGCTCCTTTAGGTGGGACAAATGCTCGAGCTTCGAGACCTGGTTATTCGAAAAGTCTAGAACTCGAAGTGCGGCGTTGGATTCTAAACCTGCGAGGTCCGTAATAGCGTTGTGCGACACGTATATTTCTTCGAGTTTCTTTAGGGACGAAAGACCTTTGAGACTGGTGAGTCTATTCGACTGGATGGAAAGGATGCGAAGGTTCGAGAGCGAGTCTAGATTCTTCATTTCCGTGATCTTATTCTTCCCAAGCCATAGCTCCTCCAGCGCACTCAGGGTCTCAAGGTTCTCGATTTCCTAGGAGTAGAGTCAGAAAAACACACTCCATAAATCCGGTCAAGTAACTCACCCGAATCCTATTAGCCCCCAACTCCAAATTCTTTATCTCCGTTAACCCGTCAAGCCCTTCGATCTTCGAGATCCTATTCTGCACGAAATAGAGGTCCTTCAACTTGATCAGGTGCGAGATATTCTTAATATGCTTGAGCTTATTAAAGCTCAGATCCAAGCTCGTCAGGTCCTGAAAATCATCAAGGCCCTTAAGATGCGATATAAGGTTGTCGTAAAGATCCAGCTCCTGTAGCGTTTTACCAAGACTCGAAGGCAATTCGATCCGTGATATTTGGTTCTGACGCATGCATAATCGCTATCCCAATACACCTAATCAGCATTGTATTCTCCATCAAGTGCGGTGTAATGTATATGTTGAGGTCGCACCTGGAGCTTCGAAAACCGTTCCAACCGCAAAGCGGGAATTGAGCCTATTCGACAATGTACGAGGTCGATATCCTAGTGCCTCGTAAGCTTTCCAAGAGTCCAGATTAAAGCTCCCTGATCGCGGTGTTATACTTCGACGTCCTTATCTTCGTCTTCTAATAGATCTGGAGTTGGAGGTATGTATTAGTACTAGATTTGTCTTCTAATGCTTTGTCTTGGGAGGCGAGGTTGTTGCGGTAGAGAACTCACCCTCGTCGGCATTGATCTCTTCCACGGGCGGCGCGTCCGAGTCCGAATAATCGGGGTCCTCTAGCGCTTCTGGATTCGTTATCGTTGCCTTGGGTTCAACGCGTAGCTTTCCATCCCAGCCTTTACTGTCTTTCATGGTGGTGCTTCGGCGGATGAGGGGCGGGTGGGGTGAGGTGGGAGAATGAGATGCGAGAGCTTGGATGGAGCTGGCAGGTTGAGCAGTAAAAGTACGACTAAAAAAAAGATGTACTCAGAAGAAGAGCAATAATACACGATTTTTGTTTAGGGCTTTGGAGTAGAGGTGATGGGGGAGGAGAGAGTACCTTAGGTACTTGGAAGGCGGAAGGACGTGGTTTGTCAAATCATGCGCATCATCATGCTCCCGTCGGCGCCTTGGAAACTGCTTACTACTTAATTTTTGCAGTAATAAACATGGAATAAAGCTGGAAGCGCAGCGTCTACTTATTCTTGTACTAATGAAACACGTAAAAGCTGTTTCGTAAATGCGCTTTTCATGTACAGCACGCGCCACCATGGTACATATACATTGCAGGTCGCCAATAATCGAGAAGACTGGGTTGATGGAAGACTATGAAAGGTACCAGAAACTGTGATATGGGTATGAAGACATGGATACAGATGCTACTCGCTCGTGAAGTCTCCAAAATCAAGATCAAGGGGAAATGAAAACCATGGCCAACAAGAAGACAAAGGTCTGTTGCAGGAATGGAGAGGTCACAGATTCAAAGGGTAAGGGGATTCGGTGAGTGATCAAGTCGAGCCCTCCGGGGCGTGGGTTAAACAAAAAGGGGTAAAAGATTGTTATAAGGAGAAAAGAAGCCAAGCACAAGGGAATGTAAATCGAACAGCGTATACATATGATCAGCAAAAATTCAGCTGATAGCCAAGACAGACGCCTGCGAAAATGCAACGCAAAAGGGGTAAACTTCTTTGGGGCCCGGGGATAGATACAAAAGACACAAATGGGGAAAGGTATCGGCTTGCTAGGAGCGTGTACAGGAGAACAACGGGCTGTGAGAAAAAGAAAAAAAAAAAGCACGCCGACATATATAACAGGCGACTTCTATAGTCGCCTTCATAATTTCGAAAGCGATTGCGCTAAAGCTCCCAGTGCGTCTAGGCAGTGATAAGAGGGTGGGAAGCGGCCATCAGCATGCGGCTTGTCAAGGTAGAGCGGTAGCCGGAAATATGAAATTGAACAAAGGGAAAGTCCAGCTGTTTTGCGGCTGTACGCGAATGATGTTACAGATGTCAAAGCGTAATGTCGAGAACTAGACCAACATCTCTAACCTGTGTACTGGAGAGGTCTTCAAGGACGGGGATTAGATCGAGGAGCTCGTTATCATGGGCGTCAGAGAACCAGCTGCTAATGGGTATCGCATGTTGAGGGTGAAATATATAGGATGTTGGAGAGTTATCGATGATGATTGTGTCTCGAAGGTCACGGCCGACTTGGGAAAGGTCCTAAATACGCAGTCAGAATCTCTACTATCTAATAGAAAACGAGAGAACCGTTTGTTCTGACCTTGACGTAGTTGCCCTGGTGGTTGTAGCAGCTATCTCGAAACAATCGGTGATGGACGACACCATGAATGTCCAACTGATCCAGCAAAGGGTCGCCGTACTGAGCGGATTTAGCAACTATATAAGCTAGAGGTACAGCGATAACTTACTTTAGAGACGGAAGCCGTGAACACAACCACCTCATACAACTCTCCAACTCGCTTCATGAATTGATCAACGCCAGGCCGTTTGATCACGTAGATGTTGTGATACTGGCCTTCGATCTCCACGGGTATGGTGAAGTCAGCGCGTTCAAGAACCTGGGGGTCATATTGTCAGCTGGGAGCTTCAGCAAAGGTGAATGGGTAATATGACCTTGAAGCTACTATGCACTAAAGTCTCGTCGAGATCCAAAACCAGACATTTCCGATCTCGTAGATATGGCAAGGCTGGAGGTAATAACCACTGCTGCGATCTCTCTTGCTCGGATATTTCTGGTTGCTTGCCTAACGGCGGCGGAGGAGGAGGAGGCAATCTCACTGTCTCTTCGTCGCGTGGAGTTTGCTTTGCATCATCCTCTGCCGTAGTAGGCTGAGTAGATATCGCAGAATTCTCTATCCTCTCGGCCTCTTCCGCATTTTCGGCTGCCTTAGCATTATCATCTGACTTTTCAGATACTGTGGGTTCTGCCACGACGATCTCGGGTTGAATAGATGGCTGGGCGTCAGAACGTGAGATATCACTGTACGCTCTCGACGAGGATGTATTTTCAGTAGATTCAGGTATAACTGTCGTCATTTTTGGCCCGTCAAGCTGCGAAGGTTGCTCCGCAGCACCCACTACCCGCTCTTCATGCATCTGTGACGTTTGTTTGTCAGAAGTCACAGTCATATCGGGTTTCTCATCCTTGAAGAAGCTCGGCGCCTTGGACTCTGCAGTACTCGAGTCCGCCGCAGTAACATCCGCTTTCTCCGGCGTTGGTTGAGTCTGAGGAACGGATAATCGTCTGGAAGTCTTCTTCGGGGAAATAGAACCATCCTCGGGGTCGACATCGGAAGATGAACAACAGCTCAGGAATGCAAAGAGCTTGCGTGGGGGTTTGGGAGGTTTGTCTGATTTCGCTGGTTCGCGCACATCGGAACTGACAGCCTTATTCTCCTCCAAGCTGGGTTCGTCCGGATTCTGTTCTCGAGACCTCATACTGCTCCCTCTACTTCTGTCCCTTCGAATCCTCAAAAGACTTCTCCGTGAGCCCCGAAGCGTGTTCTCGAATCCGTCATGCGGTCCATCTTGGGTTCTGTCCGACGTGGATGGCCTGTCCGCCTTCAAGGATGTTCGCGATGGTAGGGGTAAGAGTCGATGTTGGTTCTTCGGAGCATCAGTAGAAACGACGGCAGGTGCGGTTTCGGGGGCTTGAGCAGCTGCAGACGGTGGTTCAGCTTGTTCAGAAAGGTCGGGTTGAGTCGAGGGGGTCGAGTTGTCTGCTGTCGCGGATCGGCCTTCAGGCAGCGCTTCACTACCTAAACAGGGAAATAACATGTTAGGACTGACGCGATTGAGATGAATCAATGGATGGGTGAGAAATAGATATAGAAGAAACTTACCCGATGATAAGGAACCCGTCGCGATAGGCATTGGCACCTCCTCTGCGCTATTTGAAGTCGACGGGGACGGACTTCGTTCTGGGCTTCCGCCGAACATTGGGGGCAACGAGGGGGGAAGAAGATACCGACGAGACGACTAGGGTATCGGTAGGTAAAGGGACTCAGGCGCGGAGGCAAGAGGTCGCAAATCTGAAAACAACACTGGATGACCACCAGGATTCCGCCGAGAGAAGGGCGGCTCAGAGCGGGCGCAAAGGGACGCCTCCTGGATTCAGCGGTCCTGAATGATGGGGATGAATGGGAGGAGGCAAGTAGGCGGTCCGTGGGTGAGTTGGGTTGCGTTACCTAAGGGCCAAGGCTAAGGAGCTGGACCACCGCCTTCAATAATAGGTGCCCAGCACTGGCTGCCGCTAATCGCTCTCCAAAATTTGTCGAGGTTGCACGACAAGCGAGGATAAAACCGATATGTGGCCAAGCAAGTTTGCTTGTAAAGGATACTCGCAGCCGCAGGACGTTCAAGGTCAAGTCTAAGAGGAATTGAAGATTTGGGTGATCGTCACGTGGTTCTCCCCGAGGTCCCTTGAGCAACAGCAATTCGCTGAACTCGCAATATGAGTGGTGGGAGGGCAGTAACGATAATATAATAATAACAATAATGGGATGGATCTGCTTGAACAAAAGCAAGTTCAGACGAAGCTGTTATTATTCCTGCCGATTGCAGGCTTACAAGTTATGGGCCCAAGAGAAAGACCGGGATAGCACTACCAAATTGATCTGCCTCATACTTCATCAAGACGGATGGGAAAGGGGTATCTAAAGGACCAACGGGGAGAGAGCTCGGCTGCGGGAAAAGGGAAATAACCACCACCTATTAATTTGGAAGCTCTGGTCTGGACCAACAACAATGCAGGGCTGACTCGCTGAGCAATAGTAAGGCGGAATGTGTCAAGTAGTGGCTGGGGGAAAGCTGGGGCCGCCAAATCAGGTCGACGAGATAGCCGCCGGCGAGCAGGGAGGTGTGATTCCCAAAATTAGATCCGCTTCTGAGGAAAGTGATCTTATTTGGCGTTTCTGATTGGGTGCGAGATGCGATATCATGGTGGGTGGGTGGAGGTAGTATTTTGTTTCCAATAATTCTGAGAGGTTGTTCCGAGTCACCAGCTCGAGTCACTCAACATAGGTAGAGCCCTGGATGGGCGGCTGACCAGCACCCAGTCCTTGCATAAAAGGTCAGTACATTACTAGTAGGTATGTATGTATATGTGCATAGCACCTGAACCTGCCTAGTGGATTAGAAGCTGAAGTTCCTTCTACGGAGTGCTCCATATTCAGCCTACCTGGCGCTTGAGGAAACTGATGCCTTCGTTTCATCGTCAATATGATAAATAGAAGGAATTTTCTCGAAATATTCTTGTTATCTAAATTGCTTTCATTCTCCCGAGATCAGTATTAATTAACTTCAAGTTGCTCTTTTGTGTTTGGGGAATCCGCACGTGAGACGTGGGCGCTTTCGTCTCGGGCCCGAGGTCGTTCACATGCATGGAACTCCATCGTCATCATCCTCAGTAATCTGGCTCAACGTCTGCCTCTTCTTAATTATCGGCCATCACCACTACAGATCATCTTCGAACACCCACAACCGGAGTTTAATCGCTTGATCGCGTCCTTGCAGATGCCCGGGATTCCATGGCCATCAACGGCTTGGCTTAGGATTGTCAGCTGTCGCAAGGCGCCAGGAAATAAAAGGCGGGCATTCTATGCCTGAGGGAAGGACATAATGGCTGCTCAATCAACGCTTCGACAAGATCCTCTCATGGCACGGTATATGTACTACGCCAATCTGTTTCGCGACAAGACTAGGCGCTCATCGAAGGCTACTAAGATCATCACAACGATTGCGCTTCTCCTTTCGATCATTGGAACTGGATATGGAGGTTATAACTGGTTTCGGGAGAGGGCAAATGAGCGTGCTCGTGGGAACCGGTTACTACGCCGGAACTCTGGAATCAGGGGGAAAGATGGATCTCGCACCATATATGTGCCATATAAGGACTCTCTGACCTCCAAGGTTAAGATATACCCGACAAAACCTACAACTTTCGACGCACATCGGAGGCTGTTCTTGAACCCACCAGCTTCTGCTCGCATAGGCGATGAAGATGCAGTGGGCCGAATACCACCGCCAACGGCCAAGCCTGGTCTGAACCTCGCATTCCTCCACCAATTTTTGAGTCTCGGAAGTATCATGGTGCCGCGGTGGGGAAGCAAAGAGACAGGGCTTCTCATGAGTCACGGAGTCTTTCTGCTACTACGTACATACTTGTCATTGTTGATCGCGCGGCTTGACGGTGAAATTGTCAGGGACCTCGTCGCGGGGAAAGGACGGGCCTTCACTTGGGGTATCATCAAATGGTGCGGCATTGGCACTCTCGCATCCTATACCAATGCTATGATCAAATTCCTCCAGTCAAAGGTGTCCATAGCATTCCGGACTCGGCTTACGAGATACATTCACGATTTATACCTGACCGCGGATAACAACTACTATAAGCTGATGAACCTTGACGGGAGTATCGGCCAGGGACCTGATCAATTCATCACTCAGGATCTTACTCAGTTCTGCTCAGCTGCAGCCGCATTGTACTCTTCTATGGGGAAACCTTTAGTGGACCTCTTCGTTTTCAACTACCAGCTATACCGCTCGCTAGGACCATTGGCTCTTAGCGGGATCCTTACAGCATACTTTAGCACCGCTGTCACCTTGCGGAAACTTTCACCACCATTTGGAAAGCTGAAGGCTGTTGAGGGCAAAAAGGAAGGAGACTTTAGGGGCTTACATTCCAGATTACTCGCAAACGCAGAGGAAATATCTTTCTATGGCGGCGCCGATACCGAGCGTGTGTTCCTAGCCAGAAGCTTCAAGGACCTCCAGCGATGGATGGAGGGAATCTACAGCCTGAAGATACGCTATAATATGCTCGAAGATGTGATTCTTAAATATTCATGGTCGGCATTCGGATACTTGGTCACCTCTCTACCGGTTTTCCTTCCTGCATGGGGCGGTTTAGGCGGCGCCATGGAATTGGCAGACTCATCCGTGGCTACTGGGCGGGAACGGGGTCGCATGAAGGAATTTATCACAAACAAGCGATTGATGTTATCTTTGGCTGATGCTGGTGGTCGGATGATGTACAGCATCAAAGATATCTCTGAACTTGCTGGTTACACCTCACGGGTGTATAGCCTCATTTCCGCCCTGCATAGGGTGCATGCAAATGCTTATTATCCACCGCATGGTGCTCAGCCAGAGTTATTCTCGCTGGAAGATGTGCAGGGAACTATCCACAATGGGTTTGATGGAGTACGTCTTGAACAAGTTCCCATTGTTGCGCCGTCTCTTTATCCCCGAGGTGGAGATGAACTCCTAGAATCGCTGTCGTTTGTTGTGCATTCTGGCGACCACCTCCTCATTTCGGGCCCTAATGGGGTGGGGAAATCTGCCATTGCACGTATTGTGGCTGGACTATGGCCTGTCTACCGTGGCCTTGTTAGCCGCCCAAGAGGGTTCGGGCTCGACGGAATCATGTTCCTCCCTCAACGACCGTATTTGAGCGTGGGGACTCTACGCGACCAGGTAATCTATCCTCACACGGAGATTGACATGCGAGACGCAGGCGTTTCAGACTCCGCCCTCCAGAAAATCCTGGATGATGCCCACCTTGGCTACCTCCCTTCTCGTGAGGGTGGATGGGACTCCCGCAAAGAGTGGAAGGACGTGTTGAGCGGTGGCGAAAAGCAGCGAATGGCTATGGTGCGGATATTCTACCATGAACCTCGTTATGCATTTCTCGACGAGGGAACCTCTGCCGTTTCCTCTGACGTCGAAGGACTGCTCTACGAACAAGCTAAGGAGCGGGGAATTACCGTGATCACCATTTCCACACGAGCCTCACTAAAGAAGTACCATACTTACAACCTTACTATTGGTGTTGACTCTGACGAGCAATGGGAGTTTGAAAGAATCGGAACCGCCAAGGAGAAGCTCGGGGTTGAAAAGGAACTCCAGGAGATTCGCAAGCGTCTTGATAAGGTAGACGAATGGAAGAAACGCCGAGAAGAAATCGAGGTCGACCTTCAAAAGGTCTGGGTCGATAAGGGAGAACTTGCACCGCCTCCATATGAGGAGAATCCCAGTACAACGGAGACTGAGGGTGGGGTAGCTGCAACGTAGGACATGTAGTGGAAGTGGAATTGTCATCCCTTGTCTTATATAGCGTGCTATAGTATTCAATATCACATTTATATCTAACCCTCCATAAGATTATCCGTATCTATCCATACCTACTAGATGTATTCTTAGTTTTATTGCCGATATGGTCACGTGATGACATTCAGACAAACAAGCTTCCCTTCCAATTCTCGATTAAATCTCCCTCCAACAGTAGCGAAAGGCTTCATCACTTTTTGCCATATTGATTCTCTTTTTGCGTGTCTCTTTCTTCAAGAATGACGGGGAATCTCGGAGAATAGGGAATACAAATCATGTATTCCCATTCCTTAGATCCCCCGGCTTGGGGCCCTCTCGAGCCCGAATCTAACATCCAACAACCTCCAAATTTCAATGCCTTGCAGCAAGACTCAGGAGACGAGGACGAGGATGTTGTGGTGATTCCAATCGACAAATCTTTCAGTGATGGTGATCCTGCCAACTGGCCTACCGAAGAGAGGTTCGGGAGACCTGAGGATGGTAGGTATCGGCAGAAGCTCGCGGAGATGTGGTTGAGAAAGACTGGTGCGCATGAAGTAGGTAAGTAGTAGTGACATGTGATTTATAAAAGGGCTCATGAAAATTTCCTCATTACTTTCATTCTTGTCATCGCTCGTATTTGCTTCATTTGTGAATGCTCCTTGGAAACATGTGCTGCTGCCCACATTTCTACAAACCAAAGCTTAGGGTGACTACAAACAGCTGTTGTTGTACCCCTGTTATAACTTCCCTCTTCCCAGTTGACACCTTGTATAATCTTCGAGACTGACGATCATCCTCAACTTAAGGGGTATTTTCCATCCTTGACAAGTTGCCAGACGGCTATGCGGTCTTCGATCGGCCGCGCGGAACAAACCCAACCATTGTAAGTTGTTCGAAAGTCTGAACTCGGTCGTATACTAATCCGTCGTACTCGACTCCCAGCGTGATAGATTTCTTTATGGACATCCAATTGGCCAGTACTTTACTTCTACGAAAACTTTCTTCCCACATTTCTACTATTTAATGACAGGTGGTGCAACAAAGTGCACATGTGAACTCTGCGTCAAGTTAGAAAAGCGTCAAAAAGGTTTGGAGCCCAAAACAAACATACCCGCTTTCGACTTCTAATGAAAACTTTGCCTAGACGCCGCAATGGGACTTCGGCGTGGTAGGCCTCCTGGGAGACCTGCGGGAAGGCCACCTGGAACTCCAAGTGAAAGGTCATCTACGAGACCGCCGGGGAGACCGCCGGGGAGACCGCCGGGGAGACCACCAGGCAGGGCTCGGGGCAGACCATCTGTCAGGGGACCAGGACGGCCTCCAGGAAGACCCCCCGGAAGGCCAGGATTTACAATACTTGACAGTGAAGGCACTCCAGATGTGTTTAAATTCGCCGTCACAAAGCTGAAACAACAAGGCAATCTTGACAACGATATTTCGGAACCAGCGAGTATGGACTGGAGAGCTGAGAGATCTGCGCTTGAGGAGTATCTGGAGACACTGGACATGCGCCCCTCGTATCTTCCCCGCCTTGGGGAGCTCGTTCTCTGGACTCCTAGCTTTGAAGGGGAATTGGCCTGGAACGAAAAGACGCAGTGCATGCAGATATATTCTCCTATAGACCGCCAATGGCTCAAGGAGCCCGAATGGCGTGCCGGAGTAGTTGGCCAGATTCCCACAGAAGAGACAGTTCTCCGAGATCTTGTGGAAACGGCCGAAAAGAAATTCGGCTTGAACTACTCCGGGTTTCGCGTCGAAACACTTCCTGACCCAAACGGCTCCGATAAAAGCTACTCATTACATTATGGCTATGTTCCTTTGAAGTGTGTTAAACCTTTCAACGCTTTTGAGCTCTTTCTACAAGGCATGCCACGCGAAGACCTCCACCCTTCTGTTGAGCATGCCATGACTGTGATGTCATCATTTAACCTAGTTGATAAGCATCGTTTCCAGGGTGAATGGCCCAATGCATCGATATACTCCCGGGGCATCTTCATTGGCGCTGAATTCCTTGTTCTTGGAGACGCGGTTCGCCTCAAACCAAAGGGCTACAGGGCTGATGGAAGCGCTCAAAAACCGCCTGTAATGGATGTGATGGTGATTGAGGAAATACGACTCGAACTCATTCAGTGCGATGAAAACCTCAGGTCCAAACAACTTGCGGAGAATTACCAGGTCCGCATTTCAGGAAAAATCTACACACCTGATATTGAACGAGCTCAAATATCGAACAACGGACAACCGGCTCGAGCTCTTTCATTACACGAGGTAATGGACGTATTCAACATCGTGGGGATGGGTGGATATGGCGAGTGGTACGAGCTACATTCCGGGTCGATTGTGGATATTTCTCAGGACATGGTCCTCGGTCGCTGCTACGAGCCAAACGCCATGAAACTATTATTCAACTCTCTTTCGCTGGGTTACGACCTGCAGGGGATCATGAATGCGAGAGAATATTCACGAAGTGTGGATGAACGCATTCCGGAAGGAAAGAATTGGTTCTGGGGCGACTTCCGGACACAGACGCTTGCCATTGACACCCTAAACGGCGAGGACGTGGGCCACTATAGCGAAACCCGGGACGTGAAAATGTGGAGGGCAAACCTCAAGATCGTTGACGGCACCGCCACCCAGGCTGATCTCCGGGCCGCGAAGCAACCAGCCGAACTCGGAAGACCGTCAATGAAACCGCGTATATCCAGCCTTGCGGAAGTGGGCAAGACCAGCAAACTCGTTAGTTCTGGGCTCGGGCCCGTAGATACGAGCAACCCGGTAAGCTCCATGGACGAAGAGACTTCAGAAGAAGTAGAGGAAAGTGAAGAAGTGAATGGGAAAGAAGAAGGTAGTGAACCAGAAGAGGATTTCAAAACACGCATAGAAGAGCTCCGGGGCGGCACTGAAGAAACAGAAGGCGGCGACTATGTTCCTGAGGCTCAGACGACTTTTAAACGGCGAAGGCATAGCTTCAAACTCGAAAACTTTAAAGATGACTCCTGAGTTCGTTGTTGTCCACGCCCGTGCATTTTCATATGAGTGAGCATATTCCAGATCTTAGCGAGAGCAAAATTTACTATTAGGTTTATCCAATGGAGGCAGGCAGCTGAGCTGTAGGCTCATCGCACTTATTCCGGAGCCTTTGACTCTGTATATCATATTTACCTAACAATGCCAGTGTAGCTCACATTCGTCCCAGCAAATATAAGCCTCAGCGCAAAAGCCCAAGGGAATCACTCACTCAATATGTCCTCTCAACAACCTCCCTCGCAAAATCCGCAAAAGTCTTCCCATTCTCAACCTCCTCCCCCAAATTCGGCTGCGTAAACACAGCCAGCGTATTCCTCGCAATCTTCCCCTCCCCCCTGGGAACCTTCGCCCCCTTCACAAAATGCGGCACGGCTCGGAACTTCCCCTTCGTAATGAGCTGCAGAGCCTCCCCCGTCTGAAACGCCAGACAGTCCTTGGGGATATTCACCTTAACAACCTCGCCCGTCCGCGACTGGATGTACAGCCCGGCCTTGGGGTCCGGCGATGCAGGGAGTTCAGGTAAGATCCCAGACGGAGAAGAAGACGCTGGAGAGTGCGTATCTTCATCAACGAACATCGCAGACGTAAGCCCCGTCAAACATCCATGGTCGAGGTGTGTTGCGCACCAGTCATCATCACCACCCTCACCGTCAGCCTGAGCCTCAGTATTATTAGATCCACTGGCGTCCGTATCCTGATCAGCCGTAGGGAAATAATGCAACAGCCTCGCCTTCGTCGTCAAACTCCCCCTAACAACCCTCTCCAAATACCCACCGACATACCCCTCGATCTTCGCCTCCGCATAGCGATCGCAAGCCCTAGCAACAAGAACCGCCGTATCAATAATAAGCGTGCATAGCTCCTCTAGCCCACTCCGAAAGGTTGGGAGCTTCCCCGTATCCGGCCAGACATTCGGCGCCGTGTATTCGGAGAAATCGGGATACCCGGCGGCTGGGGCGTTCTGGAGAGACGGGTCTTGGTAGAAGGCGCAGTTGACGTAGTAGGAGCCCTTGAGGGTGTCGAAGTGGCCTGAGCGTAGGGTTTCTTTGCCGCAGGACCAGCCGACGAGGTATTTTGCTTGTGGGGATGTGAGGGATTCTGTATGTAGCGATATGAAGTTAGCGGGAAGGAGGGGTTGGTGCGGGGGTAGTTAAGTACCGAGCTCGTCGCTTGAAAGCGCGGCGAGATAAGAGGCGTTTGAGAGGACTTGAGCTCGGAGATGTTGTAATTTGGAATCGAGGCCTTTGACGACAATTATTCCTAGAGAAGAAGGACCGAAGGCTTCGGTGAGGGTGTCGAAGGACACAGAGCCTGGGGAGCTTCTAGCATCAGCGCTACTCCACACTCGTAGGTATAGTAATTATAGTAAAAGAGAAAATTTTTTGATAGGGACTGACCGTCGATCAGCTCTCGCAGACTGACTGTCACTGCTTGAGCGTGTTTTACACTATTTGAGGCCATTTTGTACCAGGAATTGGACTTTCGAAAAGAGTCTTGATAACGGGGAAAGATCAATAAATATATAAGCCCCCCGCTTGTCACGGCCGGCTCCGAGTCCGACGTCTCTAGAGTCTCTAGGTATCTCTTGGCCTCATGGCTAGTTGCTACCGCCGAGTATTCTTTTGGGCTATTTAGATTTGCAGCGTCTCAAAATTATTGGCTATGGTATCTCTGAGTTGAAAATATGTCACACCATTATCCAAGACTATCCCTATAAAACACAGCAGCGTTACCGTCGAGTTACGCTACGCAGATTCCCAAATGGCAAAATATCTGCAATCCTCTTCGCGCCAGTAAACAGCATACAAAGACGATCAATACCGCATCCCCAACCACCCGTAGGCGGAAGACCCCATTCCATTGCTCTAAGATATTCCTCATCGATTTCCCCCGGCTCGTTAGCATCCTTGCTGAACCGTAGCTGGTCTTCGAATTTGCGTCTCTGTTCAAACGGCGAGTTCTCCTCTTCGTATGTGTTCACGATCTCTCGTCCTTCAATGAAGAGTTCTCCGCGTGCAGCGACGCGCTGGTTTGTCGTTGGGTGGATGAAGGTCTTGGACAGTGGGGACAGGCACTCGGGAGGGTTGATGATGAATGTTGGGTTTATGCACTGTGGTTCGACATGGATGCTGCAGAGCTCGTCGAGGAGACGAGGTAGAGTGGGGTTTTCGGGGAGGTCGAGAGATAGGTCCTTGAAGATTTGGGTAATTTGTTGCGTCGCATCGGGGCCCGTGAGGTCCGGGAGCTTGCGACCAATGCCTTCCTCGATTCCTAGGATGAAGTCGATCCGGCGGAATGGTGCGGTGAAGTCCGCCTCCGTTGGTGACAGGGTGCCGCTTGTATTGAAATCTTCGATGATATATTTCGCCATTCCTGATAGCAACTCCTCCGTTGTAGACATCAAATCCTCTAGATTAGAATATGCTTGGTAGAACTCGCAGGTTGTGAACTCGGGATTGTGAGTTTTATCAAGCCCTGCGGTGGACAAGTCAGTTTGTGCTTTGATAACTCTCTATAAAGAAAACACTCACCTTCATTACGAAATGACGGACCAATCTCGAATACCCGATCGAGCCCGCCTACCACTAGACGCTTCAACCACAACTCCGGCGCAATTCTAAGCGACAGCTGACGGTCCGGGAACTCCGTCGCAGAGGTATAGAAAGGACGAGCGGTTGCACCGCCAGCAATTGAATTCAGAATTGGGGTGCTGACTTCCATGAAAGATCGATCCACGAAGAACTGGCGGAGGTGTTGGACGATGGCTGATCTAGCTTTGATAATGTCCACTGTGGTCTGGTCGGCGAGCAACTGAACATGGCGAGCGTATGGGGAGTTCTCGTGCCCCTGCGCGTCGATAGGAATATCATGTAGACACGGAGAGAGGAGTTTGGGTAGCTCGGTTGCTAAAACCGTGAGCTCCCCTCGCCCTGTGCGGTGCGGTTTGCCTGTGATAGCTGTTGCATTCTGGTTTAGCCTATGGAGTATCTGGAGTCGTGGCTGGGAACATACAGAAGGCATCGCCGCGGCGGAGTAGGCGATAGAATTTCTTGAATACGCCTGGCGAGATTCCGTCGAACCGACGTAAATTGCACATTATCTGAACTTTATGGCCATCTTGAATGATATCGAAGAATATCAATTTGTTCCCGGCTACTCTATACGTACGAATTCTACCTAGTATTGATCTAAGTACAAAGAACCACAGCGAAGCCGTCTCAAGCCAGGACATACCATTTACAGTGACTGCATCATCTTCTACTGTTTCATTATTGGCTAGATGGTTGTAACGGGAGCGGAACTCCGAGCATGCGACTGAAGTGCTGCTGTTGCTAAGACGGGGATATGGGTCAGGGCATGATTCCTTCACTTCCAGAATCCGATTTTGAAAACCCCGCTCTGGTGAGGCCGTATTGCTGTTCCATCTTCCCGCTGCAAAGGACAGGTATGTTACTCGACAATGTCTAGTTGTCGCGGTTTGTGTTCTTAATGACCCTGTGCTGAAATCTGATTAGCATTGCATTCAGAGAATGGATACAGCCAGAAATTCAGGTATCAAGAATCTAATAGCTCCATTTTCATTCATAGCCTGGAAAACCAAGCATCGGATTGCAGCGGTTCTGTAAGGGACTCGATTCACCATGCGATTGCTGTTGGTGGGGGGGTAGAAAGCACGACGTGGAATCCTTACATTAAGGATAAATGCCTTCCTTTCAACTGTGACGCCCACCAGGGGCGAATCGACTGCATTGGAAGGAAGGCCTAGATAGTTGCAAAGAGAAAGAAAAGAAGGATGCTAAGGTTTGCGGAGCGAGAAAAAGCTCTGAGTAGCATTTAAGGGAACCCGAGGGCGGTGAGCCGCAGCTTCCGAGTTCGACCTTTGCAGAACCGGAGCTGGTATAATTTCCCAGCAACAAGCACCCTCTGAATCGAATCATATTCATCTCCATTGATTGTGAGTTATAGACGGCCTAACCGAATTCTGAATTCCGGCTTGTATCAATTACTAACCGACCGCCACCTCCCCAGCTCTCACAATCCCAGACCAATCCATCCCATTGTCATCATGTCTTTCCTATTCGGCGGCGCCCCCAAAATGAGCTCGGAGCAGAAGATTGCTGCCGCAGAAACCGAAGTTGAGATGATCTCAGACATGTTCAACCGGTTCGTCAAATACACCCTGAGTCAACCAGCCTATACCTCTCCCTTCCGCTTTTTCCCCGTCGCACACTCTCCATATCCTTCTTCATTCACTAACATATCCGTTACCTCTAGGTTAACGGAATCCTGCACGAAGAAATGCATTCCCGCCGATTACCGCGAAGGCGACCTCAACAAGGGCGAGTCCGTCTGCCTTGACCGTTGCGTCGGCAAGTTCTTCGAGGTCAACATCAAGGTCAGCGAGAAGATGCAGGGTGAGGCCGCTGGTAGACAGGGCGGTGGTATGGGAATGGGCATGTAAAGAGTGTACTTTTTCCCTGATATCTTGTACTTTACTTTGGTTTTGTAATGAAATACTTGTTTGATTCTCTTCTCATGGCTGTTGCTTGGGTTCGTTGTAACTTGTGACTTGTCTGGCTGTAGCCTTCCGGACTCGGGTTATTGATTACCGTTGATAACTAACAGTTGCGTTGCGTGGTCCATACTGATTTCACACATCTATTCGGAGACTATATACATGATTAATACACTATGTACAGGGTTTGATAAATGTCGCCAATCGTTGTAGGCAGACGAGCCATGCTCAAACTACTGCTACTGACCTCCTAGCCTGCTTAACCAGGACAGCCATGAGTAGTTTTGTTTCTCTTCTTCTCCGCGCATCAGGGCCTTGATCCTCTGTTCTATATCGCCAACATGGCGTTCGAAGTCTCCGAGCCCAGTTTCAACATCTTCAACCTTGGACTCAAGAGCGTGTAATTCATAGTCAAGCTTCGCGCTCAACATTTCAACACGTTTCATGTGCTCTGTGAGCTGAGAGTGCTCCCTAGCTAGTAAATCACTAGAAGATTCCCTGACCTGTTGGTACATTTCAAATCGTTCTAGATAACCAGCGCTAAGCTTCTCATGACCATCGTAGGAAATCTGGTTCAGTCTGTCAACTGACGCCACTTGACTCTCGACCCATGGAACGGTATGTATTTCAAGATCCTGGATTCGAGACCTCGAAATCCGCGCGTCGGAGGCTAACACGTCCTCGTGGATTATGGCTTCCTCCAGAGAGGCGTCGGACTTTTCAAAGATTGTATTGTTATCTAGTCCTTTCCTGGCTAGGATGGCCTCCTCAACGGTGCTAAAGGACAGATGTCGTGGCCAGTACTCATTTTTGCGCGCGAAGTCGTTGTCGGAATTCAGCTCGTCATAGCTATGCGGCCTTCGTAGGGCCATGGCACATGTTGCGGGTGTTGGTGTCGATTCTTGACCGCTTGAAACGCCTGATACATCGGTAGATCGCGATTTGGACCGATCCAGGTCTTGTAACTCTTCGTCGGTTGGGAGTATGGAGGTTTTGCGTGACATGTCCGTGTCCTCGTTGGATGCAGCATGGTCCACTATGATTGCTGGTGGCCTTAATTCAGCGGGCCGTGCTGCAGAGCCCGGTGGTTCTCGCTGTTTGGCGTCATTCGGAATTTGAGGTTCGGGCAAAGGTGCGCTCTCGTATCCAGGCTGAATGCCTGTTTCAGTCCTTTTCAATGGATCGATCTCCGTATCACTCTCCACTAAAGCGAGAGGGGCAGCACCGCCACCAAACTCCGAGGCATCCTTTGCCTGCTTCTGCAGGTGTGATCGAAGACCAGGTAGCCCGACTGCGTCTTTGAATTTGCCAAATCCTATCCGGGCATCTGAAACCTTCCCGCTGACGCCTTTAATGACCATCCTGCTGAGGTTCTGATCCTTGTCCTCAGGTAGGCCAGCGATTTCCGGCTGTTTCCATGAACGTTCTGATCTCTGGGAAGAGGGGTCTAGACCCAAATCCTCGTGTGAATGTCGCTTACGACTGGTCCAGACATACCCGCCTTGCTCATCGATTGTGAACATCATGTCTGCGGCTGGCGGGCCATTGAACTCAATGGCGCTTTTCCGCGGTTTTCCCTGCCATAACCACTTTGCTCTTTCACCAGTTATCAATTGGGTGAAGTTGTCAATGTCAATGGTTTCGATATCGGCGATTCCACCTTTCTCTTTTCTCCGAACCATACCCATGACCATCTCACCGCCATGCCCACTAAGCTCAGCCATCGTTGATTTGACAGCATCGGTCCAGCCCTCTGTGTTTGCTGCCTTTGCAGTCGCTCGGTGTAGCCTGTCCAAAGTATGGCGGTCCAACCGCCGGGTACGTTTCATTTTCTGAGACTTTTGAAACGTCCCAATCCCGCGTTTCAGGTTGACTAAGTCAAAGGCATCCTTGCTGACGGGGGCGCCGGACGCATGAAGCCGATTGCGAGCTCCCATGAGAGTTCCTAGCAAGGCTGCCACTGTAGTGGGTCCAAGCTTCCCGTCGCTTGGTTCGATGTTATACAAATCCATTCCGATATCAGTCCACCAGTCTCCTACAGCAGCTTCGGTAACATCGCAAAGCAGCCCATCCACATACTCTGGTGCCAAGTTGCCGAAAATCATCAATGCGATCTGACATTGCTTCACGAGTTCCATCACAGCGCTATAGAGGGGAATCCTTTCACTCGCCCGGTAGAGTTGATGGAACTTCGCGACGGTAGCGGGGGCGGGAGCTTGGAGCTTCAGGCCGGCTCGTCCAGCGCAACCTAATCGTTTCAGGTTCTCATTTACAATGAAATCTTCCCGGTGTCTCATAATATTGCCGTGAGGTACGGGTATGACCGTGAGGCCTGACGGGAACGAGTTCAGGTCGGTCACCATAACTGTACCCAAAGGCGTTTCCTTCTCTCGTAGCTGGCATTTCTTCACTGCGCTGAAGTATAGTCTCAACCGGGGAGACCATGTCGATTCGTTGGTAGGAACCCCTAACACGCCAACGACCACTTTATGCGATGCATCGCCAGTATATGTTGTAATAATGAAAGTGGGGTGAATCCTCGAGCATGCCCATTGCTCAACAATGTAAATCTCATAACCCTCCAGTATTAAACGTCGGTGCAGCACGACAGTTGATGGATCCTCTTCCAGGTACCGCAGAGCAACAGGATCCGTAAAAACAACATTGTGGTGGCCCGGGCAGAATGACGGTGCTTCACGGGGACGAGGCTTGGAAGATGACGGGCTCTCCAGAACATTGGCCGAGGTTCTTGTAGTTTCGCGATTTGTCGTGGGCGACGCGGCCTGAGCGCCAGGCGGTGCCGTCGATGACATGGTGGGTAACCGTACAATTGCTGCACGGGCGTGAAGAACAAACGATAGTCATCATAAATTTGCAAAAGGGGTGAAGAAGTAATTATTGAAGTGTAGAGATAGCCTCAAGAAAGTACCAAACCTCCCAGGCCGCCAGATACAGCCCGCGACAAGGAAAGGAGCCCTAACATATCCAAGACCGAGAGATTCCTCAGCCTTCAAAGTAAGTGACAAGGGGTGAAGCTCGGCGAACGTTCATATCATTTAGCTTATGAAAGAGGAGCAAGTGGGTGGATTTATATGGCGGCGAGGCGACGTCACAAGGGAGGGTCTCGGAGCGGTGTGTCTAAGCCACATCACGACCATTAATGCTACGGCTCCTCCCGTGCCTAAACCCTTCAACAGCTTGAAGCTCGAGATCTCTATTTAGTATTACTCCTCTGCTGTAGCTACAACTAAGGGGTTCTTCAATCTCATCCTCCAGGCCCATGAACGCCACCCCCATCTGTCAGCACGGCAGCAGCCACGACAAATCATCGCATGGAAAGTGGTTGCCTAGTTGCATTCAGCCACAACTCAAATCGAGCTAAAGCCTTTGATCGGGGGAAAGGACCCGCGCTCAAGATTTCCCGTGGTGGAAGTTGCCACTGTGGTGGACATGGTAGTTTAAACATAAATCCCAAGGCACAACTACATAGTAAAGAGCATCAATTACGGATTCACTAGGAAGATGCTACATGATTTGCTAACTAACTTGTCCCACAGAATTTGCAACCAAGATATTCTCTTCTCCACATGCTTCCAAACATGGGAAACAAAGTAGTGAAAAGAAGACCAAGAACGCGACGGAAACCCATCACAAAACTGGCTTCAATAACTGAAGTCAGGGCAGCTTTTTTTTTTTCAAAAATTCCCAACCGACCCGAAGGCCAATTGAAGCGGTCATATAGGTAGTTTTCAACTAGCAAAAACACGGTCTCGGATGGCTCCTCACTGACACGTGTAAGACCCTTGCACTAGAATAGAGAAAAAAAAGGGAAGAAAAAGTCCAAAACGTCAGGGGCGGCGCTTTGGTTATATAACAGTGCCAAGAGCTACTAGTGTAAGCGAGCGCCCCTTTCTTGGGTGATCACGTGTAAATTTGACTAGTGATTGGTCGATCCTGATGCTATGACTCAAGCTGACAAGGATGTCTGCTAGTACTCCGTAGTAGGTACCTTATTTTAGGCTCAGGTTACTTGCGACTCTTGTTTGGTTATGGGCTGTTTGACACGTCGGGATTCACTATCAGCGTAACAATGAGGTATCATTGTGGCACCAGCGACAGGGAAGACTATGTCCGTGAATCGTGAGGCTCGGATGCTATCGGACAGGCGGCATCAAGTCGGAGTGCTGCCAATACGACTCGACCTTGCTCGAAACACAAGAAGCATACTGGGCTTCCATTGCAGCTTCTATGAATAGCTCATTAATGCAGGGATGAATTGGATTTTCAGTGTCTCAGCCATTACACCCTTCTCTTGCCGCCCTTTCTTTGTGCGTTTGAACGAGGGGTAATGCCTCAAAGCACGTGACAGCCCATGCCGTAATAAGATTTGGGGATCTCCTCACCTGTGTTGCCCGCATGACCTTCTGCCTGGTTGAACCTCCTAGATTTCGTCTTTTTCAAAGCTATATATTCTACCGCCCAGACTTGTTGCATCGGGACGTCTACTATTCGACATTTCCACATGGCTTTTGCTCCTCGAGGGGTATGAACGACCTGTAACCGTCGGACCTGCTAAGCTCCGTGTGGAAGTTGTGCCGCAGACTCCCGCCACCATGGAACTCGTTCAGAAGGAACACGAACGCCTCTCAAAGAAGCTGAAGCTGTCTCAAAGCATTAGGAATGTACAGGATGCAATAGACTTGCTCCAGTCCACCCGGGATAAGATCGCTTCTGGTTCGTTCGCCCATTGGACTATGTCGCTAGACCTTGTGTTCGATCTTCTTTTGGTACAGTCTAGCTAACTGTGAGCGCTATATTAGATCCGGATCAAGCATCGGTATATTTGGCTAAAACACAGATCCCTGTTAAGTCGTCGTTCGATGCTATCAATGATAACCTGAAGGAGACCCATAGCGGTCTCAATAAATTCTCGAAGGCTTTAGATAAGGTAGCATATACACGGACACATCACTCCAATATGTATTGAGCTAATTCTTCCTAGCTTTTCAAAGACAGGCCGTTACCGAGCTCCGAACACGATGTCCTTTCGTCGCAAGAACACCTCCTCAATAGAGCCATCGCCATGCATCTACTGCGCGAAGGTCAGTTCTCCGTGGCCTCTACGTTGCTCTCGGAAGTAGCAGAGAAAAAAGCGGTAGAAAAACAACAGGATGTCGATTCGGGCACCGTGGATAAAGCGGCTGCGCTCCTTGATATCGGTGGAGTACCATCAAGCAAAGTTCGAGACGAATTCCAAAACATGTATCATATACTCCACGAACTCAAAGAGAACAACAACTTGCTGCCGGCGATAGACTGGTCGAGGAAGGACGAAAATAAGGCGACACTGGAAGCGAGGGGCAGCAACCTCGAATTCGAATTATGCAGACTACAGTTTGTTTGGCTTTTTCACGGTGGGCATGAGCAACGCGGCCCTACCCCTGAAGGAAGACAGGCAGCTTTGGAGTACGCCAGGCGCGAATTTCAAGTATTTTTGCCCAGATATCTTCGAGAAATCCAGCAACTGATGGGAGCGATGGCTTTCGGCCCTAATTTGCAAGACTCACCTTACAAGAATATTTTCAATAATCAATCCGCATGGTCCGATGTTTCGCACTCATTTACACGAGAGTTTTGTGCACTACTGGGGCTATCTCCAGATTCGCCGCTCTATATCGCCGCGACTGCAGGTGCAATAGCTCTGCCTACGTTGCTGAAGTTGCAAAGTATCATGAAAGCGAAACGAACGGAATGGACTACAGAGCACGAACTACCTGTAAGTTTGATACATGCTCCCAGTGCAAGATAGATATTGACTAATGTGATAACTAGGTCGAAATCCCCCTACCGCCATCATACCTCTTCCATTCCATTTTTGTGTGTCCCGTTTCGAAAGAGCAAACCACCGACGCGAACCCACCAATGATGATGCCCTGTGGGCATGTAATTGCAGAAGAGTCGCTCAAACGACTCTGCAAAGGCACCAGATTCAAGTGCCCCTACTGCCCCAGCGAGAGCCATCCTCGGGAGGCAAAGAAAGTCTTTCTCTAAGAAAAAAAAAGTCTAGTCTGATTAGCGTATGCATGAGCAGGATCTCTCGGCCTTCATCAGACAGCCGGTGTTGAGTTGATTTAAGAGAGTAGCCTGGGTTCACTCTTTCGGAGCAAAGGACGTTTTGGCAGTGGCGCATTTCGGGTTAGATATCATAGGCGCATGTACAGAGTATCTTTAGCAATTATACCAATATCCACAACTACTTCCACTTCTCAAACCAAATCAGACTCCTGCATACACATAGAAGGGTGCATGTGCGCTGCTCATGGCATGCTATCAGCAGGTTTGCCCAGGCTCTGCACTGAAAAGTCAAGAATAATGACAACAGTATCCTTGCCGCGAGGCGTAAGACACACCAAAGGACAAAGAAATCTCTTCTTCTCTCAGCTAGAAGTTGAAATGACTGATCACAAGTCTCCCCTTTGACAAAGAATCAAAGAAGCATGATCCATGCTAAACAGGCCCACTCTACAAGAAGTGATTGGGTGGCATAACCACGTGATATCGCGCCGGTTCGTGTTTCCGGAAAACCACTTTACGCGTGAAATACCTCCGTTACGCGTCTTTTTTCAACTCACCACCAACCAGTCCTATCACGAAGATGCAAAAAGGGCTTCTCTATCGGTCGTAGAAGAATAAAATGTGCCAGCTTGAATTAATATTCCCTACTCCATATCAGTCCCCTTAATTATCCATGATCACACTTCCCTCGAGATACCCAGCGAGGAGCCAGCCGTACGGTGTGATACCTCTCCGTACCCAGGCTAACAGGGTAAATAGTTTTACCAGCAAACTTCCTTCGCCTTGATTTTAAGATCCCCCTGAATTCTCTCTTCCTCCAGAATGCTTTTCCACTTTTTTACTCCCACCCACTTCCAACCCTCTCAAAGAAGTGCGAAACTTATCTCAGAATGCTGACATCCAGGCGACGCCCCCAATCCCACTCAGATAGCTTTAGTTCCAGATACGGAACGTCAAAACCTACTTGTCGGTCCAGGCGATATGCTCGAGACCCTTCAGTAGTGTCAAGACGTCTTGAAAGGCGTCAAGTGCCAGATAGTCCGCCCGATGGCAGGTAAGAAGCTTCAATTGTGTTAGATTATCATCCAAGTCAACATTATTTGCATTATTTTTGACTAACGGACTTCACTACGGTATAACTCTCTCTCTTCGTCTGTAATAACCATCAGCGTCGGCTCAGACAAACGACTTTTCGCCGCCCACAGGGAAATTCTCTGCGTATCGCCCTTTTTCGCAACCGCATGCTCGCGAGCCCAATCGCTTGATCCTCTCAACAGCCGGCGAATAGCCTTGTCCGAAGAACAACCGGAGGTATTCTCATGCATCCTGGAGTACCTCTACAGGGGCGATTACTACCCCCGATTGATTCGAAATGAAACACATAATACATGGGAGTTAGAGAATACCAAACTCGAGGATGGACTGCCCGACGGAGCTACGCTATTCCATTCAGCTGCTGGCGGAGAAATTCTAAAGGATACTGCTGTCTAGTACGTGTCGCATAATATACCTCAGCATATACTTCATCAATTACCCGCAAATCACTAACATCAACCCGTCTTATAGCTGCGCCGCCAACAAATACGGCCTAGAACACCTGAAACGTCTATGCCTTGTGAAACAAGGTCTGCACACTGGTATTCAGTGTAGCACTATCCTTGCGAGTGCCCGTTATGCCTACGCTAATACACCAGACCACGAATCAAAACTCCGAGCTCACTATCTCGCCCTGATCATCCGGAGCAGGTCCACCTTTAAACGGAGCGGCACGATGCAAATGGAGATGGAAAAAGGAGGCAAATTGTTCTTCGATCTTTTTGTTGCGATGTGTAACCATATGGTGCGTATTACTTTCATGCAGTCAACGTCGTTCTGCTCTGAATGCCAACTGATATATTTTGCCCATCAAGGACGACCTCGCGACGCCGAGTACTAAGCCTTCATTCATCGAGTGATAGTACCCAGTTTCCTTGTTGAAATATCACCGGTGAGAGGGTACGATTCGGCATTGGTCGAGCTTGTAGGATTCAGTTAAAGTTCATCTCAACGATTATTTAGCGTCTTTTTTGCTTGTCGAGCTTTATATTGAATATTTTCGGGTTCCATGTTATCATTAATTATGCTCTGCTCAACTGTACTATATCCCATTAGCTCACTTCAAAATATATCTAGCTAGGTTCTGGTAGTCTAGCTCAACGACCAATACGATTTTTCTAATCGACTCGTCTTTCCATCCAACCCATGCTCGTAAGCCTTATCAAAGGTGGGGTTACACCGCCAGGAAATGCAGCCTGACTATGGTGTCCTTTGTTACAATGATAGGTAGCCTTGCCATTCGCAGATTTGAACATATTCTTAACCCCTCAGCCTTCTATAAATTCTGTCAAAATCAAGAAACCTCTACTCCCAGCGGACCACCAACCCGTATCCTCATATCTGCCCTAACCGTTGAAGCCAAGGCCAAAAAACAAAACAACTTAATGTGAACAACCACCGATCCCGACGGACTCCTCGGCCAAACAGCTGAAAGAGGATACTACCGCGTGGACGACCTCTTCATCAAGCGAAATCTAAGACCAGGTGAGTATGTGACAACCCAGTGAGGCAACCTCGACGTCCCCGTCCTAGGAAAAGAGAGGCTTCAAAACGAGGCGGAGTGTTTACGGTTCATCCGCCGCACAACCAACATCCCCGTCCCGACTATCTTCAGCGCATTCGAGAAAAATGACTCTTTCTATTTGGTTACCGAGTATATTCGAAGGATGCCTATGTCGCAGCTTGCAAAATCAGAAGGAGGTTGTTTTTAAGGAAGTCCGGCGGTATCTGGATGTTTTTCATGGAATTAAGTCGGGTACTGTAGGCGGGCCCGGGCCTTTGGGGATTGTTGTGCCTCCGTACAGGGTTGTGAGGTTTATGGGTAATGATACTTGGCCTTTTGAGTGTGATGGCGTCTGATCATGCTGAATAAGTGTTTTGTCATAACGATCTGTCTTAGTCGAATATCATTGTTGATCGTGATACGTTGAATGATTGGGAGTAGCGGGTTCTTCCCCGAGTACTTTGAAGTGCCCTTCTATAAAGGACCTGGTCCTTCAATTTCGATTAATGGTGAAAAGGACTAGATGGAGGATTTGCTCAAATTCTTAGCAATAATAGCCCTAGAAATTGAAGAGAACTTTATTCCTTTCTTATATGCATAGTCCAAGCCCATGTTTGGTGACCGGTCCGGAAGGTTATTGTATATGATTTGGCTAGGAACGCTTTATTGGGGCCGGAAGCCTTGTCACTTAGGGTCGCTTACTGGGCCTGGGCAGATTCAACACAGCGAAAGGGAGTGCGAGTGCAGAATAACGATTTGATTTAAGGCGGCATGCTTCTGCGACAGATATCAAGAGCCGCCTGTTATTGGCTTAAGATAGGTAAATTTGCGACGGAAACGAAGGAGGCTCCATACTATGGATGTAATGCTATGATACTTTGGCAAGCCATCAGGAGAGCAAGTTGAGGTCGAGCGCTAGTTAACAGCACCTTATGAGAGTGGCTTAACAAGGCTAACAGTGATACGCACCTTGGCAGGTGGAAAGGCGGCTGTTTCTGGCGTCAGAAGCGGTCATTTTCGGCGCCAATTTCATCGGTCCTCATATTCTATATGTAATGCAGTCGCTAGTAAACAGTTTCATAGTAATTGCACAATTTATGGTGTTAAACACCTGTTCCCGGGAAGGCAGTGCCGCCTTTACTTAGGACAATCATGCCGCGCTCGCGGGCGATATAACCCTTCATCAGACCCTAGAAAATGGCTAGTTAGCGCAGTTCCGAATCATAAAGCTTCCAAGTATCTCACCTTATAGATGAGATTGGATAGCAGGCATTCAACCTCATCAATATCGACTCGGGTTCTCGCGTCCGCGTGCATTCCTATGCGCAAAGCCGCTGCAAATTCGGCGACAGGTATCCTTGTTCGTCGATTTGGAGGCTGTCCGTCCTTGGATTCTTCGAACCCACCCGCTATGAAAACCTTTCTGAATAAATTGCGCAGTGCTATATCTCGCCCTCGTTCGAGCGGGAGGTAAATACGTTTTCTGACGAACTCCTCTTCGACGGTAGACATGGCGGCGTCAAAGCCGTTTAGATCACCTTTCCGGATACAATCGCATAATGGACGGAACAGCCTTTCCAGGCGTGGGAAGCTGTGAAGAAGTTTTTTGCTCGGTAGGGTGTGTGTATTGACGAGATGACAGGGCACGAGGTACGTTAGTATTAACCTTCCTAATAGTCAGCGGCATTCACCTTTAGAGAAAGAATGGCGCGACTGACTCTCTGTTCTTTATTGCACTCTTATGGCAGAAATTCCACGCATATGCAAGATGCTCCTCTGCCTTGGTTGGGTAAGCTTTTGAATTGTCACACATCTGAATAATCTCCTACCTCAGCGTAGTTCTCATCCAGAAAGAATATGACCCCCACAAAATATTTGAACGTGACGACGTGCGACCTGGGATAAAGTTCCATATCAGGCAAGTCCTGCGACTGGGCGTTGAGTGCACGCAAGAGATTCTTAGAAAGTCCGACGGCATTGATCTAGATTTCCCTGTGAGCTGTTTCCATCCAAGAAGAGGAGCTCCACCTCGACTCATACCTTGAAGTATGTTTTAAATAGAAGATTTGTCATATAATACACGCCCCATTTTCGTGATTCTTCCTTTGGTGCTCTAGCAAATTGTTAGAGATCAACAAAAATGACACCAAAGCACGACTGGGTTTCTCACCTATCATTGAGACACAAAGTAAACATACGGTTCAGTACCCGCGCAGACTCCTCAGTTTTGGCATTCTTTCCAAAGTCGGTTGTCATATCATCCTCAGAATATGCGACGGCTCCCTGAGACGAAGTCTCTGCGTCCGCCTTGGATGCGAAGATCCGTAGGTACGTCCCAACAACGTAGAGACAAGGTATGGTCCAGATCTCCAACCCCGGGCTCGAGTATGCTCTAATTAGCTGATTTGCCACGTCTTTCCAACAGTCAAAAACCCTGACCCAGCTAGCACGCGATGGGGAGTCATCGAAGTTAACGATCTCTCCAACTGCCTTCCAGTAGGCCGAGAAGATATCTACCCAGGCATTGAGCTCCTGTTTTGGTATTCTCACACCACCGATCTGAGAGAGATAATATCGGAGACTCGCAGATATCTGAGCGGGATTGGAAAAGTTGTAGAACGACTTCAATCGGCCGGGCTGTTCTGGCGTGTCGATTGGGGTGAGGGCAGCTGCTAGGCGAGGACCAGACCCAAGCCTGTGCCCTGCTTCAAGCTCTCTGAGAATGGAATCCATGTGGGTGGAGCGTTGGAGTCGCAGCCTAGAGAGATATCAGGTATTCAAATGGAAGCGTCTGCATTATTCGCGAGTCACGACCTTGTGTTCTCTAGGTTGGGCCCCTCTTCGGAGCTATCATGGACGTGAACCCACCTCACATCCGAATCTTAAAAGGTAAGAGTGGGGAACATTTGGAAGCAAAAGCGGCATTGCCAAGTTCCACCAGCCACAGTGGCTGTGATCCATCATAACAGGGATAGCGTTAGAGCCAAGCCTCTAGGTCGCTTAGACGAAGGGCGACAGCCCTAAACTCCCCAATTTCACAAATCTTCCATTTTCGCGACGACAACCCGGCACACCTATATCGACAACTAATCGACAGCGTCAATAAAAGTGAGCCACCCCATTTGAACATCTTGTCATTTACTTAGGAAAACATTACTGACTGTGAAATTTACCAGATGGGTAAGTCAACCTTTTTTCTGTGCCCTGTAGCCCGGTTGAATCGGCAAATTTTCACGATCACTGAGCGACTCAATTTCGGCCAATGTACAATTCATAACTTCCCCACGACGTTTGGATTGAGAATTTTACGGTCGACACGGGGGATATGACAAGACGTGAATTTGGATGGAAAGAGATGGGGGCTTTGAGAAGCAGTCTGCCCGCATATATGACAAATTTTGCCAACCTTTAGCCGACCGCTTCAACTTTTATCTTCGTCGTGTGGAACGAGTCGCCAGATACAGCCGATTCACTGGGATACCGCGGGGTATCATGCAATTTCTGGGAGGAAACTGCTGACCGGTATATTATAGGGCGTCTCACAGAGTACCAGGTCATCGGGCGTCATCTGCCCACCGAGGCCAACCCCACGCCCAAGCTGTACCGCATGCGTATCTTTGCGCCCAACACTGTTGTGGCCAAGTCGCGGTTCTGGTACTTCCTGACCCAGCTCCGCAAGGTCAAGAAGGCCAACGGTGAGATCGTCAGCCTCAATGTGGTATGTGTTTATTGGAAACGATGGTGAAAGACGACCATGGTGGGTTAACAACCGTGCCAGATCAGCGAGAAGCGCCCCCTCAAGGTCAAGGCCTTTGGTATCTGGCTCCGTTATGACTCCCGCTCCGGCACCCACAACATGTACAAGGAGTTCCGTGAGATGAGCAGGACCGATGCTGTTGAGTCCCTCTACCAGGACATGGCTGCTCGTCACCGTGCCCGCTTCGGCTCCATCCACGTACGTTCATAATCTATTCCCTATTTTGCAGGCTTCTCTAACGCTCAATTTCGTTTAGATCCTCAAGGTTGTCGAGATCGATAATGCAGACTCCATCCGTCGTCCCTACATCAAGCAGCTCCTCCAGAAGAACCTCAAGTTCCCTCTGCCCCACCGTTCTTCCAGCGGCAACAAGAAGATCTTCGCCTACTCTCGTCCTTCTACTTTCGCTTAGATGTGAGGTTTTGGTTTTATGGGAAAGGAGTGTGCGGATGAATGACTATGTTATGGCCATAGCATGCATGAAGGACACAGTTCACGCGGAAATACCGGTGTATCTACAGCCCAATTGATGGGAAAGATGGTTTTATGTCTCTAGTCCTCTGCAGCGACATTTCAAGTTATATTCCAGAAAAAATTACAGGGTTCTTTTTTTTGTTGTCATCAGACATATCCGCAATGCTTAGCTTCCGGTGTCCAACTAGCGCAGAGAGAAGATTAAGTTCTAGCATGAGATATCTCTTTGAATAGATTGGACGGCTGTGTACATCGCCATTCAGGTTGATGGATTCTGAACACCATATAACACTACCACGTGGGCGTGAAACCGTAATTTTTGACTTATATGCTATAATGCTGTCTCGCCCAGTCATTGATTTCGCAACCCAGATCCTCTTAGGAAGAACTGGAGCGTTTGATCACGAGATGCTTGGCCACCAGCGAATCGGCGAATATTTTCGGGATGCAGGCACCAAAGCAATTCCTCCAAACTCCCTCGTCTGCGACTGAAAGTCGCAAATGAGGCTGAGTATCGAGATATATACGGCGGACTCTACAGAGTACACATTCCGGACCCAATAATGAAGGCAAATAAGCTGAGATGATGAGGTGATTGATTGATAATCACTTGCTAGTTAGTTAACTAGTTAGTTAGTTAACTGGTTAGTTAACTGGGGCCTGCTGTATTACGTCATGTACGGGTGTTTGCGTCTTCGGATCCCGCATTAACTGAAAGCTCCATCCAGCAGTCAACATCTTCGCTGACCCTTTCTCACTAAATTTCTTCCCCGGGTAATCTCAATTGAAACATCCAGCATCGTGTCTTTTTAAGCGACAATGTTTTCCCGCTATGCTTTCCGCTGCGCTCAGCCCTTGAGGCAGGTAAGCTTCCCGCTCTAGCAGATCTCCGATTTCTCTCGATTATTTTCCGGCTTCGCCAACTGACTAGCAACGCCAGAGCGCTCGCCAATACTCAACCGAAGCGCCCAAGGGCAAGTCCCTTGCCCCTGTCTATTTGACCGTCGCTTTGGCAGGCCTTGGTGCTGGATTGTACCGCTACCAGTCCGGTGCTACCACCGCTGAGGCTTCCAAGGAACCCTCCAAGGTTTTCACTGGCGGGGACCAAGGATGGGTCGACCTCAAGCTGGTTGATACTGAAATCTTGAACCACAACACTAAGAAGCTGCGCTTCGAGTTCCCGGATAAGGAGTCTGTCTCTGGTCTTCAGGTCGCCTGTGAGTTCTCCGAGCGCATGTATTATGGCTAGCTGAACTTACAATTGCTGTTTAGCCGCTCTCTTGACCAAGTACACTCCTCCCGGTGGTGAGAAGCCGGTCATTCGCCCTTATACTCCCACTAGCGATGATGGTATATTATTAGCCACAAATATGTCAGTCCCAAACTTCATATTCTCTAACCGCTGCCACAGACCAGCCCGGTTACCTTGAGCTTGTTGTCAAGCGCTACCCCAACGGTCCGATGTCCGAACATATCCACAGCCTGAACGTCGATCAGCGCCTAAACTTCAAGGGACCCCTTTCCAAGTACCCTTGGGAAGCTAACAAGCACAAGCACATCTCCTTGGTTGCCGGTGGAACCGGAATTACCCCCATGTACCAGCTCGCTCGCGAGATCTTCAAGAACCCCGATGATAAGACAAAGGTCACTCTCGTCTTTGGAAACATTAAGGAGGAGGACATTCTTCTGAAGAAGGAGCTTGAGGATTTGGAGAACACCTACCCTCAGCGCTTCAGGGCATTCTATGTCCTTGACAACCCGCCCGAGGGCTGGGCTGGCGGCAAGGGCTACATCACCAAAGAACTTCTGAAGACCGTTCTTCCCGAACCTAAGGAGGAGAACATCAAGGTCTTTGTTTGCGGCCCACCAGGTCTGTACAAGGCGATTAGCGGAGCCAAGGTTAGCCCCAAGGACCAGGGCGAGCTCACCGGCATCCTGAAGGAACTGGGTTACAGCAAGGACCAGGTCTTCAAGTTCTGAGAAAAGAAAGCTCTCTGGCATAATTTGCTCGCTGCCGGCCGTGGCGACATATTTGTTCCAAGCGAGTGTTGTTTGAGATTTTGACTCCTGGCGAGGGTATTTATTTACAGAGTACACCTCGCTAGTATATCCGGCTGGAATAACTAGTGGACAACCTGTAGCAGCGTGCGCTACATTAGATGATAGATATAAGAAGATTCTGTATTTCTACACTTACCCATTCCTCTCTCAAATAAGAGCCGCTCTGTTTTTGGGGTGGCGTGTAGTACCAAAACACCATATTACGCGCTGTGCTAGGCTACAGTTCCCACAAAACCCAAGCATCTTCCAAGTTTCCAACCCATCACTACCAATTGAACTTATGATGGGAGGGGGTCTATCGACAGCATATCTCTAGAGTCGCATTCGTATTTACATCCATTTCGCACGGCCATAGGACGTATAAGCTCCGTCGTGGCTCGCGCTCTACTCGAAACTGATACTCTCTACCTGGACCGATTCACAGTGGTAGTCAACATTCGAACGGCGCCTATGCGCTTTATAGAGGATGTTATGCAGAAATTTATACCATACTCCGAGTCGCAAATAGGCGCATTATGATACTAAGTTGCCCCGAAAAAAATCTCTTCATAATTATGTCGAGTGCAGCGCATTGCTAGCAGTTGGAACAGGGTACTATTCATTGTAAGTAGGACCGGGAAATGCTTAATGTAGGCTTCGGTCGGGGGCAAAGGGGCCAGTAGTGGCTGCTGCTGCAGGCTCACAGCGGCACAGCCCAGGAATTTTCGTACATAGGAACGTTGTTCTGGACGAAAAAAAGAAAAAAAGAAAAATCATGGAGCAATCTACAGGTTCAGAAATTTTGTGTATTTTTACACTTACAAACGGACGATGCTTCAAACAATGATCCATGGATTGTTTAGCTTGAAATCGTAGGTGATGGCGTACACTGCTATGGCCGCAAACCAGCGCCCAAGCCAAGCTGCAAGCTGGTGCCCCCGGTTGCCGGGTGGACTGCGCCGAACAGATGAACGGAGGCCGTGGAACAGGAGCTCAGCAAAAGTGCCAGCGCAGTGCCTGGAAGCGCAGTGCAGCGGCAGTGCTGTGGCCTGTTCGGGCACGGAGGCCCAGTGCCCACGGTTGTGCTCCGTGAGGTATTTAGTGGGCGCTCTGCCCGCCTTTTAATTTGGGCCCAACCTGGCGAGCGAAAAATCTTCTCCCTTTTCCCATCCCCCCGAATCCGCCGAATCTGGTCCCCCTCGGTTTTGTTTTGGGCTTGCTTTCCTCTCCCACTCCTCTCCCGAACAACCTTACTGCTTCCATTCCTCTCGCCCGTTAATTACCTGCGCACGAGTTTTCAACATGCCTAAAAGCGACTCTAAGACGGTTACCGTCGACGTTGAGGAGTTTACTAAGACTCGCGACAGTGTAAGTTTGCCTCTTTGTTTCCAAAGGTTTTCCTTGAGTTCTCGCGCGCGCGTCAGTAAACAACAAAACCGCCATCGCTATTTGGTGTCGCTATCGCCACCATTCCCTCCTCTTGGCCTCTACTTGCATGGTCTACTACCCTCTTGGTCGGCGACTCTTTCTACTTGAAGAGAACGCACAAAAAGATCAAGAAACAACCACACCCATCTTCACGTCTTCTTGTAATGACTGCCCTGTCCCCTCACGCGACCACAACTTACCTCGCTTCACCTCTAAGCGCACTGGTTCCTCTCTACCGAAACCATTGTCGCGCGTTTGGATTCTATTATTAATCGCTTGTTTTTCGCGATTCACATGGCCCTGCACTTCAGTCCATGACTTTAGTAACATTTCCAACAGGTTCTCGCTAGCCTCGCTCAATTGCAGTCTGCTGCCTTTGAATTGTCGCGCGCATACATCAACCACAGCAATTCTGTGCTTGGTCAAGAAAACTCCAATGTGGACTTCACGGCAATCACCAACACCCTCGCCGCGAGTCTCAAGGAGACCGGCTTTCTAGCCGCATCCGCCCCTGGACCAGGTGCTGAGACAGGCGAAAAGAGGAAGCGCAAGCGCACTCGGGCTGACCCCAATGCTCCCAAGCGAACTTTGACCCCGTTCTTCCTGTACATGCACCACAACCGGGGCCACATCGCAGAAGAGCTCGGTTCCGATGCGAAGCCTAAAGACGTCTCTAACGAGGGCACCAGGCGCTGGGCTGAGATGGCAGACTCTCAGAAAGAGGTATGTATCCTCGGTCCTTCTGAATCGGGCTTTGGTAGTAGGAGCATGTAACTTACTTGGTATTTAGGTTTGGAAAAAGCTTTATGCGGACAATCTCGCGACCTACCGGGAGAAGGTGGCAGCTTACAAGGCCGGTCTTCCCTTCGAGACTGACGACAATGACAAGGCTGCCGACCAGCTGCACCTGGACGTCGCAGCTGTGGAAGCTTCTGGTGACGAAGACGAAGAAGAGCAGGAGGAGGACGAGGAGGAAGAGGAGGAAGAGGAGGAGGAGGAGGAGGAGTCCTCGCCTGAACCTGCCAAGGAGCCTACGCCTCCGCCTCCCAAGCGTCGCCGCAGCGAGGGTAAACCGTCCAAGGATACCTTTTCTCCTATTGTGGAGAGGAAGGGCCGAAACGAGTCGCCGGAAAAGAAAAAGCGTGGTCCCGCTAAGAAGAAGGAGGAGGAGCCGCGCAAGGCTCTTTCAGCGGAGACGAAGCGGTCAAAGAAGAAGCGTAAGAGCGAGGTCGGTGACGAGTAAGCGAGTATCACAATTTGGAGGGGAGGGGAACGTTCTAGGTGCTATTTGTGAACATGTTGATATTATGGAGTTGGATTTGCTGCATTCTTCTTTTCGCTGCTTTGCTTTGTTGATGAACTGATGTTCTGGTTCCAGTTGCAATGAGGACTGGGTATGGGGTTTTAAAACCCAATGACACCTGATCACTCGCTCAGTTTCCCAGACGTAGCCGGAGTTATATAGACCAGGAGAAGAATAAGTGTTTGTTAAGGGGATGAATCTCTCCAAAGCTTCATACGCCGGAAATGGATGCTTATCAGCCCACCCGTGACCTTATCTCCCAGCAACCCCACCATAGACAATCCAACTTCCCCGGCCTTCCACTGTCACTGGAGCTTTGTTTTAAATCTTCGCCGAAATCCAATGGGGCCCCAGCTTCCACCGTTTCTTTTTCTTCTGTGAATGCGCCGCGAGTGAACTTCGGGAGAGGAACAACCCTATTTAAAGCCACCCTTCTCGGTCAACTACCTTCTTAGCTCGCCATCAGCATCTGTATGTACCTACGTGGGACTCGGCCACTACTGCCCTTGATTGGCTAATTTCGTCTCCAGAGCGCGTCTCGGTAATTTGCACCCTACAAGACCCAAGGGAACTTGGCATTATTGAAAGATGCACCTTATTCCGAAGGAGGTATGTTAGTGTGGGTGCTGGATAATTGGTTCTTTCGATTTTCAATCTGCTTGGCGGCGCCCTTTTGCTGACTTTGGATACCTGCATGCATAGCTGGATAAGCTCGCCATCTCCCAATTGGGATTCCTGGCCCAACGGCGTCTGGCACGTGGTGTGCGACTCAATTACGCCGAGGCTGTGGTACGTTGTGTCACTAGACAGATCGACGAGATCGGAAATTTCATTTGATTGGAGATTTTCTAACGATTTGACTAGGCGTTGATCTCATCGAACCTGCACGAGGTAAGAATGAATATCCCCATCCCATCCATCCTAGACGCGGCTGATACTGATGTCCGAACTAGTTAATTCGCGATGGACACTACTCTGTAGCTGATCTTATGTCCATCGGCAAGACTATGCTTGGTCGCCGACATGTCCTCCCATCAGTCCCTTCCACATTGGCTGAAATCCAAGTTGAAGGCACCTTCACCACGGGCAGCTACCTAGTCACTGTCCACCACCCCATTAGTTCAGATGACGGAGACCTTGCAAGGGCTCTCTACGGAAGCTTCCTTCCAATACCACCGACAGATACATTCCCGGATCCTACCCCGGAGCACTACCTACCTGAGCAGGTACCTGGCGCAGTTATACCCGTGAAAAACGCGCGAATTACACTGAGCGAGGGAAGGAAGCGAATCAAACTAAAGGTGATGAGCAAGGGTGATCGACCGATCCAGGTTGGCTCACATTACCATTTCATCGAGACTAATCCCCAGCTGCATTTTGATCGTATTCGCGCATATGGGTATCGACTTGATATTCCTGCGGGCACATCTGTTCGGTTCGAGCCTGGTGATACCAAAACCGTCACTTTAGTTGAGATTGGAGGCAAGAAAGTCATTAAAGGAGGCAATTCCATTGCCTCAGGAATCGTCGACCTCAGTCGATCGGATGAGATCATACAGCGCCTGCAAACTGCTGGATTTGCACATGTCCCTGAACCCGCTGGGGATAGTGCACTTGCTGTTCCTTTCACGATAGACCGAGAGGCTTATGCCCGTCTGTTTGGGCCTACAACTGGAGACCTAATCCGATTGGGGACGATGAATCTCTGGGTTAAGGTTGAGAAGGATTATACTTATTATGGAGATGAGTGTTCCTTTGGCGGTGGCAAGAGTATCCGAGAAGGGATGGGCCAGGCATCAGGGAAGTCTACTAAGGAGTGCCTGGATACTGTGATTACGAATGCCATTATTATTGACTGGTCCGGTATCTACAAGGCCGACATTGGCATCCGAGAGGGCATTATTGTCGGCATTGGCAAGTCAGGAAATCCGGACGTTATGGACGGTGTTCATCCGGACATGGTGATCGGCTCATCAACGGACGTGATTGCGGGAGAGAACAAAATCATTACCGCAGGAGGCATCGACACCCACATCCATTTCATTTGTCCCCAACAAGCGCAGGAGGCGCTTGCCTCTGGAATCACCACATTCCTTGGAGGAGGAACCGGCCCGTCAACCGGCACAAACGCGACTACCTGCACCCCGGGGCCAAACCATATGCGCCAGATGATGCAGGCATGCGACCAAATCCCCATAAACATCGGCATAACTGGAAAGGGAAATGACAGCGGTGGAATGAGCATCGAAGAGCAGATTGTCGCCGGTGCAGCTGGTCTAAAGCTTCACGAGGATTGGGGCTCTACACCCGCGGCTATCGATACCTGTCTTGACGTCTGCGACAAATACGATGTGCAGTGTATGATCCATACCGATACACTAAACGAATCTGGCTTCGTGGAACAAACTATCCAGGCTTTCAAGAACCGAACCATCCACACCTACCACACCGAAGGCGCCGGTGGTGGCCACGCCCCAGATATCATTTCTGTAGTAGAGCACCCAAATGTGCTTCCCAGCAGCACCAACCCTACCCGCCCATTCACAATGAACACTCTCGACGAACACCTGGATATGCTAATGGTCTGCCACCACTTATCTAAAAACATCCCCGAAGACGTCGCCTTTGCAGAGAGCCGTATCCGCGCCGAGACAATCGCCGCCGAAGACGTCCTCCACGATCTCGGTGCAATCAGCATGATGTCCTCAGATTCCCAAGCCATGGGCCGCTGCGGCGAAGTCATCCTCCGGACATGGAACACAGCACACAAGAACAAGGAGCAGCGCGGTTACCTTGCAGAGGACGAAGGCACCGACGCAGATAACTTCCGCGTGAAGCGCTACATCAGCAAATATACCGTCAACCCGGCCATTGCGCAGGGTATGTCGCATTTGATCGGAAGCGTTGAGGTTGGCAAGCTTGCAGACCTAGTTATCTGGCAACCCGGCTACTTCGGTACCAAGCCGACCCAGATATTGAAGAGTGGAATGATTGTTGCTTCTATGATGGTATGCACGCTTAACCCAGTCCCTTCTCCTCTTTTCATCCATCCAACCTATAGATAAAACTAACATCCTTGCTTACTTACCCAGGGCGATCCCAACGGCTCAATTCCCACCATTCAACCTGTAATCATGCGACCACAATTCGCCGTATGTAGCCCCCTCCCCTCTCCTCTCCCCTTACTCGACCACAACCAACAAAACTAACCACCATGAAATACCAAACAGGCCTATCTCCCCAGCACCTCTGTAATGTTCGTCTCCAAAGCCTCCATCGACACAAACACAGTCCAGAAATATGGTCTCAAAAAACGCATCGAGCCCGTCAAGAACTGCCGCAATATCGGCAAGGGTGATATGAAGTTCAACGCCACGATGCCGAAGATGAAGGTTGACCCGGAGAGTTATCGTGTAGAGGCTGATGGGAAGCTTTGTACGGCTGATCCTGCGGAGAGCTTGCCGTTGACGCAGGAGTTTTTTATTTATTAAATAGCAGATAAGAGATTAGATTGGTTGTGGTTTAGTGTGGTTTGGTACTTGGAACTGGGGCTTTTGGGATTTTATTAATGGGCTGGTTACGTGTAGCGAAGTGACTGTTATCGACAAGTACGATTCAATTCTAGATGAAAGAAGTGCATGATATTCGAATTTAGTATCGACATCTAAGGCCTATTTATGGACACGCTAGCAATTAGCGAAGTCGCTCCGCCTTGCCACTTTGATATTGACATTGGTGGTGAAGACGGGATCCTTCACCACTGCCGTCAATGTCGACAACTGTTGTATATATGTATGCTGTCTGTTTAGTTTAGTAAAAGTTTGTGTTGTGCGGATGTTTTGCAGGTATTTACCTGCCTACTTCTCAAATATATATGGGTGTATATATTTATTTACTATTGAAGAATGAGTTAAGATTGGAACCAAATATATATACTTAATGACCTTGATGTTTTGCTACCTTAGTCCGGATATAAATACAAATACAAATAAACTCACGCAGGTAAACCGTACGTATGCGTCTATCTATAACTCAACCTCCTCCTCCGTATGATTATTGCCCGCCGAAACAAGAGCCATTGACGCCCACGCATCATAACTACCCTCCCTCGCCGCTGCATATGCCGCCATGCGGTTCCGAATCGATGACTCCCGCCTGGGGAGAGATGGAGGTTGGGTCCGGGCTTGGTTGTTTGTCTCTGTGTCTGTATGTTCATACTCATCATGCTCATGCTCATTAATGTATTCCTCGTCGCATACGATTTCATGATCGTCTTCTCTGGTTATTTGAACCTGGCTTTGGGAAGCGAATGCGGATGAAGATATAGTGCGCTGGCTGGAATGTTGCGGGTTAACTTGGTGCTCGGTGTTCGTATCAGAATCAGAATAATCGGTGTCCATGATCACATCCGTGATTAGGTTTTCTGTATTGACAGGTAGTAGTGTGTTTTCCTCCTGGGAAATAGTACTCGTAGACAGAGGATTCTCTGGACTGGGTGCATGAATCGCCGTTGTCTGGGAGGTGGAGGAAGGTCTCTCGGCGATTTCTTTTCCTTTCAGAATCTGTGGTTCTGCAACAGCTAGACATAGCTGAGAGATCCCATCGTCTGTTGGCCACGAGGATGGAAGGGATCCGAGGTGAAATTCTTTGTGTTGGGATTTCTGGGCGTCGTGGAGGAGATGCCATGCTTGACGGATAGCGTTTCGCCTCGCTTTTGTGGCTTCGGGGCTTAGACTGGGGATGTCGAGGGAGGAGTCATTATTTGCTGCGCTGGTGGAACCTTCAATTGTTTCTAGTGATTGTGGGTTTAGTAATGGCGTCGTCCTTGCCGACGAAGGTAATGGGGGTGACGAGACTATTGTGGCTGGACTGGATGTAGGCGGTTCTGATGCGACTGGATGACTGCGAGGCTCTAAGGCGGGAGCAGCATTGTTTGTCTTGATAGCGACTTGGATGGAGCCCTGTGAAACTTGTGAAGTGCTATCATTATCTGTTGCAACGGTTGACTGTAGAGTGGACTGAGTCCAATATTCGAGGTCATGTCTTCTTCTTTTCCTTGGAGGTTCGCCATTTTCCGTCGCCGCTATGTTACGCATGTATTGGTCATGAACAAACTTGTTGTCGGAGCAAAGGTGGCCGAATAGACTTTGCATAGAAACGTCTTCATCCCAGTCCAGAGGATCCACTGTACAAGGGTAAATATCGCGAGGTTTTAATGCGCCCACCAATTCGCACAGCTCGGCGTAAGAAGAATGACGAGAATATGGAAATTGCTATGGTATTCAGTTAGTGAGTGAGTGGTAGGGAGACAAAGAACAGGATGAATGGCATACAATAGTCCTTGGGAGAGGCTCCCCGGATCTATCCAGGATTTCAGCTGGTAGTCTCGAGATCTCTGCCTCGCCCAGGCGACCGCGGCTGAGAATATTCACGAGCTCATCTAAAGGCATCTGGTGGGCGTCCTTCATTCCATAGCGGTCAAGTGATAGAGCCTTGCTTTTAGACCCGAATGCTTCGGAGAGGGCTTCTTTTGCCTTGGAGAGAGCGTGAGGATCATGTATCTTCTCGCTACAGAGCTGTTCCAGTCGAGCTAGTGATGATTGGTCCGGAAGCTCCAGTTCATGGATTTGATATAGATCACCAAGTCCACCGCCTGCGCCAACATCGGGAACATCGGATCCCTTGTCTGTCCGGCTGACAATCGGGGTTATGTAGACAGTTCCCTTTGAAGATGCGGCAGGGCAGTAGACGCCTGGTTCGCAACTGTGGATGCGAGACCGCTCATCTTCACTTAGACAACCAGGTATGACCCTATTTCCGAGTTTGAATCCGCAGAGGGAAGGTGCTTCCGTAGCTCCGCTCCCTTCTCTGCAAGAGGACAAAACAGATCTGTACAGGTCGATTTGATATCGATCCACGTGTACCTAGGGGTGGGTGTAAGCTAGACGGAAATAAAATAAATGTGGACCTGTACATGCCTTGGATTTAAGGGCAGCGGCAAGTGCTACCCAGACCTCCTCATAGCCGAATGTCCACGCCCGGAAGTAGAACGTCGTGTTTTCGGGATAGGGTTCGAGCTTGCGTAAAAGCTCTGCTATGCCCTCTGCTTTTGTTGGAAAGGTACGAAAAGTATGCGATCTATGAGCAAACGTGGTATCCAGGTATACCTTGTCTAATCGCTTGTTTCCCAAAGTATATGGGATCAGAAGCGGGTGCCGGATGAGACCATCAACCCACCATGGTTCCGCTATTGTTCATCAACTACAGATATATCAAGGTTAAAATGAGGACACATACCGCGTATATCCCCTGTGTAAAGGATAGCCTTGCCGCCGCCTTCAATGAGAAACATAACAGCACCAGTGCAGTGGTTCGCATCCAGAAGAGTAACTCTGATAGACAGCCTAGGAGTTAGATCAATTTCTGTTGGAGTGTTTAGCGGAATCGGCCTCTGCACTGGGTTAGTAAATGGAGACACTGTATGTTATCAGGGTATTCCTACCAAGGTATTTGACAAGTGCTTGTAATGCAGTCTTCGTGACTCGAGTATGCCATTATTAAAATTCATCCGATGAGGATATTTCTCGATCCGCAAAAGCAGCTACACCAGAGGATTAGTAAACGGCCTCAGACACTCAGCCGGAAAAATACCTCTCTGGTAGCTGCCGAGCAGTAAATGAAGGGAGCCCTAAAGGACTCGAGTCCTTGAAGGTGGTCACTGTGGGCATGGCTGAGGAAGCAAGCCAAAGGAGGTGGTCGGTCTGGGGGTTTGCGGAAGTAATCAACTACAGGGCGTTTTAGTATCAACGAACTGTCTTTCTCTCCAGCAGCAGCAACAGCAGCAACAGTAGCGTGGACCCACTCGTTATGAAAGGAAATTCTGCGAGATTGGCCTGTCAGTGTTTCGGGGTTCCAGCGAAGGTATTCGAAGACTCAGTACCTCGGACGATTCCATCAAAGGTCGACATGGGCGATTTGGGAGTTACCAATGGTTCATCCTACTCTATAGACAGGGTATATTGTTACTCTCAACGAAGATGAGGATTGAAGAGGATGGATGGTGAGGAGAAGAAGTTGTGGTTGTGATGGATGTGACTAAAGTACTGGTCTTGGCACTAGATAGCAGCCTGAGGCTCCCCGCTTCTGCAGTATGCACAGCTCGGGAGCCCCAATTACTAGGACTTCTTTGACTGCTAATAGTGATCAAGGGATAGATAACAATGGTGGCATGTTGTTCTTTGTTGCAGTGGACAAGGGTATATATGTTATGCCCTGCTCTTTGTCTCCAGTCTGCTCTATCACTTTCTCACAATGTTAATTCCGCCTGTCTTGACTCTTGAGCTAAATGCTTGTTCGCTCACCTGTCAGCACTATTTCCGTTCTATGATCCTGGTGGCTCTTTTTTTATAGAGCATTCCCATGCCCCCGTTTTGTCGTTTCTTGTCCACGCTCCACATTCTCGATTATTATATGCTATATTACTATATAGGCAATTCATTTCTATAATATACGCGCCACCTCATCGCAATGAACATCTGCACAAAGTCCATCCCCTTCAACCCAGAGCGCGACATCCCCTCGCTCGAGGGCAAAGTCATCCTCGTCACAGGCGGCAACATCAGCCTAGGAAGACAGAGCGTCCTCAAATACGCAAAGCACAACCCAGCCCTAATCTAGCTCGCCGCACGCAATCTCCTAAAGGCCCAAGTCGCCCTTGACGAGATCCAGAAGCAGCTCCCCAAACCAGCCAACATCAAAGCTGCTCGAGCTCGATCTCGCCTCATTTGAGTCCGTCAAACAGGCAGCTCGCACTGTCAGCGTTGAGTCTCAGCGTCTTGACATTCTCATGCTCAATGCGGGGGTTATGGCTGCGCCACCGGGGCTGACGAAGGACGGCTACGAGCAGCAATTCGGCACGAACTATCTCGGCCATGTTTTGCTTGCAAAACTGCTGCTTCCAGTGTTGGAGAAGACGGCGGCGATTCCTGGTTTGGATGTGTGTCTTGTGCTGGTGTCTTCTCATGGTCACATGTCTGCGCCGAAGCCGGAGGGCATCAAGTACGAGACTGTGCGTACTGAGGCGGACAGTCTCGGTGCGTATGGGCGTTACGGGCAGAGCAAGCTGGCGATGATTCTCTGGGGTAGGCAGGCGTCCCAAAGGTATCCCCAGTTCACGGTTGCATCGATTCACCCGGGGATTGTGAGGACCAATCTGATGAATAATGCCACGGGGTCGCCCCTTTGGGCTCGGATACTGGGCAAGGTTGCGAATAAGGTCGTTACGCCGGTGGACCAGGGCGTGCGCAACTAGCTTTGGGCGTTGGTGGGAAAGGAAGTCAAGTCTGGAGAGTACTATGAGCCTGTGGGCATTGGAGGCACAGCGACGGATCTGGGGAAGGACGAGAATCTGGCCATGGGGTTGTGGGAACGGATGGAGAATGAGCTCAAGGAGCATTCGATTTAGATTTAGGTTGGGTTTCGATGTTATATCTCGTCGAATATTCGTTTCCGCGGTTTTGCTGCTTCTATCAGGCCGGGAATAACTATAAAAATCGGTAGTATATTTTCGTGGGTCTAGGCCTCGATATGATTGATCGCCGTGGCTGTTTATTGTTCATATTTAGTTCTAGTGGCAAATAGGAGTTGAAGTTGCGCCTGAGACATCTAAAAGGATCCCTGGTCAGAACTCTCCCGGTGATTGGACGTTTATATCGACAAGTGGGCAAGCCCCAGCCTTTTCTCTGCGTACAACCAGGCTGAATGGCAGAGCCTATCATCTATCATGCTCCCCCGTTGCACTCCCGCATTCAAGTACCTACATGGCTCCTGGCATAGCGCCCAGCGAACAACAGTTAGGCCGTGGTTGATCCAGTTGGCCATGCAGCGAAACGACTGGACGAAAGCCCCGCTGGCCAACGCACTGTAATCGATGGGTTTGACGGTGCATAGGATTATCGCTGGATTCAGCTGTTGTTGCAGACAAGGTGGCTCACTCATCCTCAGCGATGTGCTGGTCACTTGTATGCGTGGTCAGGCGACGTGGAGGCGAATTGGCATCATAAAACCTTTGGCTCACCCACTTCCTCGCCCTTCGTCCGCTTTGTTCCAAACTTGAAACCCGATCGACTCTTCAGACTCCACAATCAGTCTCATTGACCATGGATGCACCATCCTCCCCCTCGGCCTTCTAGATAAGCGGACGGCGTTGACCTTGGACCTGGCACCAGGGCGTGGTGTATCACATCCACCATATCGCATCCGACCCGTTCGCAATTCAGCGCTATTTTTCTACCTACGTACAGTTCTTCGAAATCCACCTACTCGTGGACTTGGCCGGACCTTGTTTCTTGTCTGGTCTTTGGCGGAGTGCTAGTCCGCCCTCATGCTATACAGCGGGACCTCTTGATTGTGCCATCATCTCAGTTTTGTTGATATTATTCCTGGTCTGGTTCCACTGCGCGGAGAGTTCAGGAAGTTAAGGCCACCTTCGTGCGACAAGAACCACGCCCAGCCCTTTATTGTTTCTCAGGATCGCCCCATCTCGCCTCCTTTCTGACTCCTTTGTTATTGCCCTTGTCTTCCTGCACCGTGCGCACTGCACTCTGCACTCTGCACTCTGTTTCCATCGGACTTGCCTAAATTTAGCAGGCGATTACCCTCCAAGGTTCCTCACCTTATAATAGGCTCTGCGGAGCGATCGCCCCCTCGGTCTATCTAATAATCTCCCTTTCGAGGCTCGATAGTCGACTCTGCTCCCGATCTTCGTACCCCTAACTAAGGTGGCCTATTCCAACTCGACCATTGCCCTCACTCACCTATCGGATCTACCGTCGACCCCTTTCTCACAATGCACAAACCGTCTTTAGCTCAGATCGTACATCGAGCAACATTCCCGCGCCAGCGCACCAGCGACCCGGCCACCTTTGCCGCCCATATCGCCCTCAACCTCGTCCCAGAAGTCCGCATCGAAACTTCAACTTTCTATGGATCGCTAGACAGCGTGGAAGCCCAATACCCTGGTTTGGACTATTCCTATGGCCCGCATCGCATGAGATTGGGCCGTTTCCCATGGCACCGCAAACTATTCAGAGTCTTTGACGAGCTTGGTTTGTCGGAGCAGGAAATAAGCTCTCTGTGTCGTTGGGAAGGGACCAAGTCGGCACGACAGCGCTACGAAAAAGAGGAAGGTGTCAAGGTTCGCGATACCACCGCTGATGCCATTCGACCTGCATCACCCTCACCGCTTCCTTCCGTCATAGTTCATATTGAGGCCGGCCCGGAGCCGACCCGCAAAGCTGAAATTAAAGCTGAGACATTCGAGGAGACGGAAATTCCGAACGGTACAATCGATGACCGGGGTATCGACTGTGAGTTGCAACCACAGGAGAGTGAAGTCTCTAGCGACGAGGAGATTGAGAGTTGTGGCGTGGAACTAAACCATCGTCTTCTTGTTGCAACTGCTGCAAGAGAGCGAGGCGTTAATGTACCATTGGATGAGGACTGGGAGCAGTGGCTGAAGGAAGCCGGAGAACGTGGTAGTTACACGGACGTTTTGAATGCGATCCGTAGAGGCCAGTCGTTGAATTTTCTGTACGACCCTCCACCCTCGATGCCTCAGATGGGGAGGGATTCTATTCAACATTCCGTGTCGTTTTCTCAGCCGTTGAACATGCCAACATCATCTCGTTTGGTTTCCACGAGCGCTGGGATTCGTCGCCCTCCTCCGCCGCCTGCAAGAGCAGCGCGATAGATGGTGTCGCATGAGCTGTTTTCCTTCTCTTTTTCTTCTTCTTTTTTTTCCCGTTTGGATTTGGCTACTGCGACCACTCCGCTTTCAGGTTCCTTGCTCTATGTTCTCACATCTCGCGTGCTTTCTGTATGCATTTACGGCGCTTGAGTGGTATTCTCATTATCGTTCTTTCTCGGGGGTATTTGCCTTGCTTGGGGTTTCCGTTCGCGGATTGCTTTCTCGTTATATAGATCTCCTAATCGTTCATGCGATGTCCAATACCCCGTCGTGTTGCTCGCCGTCCTTGCGCGCTTTGAACTTGCCGATTCTCGTGGTTACTGGGAGTATGGGATCCGGATATTCCATTCAACATGTTTATAGGCAGAAGAGTTGCGATAGTTTAATTTGGAATTTTCGAATTATTTCATAAAATTGTGCTTTATCTTTGTCTTTGGTCGGTAGTAGGCGGAGCCAAACGGCGTGGGAGCTCCAAATGTTCCCCAACGTTGTGGTAATTCCATCCCCTCCAAGCTCCCCAACTTCAACAACCAACTTTCTCCCCACAGCAACCAGCTACTCTCTGGCCGAGGCCTGCGCAAAACATGGTCAAGGCAGTTCATCTATAGTATTACGCATTTCGCAGCTCAAAATGTCCTCGCGCTTAGTGTGACCGCGACTTTCATTCCGTTGACTTAAGTGTCGCCCGTCGCCCGTCAACCATGATCAAGGCCATTTTCTACAGCAAGTTCGACACGCAGGAAGGTCAGTTGCTCGATCCAATGGTTTTCATATATCAAATTGACCGAATACCAATATAATTCAAGGCCCGAAGGTCGTTCACCAGGTCCCCGATGGAGCAATTGGCCCCTCCATTACCGCTCCCTCGCAACCTCGCATCCTCACCTTCTCGGACATATCGTTCTTTGTGATTCCTCGCCAGGAGCTATGTGGGAACCTAATCCAGGTGTGCACAGACGGATACCGTATTCTGGGATATCCGATATGCATGAAGTCTCCCCGATATGACCGCAATGAGTTCATCTTCAATTTTTGTTTGGTACTGGCCGAAGAGGAGGATTTCAGTAGCTATAAAAGCGTTGTCCAGAAACTGGCGGACCTGATGCGCGGGTTGGAGGAACAAAGCGGGTTCTTGTCTCGAGATCATTCCAAGAGTGGTGAGGGCAAGGTATACAGCTTGTGCGAGACGCTGATGGAGGATTTGAACAACTACTGCGAGTGCATGATCCCAATCGGTATGTCATCTACTTTCCTTTCTAAATCAGGACTAACCTAGAAGTAGATGAACTGAACACATTGAACATAAAACTCTTCCCGGTCTACCCTACGCCCCCTCCCGCTCGTGCCTGGCAGGTGCCTTTATTTACCGTCCGCTACCAAGCCTTCCTCGACGAGAACTGGGATCTGACCATGCAACGCGTATGTTAGGCGCCATATATGTATACAATCGAGTGACTGACTCGCAATTTACCAGATCGTTCCACACATCAATGGGGTCAATAGTATCCGCATCATATCCCTCCTCGCCGATACAGACTTCTCGCTCACCTGCCGTGCGATTCGACATCTGCTTTACTACGGCTGCCTCTTCATTCTCGATATCTTTTCGTTTTCTGCCATTTACGCGCCCACTGCGCTATTCAGCTCCAGTATTGCCTCAGACGAGACTATGCAGCAGGAATGCGCTCGCTATGTTAACACACTCTTCGCCTCCCCGATGACTGCACCCACCGCACCCGCGCCCATCCCTCCCGGCTACGATAAAGACGACGTTTGGCCACCCATCGGAGACTCAACCCCCAGTCTCGGCACGGATAGAATCATAACTCACGAAAATATCAGTCCAACCGCAACTCCCAGCCCAGCTAACACAAGCACCCTCATCTCTTCAACCGCAGACATCCTTGCAAAGCATCCCTCCATGACCCGGGAGGTAGTCGACGGCGTCGGCATCGTAGAACTTTACGCCAGTTTAAAACAAGGCCAAAGCGTCAAACAATGGTACCTCCAGCACAGCCGACAACTCAGCCACATCGACATCCGGCGCTTCATCACATTCGGCATCATCAAGGGCTTCCTGTATCGCGTCCACAAATACGCAATAGCAACAGGGAATCCTGCCCCCCAGTTCAGATCTGGCGCTACAACACCCCACTCCCATTACCTTTCTTCCCAACACAGCGGGCCGTCTTCGCGGGGACCGGGGACCGGTGTAAATAGCCCCTACGCCTCTAGTGCGGGTGATGAGCCTGCGCCTATTACGCAACATCACCACCACCGGCATCGCAGTGAAGATGGGAAGGATCGAGACCGAGACCGAGACCGCGCGTCTGTGCATAGTGCGGGTCGCGCGGCATTATTGTATGAGGATGAGGATGCGGAGGAATTTATCGATGATAAAGATCTAGCCAAGTACTTGGATGGGATGCATTGTTTTGATCAGATATGCACGGAGTTGGAAATTAGCGAGCGAGAGTTGACGACGAGATTGAAGCGCTACCATGGCGAGGTATTGATTATTCATCGCTGATTCTGGTTCTGCTGGTGTACTTGATTGATGATATCGAGAGATTTATATACAAAGTTTCCTAATACGATTGATACCCATTATTTTTATCTACTTCCTAGAATTCCTTCCCCCCCAATGTTATGTGATAATAAATCGTTATATGATCATATTGAATTGAAGGAATAACGATATACATAAACCCCTCCTCGAATAGTTAAGTTTCCACGACTAGCTCCGATTTAAATAAAAAAAAAAAGAAAAAAAAAAAAGGGCTCCATCTTGCGCCAAAACTAAGCCACTCAACCACGCTGGATCTGATATCATGTCATCACTGAGGACCAAAAATAGGTCTCAGCAAGAGTATACAATGAAAATGAAAATGAAAAGAGAATAAGAAGACGATCACTCTTGCTCTTCATCCCAACCTTCGACCTCGGCCTTCTCATACTCGGCCATAAGCGGCGGGGTAAAGATGCTCTCGCCCGTTCCTGGGACGGTTGTCTTGCAGTCCTTGAAAACGGGTCCGATGCAGTCACGCCAGCGCTTGCGTCGGTCCATGAGCGTTCGGGCAACGTCTCCGATGGCGGGTCGACTGATACCAGCGGCGCTGACGACATGGCTTCCGCCGCCAGCTCCTCCGGGTCGATGTTTCGCCTGAGAGCCCTTCTTGCTCTTTCCAAGTGTCCGGGTCCGTTTTAGATAAGATTGTTGGACTTGGGAGTCTAGGTCGTCGTGGATGGTCATGTACTCTTGGAACGCCATACGCTCGCGGGCGACCTCGAGGACTCTTGTTTTCCTTGCACTGTTGATGATCATCTGTTTCTTGAGTTCGCTTTGTAGGAGACGTAGGCGCTGGGCGATGTCGTCGTCATAGTGAGCATCGTAGTCCGGGTTGTCATCAGATCCGAGAAAGCCCACGTGGCGGAGTTCCGCTTTCAGTCGCTCGTCTAGCTGTGCATGGTCGAGCTTTGCGGCGGGAACCTTGAAGCCGCTGGGTGATGCAGCACGAAACGAGGTTGCGGATGGTTGTGGCTTATTTTCTGTCTCTCCTGTTGGATTATCAATGTCCATTGAGTCTCCGTTCATACCGTTCATCGGTATATCTCCGTTGGTATTGCCATTCGTGGCATTCTCGTCGGGGGCACGGTGTTCATATCGTAGCAGAGAATAAAGACGGCTGACCAACGGACCCACGGAGACTTTATCCGTCTCCGCAGACTCATCGGTTATCTGCTCAATATTTCCTCGGCCTTCGTTTAGAGGTAACTTTTCTCGATCGCCGTTGGTTTGATCGATATTCATTAGACCGTCTTCTTCAGCCCACAAATCCGTATAATGCTTCTTTCCCCGCTTCGGCATGATGAATGGTGTAACTCGGTCACCCTATGGCTTACGGTGAGCATATTGCATGGCTTAATTTGGGTACGAGACCAAACCTTTTCTTTCAAGAACGCTATATCTTCTTCCATCATGGGCCGGACATAAGGCTCGATATAGAGAAGGAAGGTATTGGCATTTACTTGATTAGTAGGTTTAGCGTTGCTGAAGTCTCGGTCCGGGGGAGTCCCAGCCATCAAGTGGCGCAGGTCGCTTTCAGGGAAGACATTGACACTGAATATCTCCTTCTTCTCATCATCTGTCATGCCTGGCGTGACATCCCGGATGTGGTATATCGTAGGATCATCGAACTTGAGTGGGTTGGGACCGAACACTTGGATTTGAGGTATAGCTGGCGCGGGTTCAGGTTGGTGTGAGTCGGAGCTTTCGTCCGATCCGGGTGAGCCCGCGTCTGCACCGGCACCGTCCTGGTGTGGTGATATCAATGATGGGGGAGAAAGTGAAGAGGTTTCGTCGGAAGCTGCATTTTTGGACTTTTTAGAGGCCGGTGATGCGGCTGGAAACGGATGGTTAGTATACTCCGATAAAGACTCGCGATTTTAGGTGATGGGCGCGAACTTACCACCTTCTACCTTGATTTCTCCGCCATCCTGGCGGCCAAGTTCATGAGCGCCATGTGTCAATGGAAGCTCCTCCTTCAAGCTGCTGCCCCGCTCTTTTCGCCTCTTAAGCTTCCCTGACTTGGTTGCTTTGCCGTCTTCCTCATCGTCTTCCGCTTCGCGCTTCATCTTCATGCGATCTCCGCCTTCATAAGATTCGGGTTCATCCACAACTTCCTTGCGCTTCTGAGAAAGCTCCCTAATCCCGGCGTTGCAGGCGTCACCACGAGCCTCCGCCGATTGGCTGAAGGACTTCAGGTGGTCTATCAGCGACTCCAGTGATTTCGAATCTGGGATAGGTCCTGCCCCGCCCATACGTTCCAAGATATCGGCATATTGTACAGTCGTGGGGATGACTAGTTTCGACGCATCGTTGTCAAGGTAGGTGGTAAGAGGGGCGGACGTTGCGGTTGGAGCTGTGCTGGAGCCGGAGCTGGGAGTGGTGTTGCGGCTGCGCGATGGTCGCATGTCGCGTCCCTTTCCCTTTCCTTTGTTTGCAGAGGGCATTTCTAAGGCGTAACTCGGTTAAACATAGGCTGCTGCTAGTAGGTACGAATCGGAAGATGATGTTTTGGTGAATTGAGCCTCAATAGCCCATATCTATGTTCTTGACCGTCCAGGTCTTGCTGAATGCCGAGTAGCTACCGAGAATTCGAGAGCCCCAGCTGCGCATTCAAGCAAAAGAATAAATAGAAAAGTTAGGATGATAGTGATGATCTCTAGCTCTCAGCACCTTGGATTCTTGATAGTTGCGGTTAGCCATCATGTGAGTCCTTGCACGTGATGTCACATGAAAATAACGATAAGAAGCGATAAGAAACTGGTTCGGCGATGAAAGCACGATCCATGATCTGCAAACCTACCACTCTACCGTACCTTGTATCTATTTGTGCTTTCAATGACAGATTGTCAGTGGGATTCCAAAGAACAACCTTGAGACACACACGGGTGATTCCCGTTTTTCATCTTTCACTGATATGGTTTGAATCCTGCTGTAAGCGCTGTGAGAGTGTGATTGAAGATGGGAGACAGGGTAACAAGATCGACGCCTTGGCCCTTCAACCTTGCAGTGTTGAGTCCCATGCTGTGAAAGATGATCCTGCTTCCACCCATCTGGATGCAGACACTCGGAGCAGGGTCTTCTTGTCGAATTTTACTACCGTCGATGCGCATCCTTTCCGTCGTCTCCGTCCTTCGATTGTCCGCAAACGTCAATAGTGCTCCACTTCGAACGGCGTCATACATCCTCCGGAACAGAGGGAATCGATCTGGGTTCGATTCTAAACTAGAATAGGTCTCGTATGCGGATAAATATCTTCGCTTATATTTCTCTCGCTTCTATCTTCGCTGCATTTTCCCTGCATAGCTCCTGGCGGCGGATAGCATCAGTGACTGATTGTCCAATCGGTCAAACACGATCTAACGTATCATCCTTCCATGAGCTATCGATTCGGCCCTCACTTTCCTCGAAAACCAAAGTCGCAATCGGACGGTTTTGCGCTTGACCGCCTCAGTCTATTGACGATGTGCTTCTGATTCCCAAGTACCTGCAGTCGACTGGGAAGGATTCATCCATGTGTATGGCTCCCAATGTGTTGCTGCTAAACGGGTTCCTCTTTCCGCATTACCTCCATCGGACACCTCGGTATTAGATTGCTGAATTGCGACACGGATACTCTATGGGCAATTATCAACTAATGTCTCGTTCTACTACAGCTGCCAAATCGCTTAACACCGCTGCCACGCGTTTTGCGGGCCCTGGAAGAGCGAGTAATTCAACATCGTCGGTCAATGTATGTCTTTTCTGATTACCGCCAGTGTTAGGCTCAGAATTTTTTTAGAAGGCTAACCTGACTCCTCAGGGCAGTGCTTCTTTCCATTTTGTTCTCGATGGCGATGTTCAGACGCTCTCCGCCCAGAATGCTCCGAAAGATGGCCCGATCAAAGGGCTGCTTTTTGTTCCCAGCCTCAGCAGTTATGACCCATGTAATAACATAACCGCCCCGTTTATGCCAATCAATGTGACCCGTCATCAGGACGTGGCCCCGTTTGGATATCCAACTATCGGCCTCGCGCCGTGGATAACACCAAATTGCAGCCAGTCATTTCTTGATGCCTCTAGGCGTCTAGGCACCGAGGCCCTGGTTTTTTTTCTCCCTGCCAGTGACGATACAAAGCCACCACCGCCAGCCGATTCGACATGGATGCTGAGCGGCGGGTCTTCTTGCGAGAGTGAGTACCAGCACCCTGTTTATGCGATTCCTGGTCCGGCAGGTATCACTCTCATGGAGCAGTTATCGTGGTATTCGGGTAATGAGACACTTGCTCAAGGCCAGCAAAATGTGGCGTCTTCGCAAAATGAAAGCTGGGATGTGCGGCTGTTCACACTCATTGACTTGGGTAAGCTCATCATTGTTGGATATCGTTGCACGAGTTCGTAACTAATGCCGCGTTAGAGAAGAGTGGAAAGAAATCGCCAAGTGTCTGGGGTTTTCTGTTAGCCATCTTCGGGACTATTCTAGTTCTCTGTATTATTCTTCTCCTTCTTTATCAGCTCATACAGAGACGACGGCAGGAAAACTTGCAGCGCCGCCTTGAAGCAGGCGCAGTGGAGTACCAGCAATTTGATCTTCAGCATTTGAAGGTCTCGCGAGAGTTTCTTGCTAGACTTCCGGTTTATATCTATCCCAGTCTAGACGGTGATGTTGGAAATTGCTCACCGCGGACCTCGTACGACAACCATAGAGTTGATAGAACCGAGAATACGAAAGAAACAGAGGCTGAGCAGACACAAACCGAAATGAAATCAGCGGCAGAAGTCGGTGTACATATCACAAAATACAGCAGCTCCATTAACGTTGAATACGCCCCTGGCGCTGAGCAGAACTCCAAAACACCCGACGCAAAAATCGAAGATATGTCACAGGGACCAGCTCTATACAAATACGAGGCTTTTCTTCCAGCAACTGTTGATTCGGGTATCCCTTATCCAAACCACACAAATCGACTGAGCCACTCGCAAACAACATGCGCCATCTGTCTTGATGACTTCGTTCCCACTTCGTCGACCGTACGCGAGTTACCGTGTGGCCATATCTACCACCCCGAGTGCATCGATGTCTCTTTGACACGAATTAGCAGCCTTTGCCCGCTATGCAAAAAGAGCGTGCTGGCGTCTGAAATCTATCCGATCCCTGCTCCTGATGCTGCATACTAGTAGGATGATGTGCAGAGTTCATAGCTCTTCTCGCGGGCTTGAGTGTGATACGATTTGTTTTGGCGATCACGCTCAGATACCCTACTGGCACATACGATTTCTCAAATGCACCTTTTCTTTTCAGTGCAGTGAATCCCATGGTAAAATAATGGACTTGGAGGGGATGATCACGGAATCTAGTACTTGGTCTAGACAGGGATTCTCACGCATGCTTCTATTCCAGTCACATAGTACAGAGTAATAGAATCAAGTAGTAGTCAAAACAGTATCATTCCACCAATATAGTGTAAAGTATACACAGAGTAGTCCTTATCTGAAGGAATGAATAGGGCATCTGGCCAATGCACCTAAAAGCATGAATACCACACCTTACAGGGTACGGGCAGCAGCCCTCGCATAGATACCGTATAGTTAGTTACGAGATCTCATGACTAAAGAAGAGTTATGAACTAGCAACGTGGCATGGCATGGGGTTGGTTTTCATTGGAAAATTGAGCGACTGCCAGTGCCACCAGCTATTCTACTAAACCTGACGGAGTACTAGCTTTGAATCCCCTTGGCGTCTTGTGTTGGTCCAGGGACTTCGGTGTCAAATCATCTCCGAGGAACTCAAGATCCGCGGACAGGGTGCACTCCAAGAAGCTTGGCAGGTCTTGGAACCCAGCTTGCAGCGTAAATACCCGATTGTTCTGTGCTTTATTTGATAATAAGAAGAATGCAGAAGATAAGATCTATGCTGTGGGAAGGAGGGGTTAAGAAGGCCTCGTTCCCCACGACCTACTGGGTAAAACATCTCCGGTGCCATCTTCAACCGCTAGCTCTACCACGGCAATGCATCTCCCCTTGATTGTTGCCCTTTCCAGCGGCCTGCTGTCGTCTGTTAATGCTGAAACCATCTTGGGAGTGACGATTTATTCCCGTCATGGTGACCGTAAGACACCTCCAACAGTATTGACCAGTAGCCTAGCTAACCACAACACAATAGGCTCCTCTAAGCACTACCCCGGCTACATGTTGACCAACCTGGGTCTTCAGCAGAACTTCCAGGTTGGTTCTGACTATCGTGACCTCTACCTCTCGCCCGGCTCTCCTAAGCATATCCTTGGCATCTCCGAGGACATATACGTCCCATCCCAGATCTCGGCCTCGGCTCCAGATGAGCCTGTCCTATTGAATACTGCCACGGCTTTCCTCCAGGGCCTCTATCCCCCTCTTGATAGCTCAATTGATTCCCAGACCCTCAATAATGGCACCAGCTATACCAATCCGCTCAATGGATATCAATATGTTGTCCTCCATGGCGAGGAGAAGGAGAGCCCTGATACCATCTGGATCAAGGGTGATGAAGGATGCCCAGCCTTTACTGATGCTATGGATAGTTTCTCCGACAGTGCTGTATACAAGGAAAGACTAGAATCTACCAGATCTTTCTACCAGCAATTCTGGCCTGGTCTTCTCGAGAATGTCTGGGATCTCACGGAACAGGATATGTCGTATGAGAATGCCTTCACCATCTTCGACCTCATTAACGTCGGTACCATCCATAACACCTCCATGAGGGACGCCGTCACCCCAGAGCTACTATTCCAGCTCCGAACCCTCGCCAACAGCGCCGAGTTCAACTCCAACTACAACGCCTCGCAGCCTGACAACTCCATCGGTGCCCGGACACTCAACGCAGCCATCCTCTCCCATCTCAACGACACCGTCTCGTCCAAAGGAGCCACCAAGTTCTCCCTCCTTGCCGGAAGCTACGACACCATGCTTGCCTTCTTCGGCCTAAACGAGCTAACTGCCGCGTCGGGTGATTTCTACGGTGTGCCAGATTACGCATCCACCATGGCCTTTGAGCTCCTAACCAACGATGATAATGTATCTGATTTCCCGTCCGGCCTTGACTCGCTTATGGTCCGGTTCCTGTTCCGGAATGGCTCGGATGGTGAGCTTACTGCGTTCCCTATGTTCGGCGGGTCAGAGACTACTCTCTCCTGGGTCGAGTTTATGGCTGAGATGCAGAGTCGTGCTATCTCGTCTGTGGCGGAGTGGTGTGGTCTTTGCAGGAGTACGCAGGATTTCTGTGTTGCTGCTACTGCAGATGATGGCGCTTCAGCTGAGGCTGTGGACCCGTCTCATGGTGAGGGTGGTGGGATATCGAATGCCGTTGCGGGGGTTATCGGCGCGATGGTTACCCTTGGTCTTGTGGGGATTGTTGCTGCGGTGCTTTTCGTTATGCTGAGGAAGAGGACCCGCTCTGTTCCTGGTGCTATGGAGCCTGGGATGGTGGAGAAGGGGAGTACCGGTGGTAGTAGTATTAGTGGCTAAGTTCAATCAGTGTTTCTCCCGGACTAAACTACTGGTATATATTTTGGCATATTTTGGTATTATTACCCTTACAAGTAAAAAATAATCAAAATAGTCTTGCAATAACCTACTATACATCAATTATCAAGCAAACTTATCATGCTTCCCCCGAACCCTAACATCCAAGACCTCCTCATGGAAATTCCCCTCCTTCCTCGCCCTCCTCAGCCTCTTCACCTCACTCTCGTCCAACTTCCGCCCAACAATCTCTTCCAGCTCCTTCCGACTAACCTTCTCCCTCGCCTTTGTCTCCTTGCTGGCCTTTATCCTTGGCTTGAACCTCGCCTGCATCCGTATCCGCACAGTCGTCTGAAACGAAAGACTCGTTTCGTCCCCCCGAATATCAACTCCCTTGTTATTCTCCTTCACCCCAACAAACGTATCCGTCTCCCCCGTTCCACCATGTGTCTGCATAAAGAACGTCCCAGGGATATCAGGCGACGGATGGATAAGGAACGACTCGTGCTGAGAAATCGCGGACGCCGTAGCACTAAAGAGACCATACTTGTCACACGATAAATACCTACTCCCCAGAAAACCTCTGTCAGCACAATTCCAAGGGAAATGAAAAGGAGAGAGAAAGAGAGAGAAAAAAAAAAAAAAAAAGGAAAGAAAACAAACCTCCCATGTCCACCCTTCAAACTAACCCCCTCCGTCCCCGCAACCCTCGTCGCAACCCAAACCTGCCGTACATCATGCGGCTCCGCGGTCCTCGCATCCCCGTCAATTAGATTCTCGAGCTCACTCGCGTACACTTTCCCATTCATATCTGAGGCGATGCATGTCGGAGGGTCGGAGGGGAGGACGATGACAATGGGGCCTGAGATGTCCGGGGTTGCGTCGGCAGAGACCCAGCTTTGGTCTTCGGCTGTGTCTTCTGCTTTCGCGTGTGCTTCTGCGTCTGCTTCTGGGTCTGGGGTGGAATTGGATTGTTTGGGGACTTTGGGTGGTGCGGAGAGGTCGGTGCGGCTGTAGTCGTGGTCGGGGTTCTTGCGCTTTCTGGATTTGGGCCTATCGCCTTTGAATGTTAGGGGCTTCACCATTTTGATTATGCCTTCGCTGTGTCTGTGCTCTGGATTGTGGACTGGAATAGAATCATTATTACTGGGAAGGAGTCGAGACTGCAGCTTGGACGAGGAGGAGCTTATCGATAACGTAGTCTCCGGACGGGGCTAGTCCTAATTAGATAGCCATACTAAAGGCACCGAAGCTTTTGAAAACTCGCTTGCCCAGTACTTAGCTTTGAAGTCAAATGGATGGTCAAACTTAGGATGCACAAGCCTCGCACTGCTCTTGATCCTCTCCTACCAGCGCAACATCAACAGTGGCGGCAAAGCGAACGAAGATCAAGAGCTTCCAAGAAGACTATTACCTGTTTATCTATTTACCTACCATGCACCTACTTTCTCAAACAAACAAAACGAGTTGCCAATTGCTTGCGTATATCTACTATAAACCTTTCTAAGTACATTATCTGTTGTGGCCGTTGTGACCGGTGACTGTGTTGGGAACCTTGACCTTGACCATGACCATCACAATAACACAAAAGAAACCAAGCCTAGACCATTCACCATTCTCCCAACTAAAACGCGGCAATAATGATTTGATCAACGATATCATGGACTTGAGATCCTGGCAGAATCCTCTGTCCACCCAAACAGAGAGCGGTCTCATCATGGTCGTAGGCATCATGGTTGTTGCAGTGTTTGCAGTGCTTGCACGTAGTCCGGCCGTGGCGACAGGTTGTAGTATGCTTGCAGGTTCTCGGGAACTCGGTAAAGATTGCTTTCCATTCCGTAGTGACACTGTAGGCGCTATCCCCATCAGGCATGGGCATGCCATCCGGGAACATGATGGTGCTCCGCTTCGCGTGGAATTCATACTCGGTCCATCCTGTCTGGTTCGCATCCTCCTCATGCTGAAGCTTGAGCCCGAATATGCGCTGCAGACCTCGCTCAAAAACGAGACTGCAGAACTCGGCTAGGAACGGCTCAAAACTACTCATGTTGGGCACCTCGTAGTTGCCATACTCGTAGGCCTGGAGGGACGCATTGTCATCGACGAAATAATGGATGCCCCGGAGTTGGTTGCTGTTTGGAGGCTCGATAGGCTTCATGACCTGAACTACCCCATGTCCCGGGACTGGGATCTTTTCAAAAACCATCACTTCGCCCTCAGTGGTATCGAAGTGCTTGTGGATCAATCGGACGCTGACGCCCTTGGGAAAATTGTGCTTGTTTAGCAACTCGCGGAGGTCTTGAAGATCTTGGAAGTGATCCTGGGGTGCCCCGTTAACTTGGCCAATCACGGGCAAGGTGTTGTAAGTGCTAGAAGGCATAAAGGTATCGATGAAAGAGGCCATTGTATTGTTGGGGAATTGGAAAACGTTGAGGTGACAATAGCTGTATAGCTGATCAAGGCTGACAACTTAAGAGATTAAAGAAACTGTTTGTGGGATCTGAGATGAAATACAAGTCAAGAAGGTAGAGCAGATATGTCGCCTTTTATAGACTGTATCTGGAGCAGACCCCTAGTGTGTTGGCTTTCTTATGTTGGCCTGTTGGTGTTTTCATATCAAAAAAGCAGCTACAAACAAATGTTATCCAATCAATTCTTGAAGCAGTTACTAGGTGATAGGGTCAAGAAGACATCATGTTCAATAAACTAAACAAGAGCAAGTCACAAGTACTATCCTCTGCGCCTCAGTCATGACTCGTACCTGTTGGTACATGATTCGTTGAGGTGACTGATAATAGGGGTCAGCGCAATGTGATGTCCGGGCAATAGACGAACTACTCCACATTTGCCCCCTGGCTATCTCTCACCTCACCTCTCTGTCAGTCAGGAGTTGGGAATAGAGAGGGGCTGAAACTACCCGGGCCCTGTTCCAACTAGGTTGGGGGGAATACTTGTAGAAACTTTGGACAGCCTCCAGTAGATCATCTTGGACTTGGTTCCTTGTGCACTAAGTAGAATGCTGAACTATTATAGATGCCACCAATCGCATCAGATGAGGTCTGCTGATCCTTCAGGTTAAGCCGGGGCTTGCAGCAGTGCGGCGGCTGGCCTGTTGTACAGCTCTGTTTTTATTACAGCACTATGTACTAGGTAGCTGCGGCACAGCAGATCTACTGGCTGACAATGTCTGTGTTCACTGACAAATTAGTAGTTGTTGCTTGATCTTGTAATCAAATTACGGGTTACAGCTTGGAGGGGCATCAATGCAAGGTGGGTTTTTATAACCGCCCGTTACAAATAGACCTCTGCTTTCCGCTTCGCTAGCTTCAGCGAGTCAATCATCATCTTGACAGGGTCGATACTATACTAATACACACTTTAAGAAAGTGGCCTTCAAAGAGGCTTGTCGCATCAAAGTCAAGCAAGATAAGACTAACCAACAGACAAAGAAAAAGGTGGGGTTTCTGACGGTGTACTCCGTAGATGGGGATTGAGGTTGCTTGGTGGAGCACTGTGCGCTGCGCCGCTGACAGCTTCAACACACCCAACAGGCATTTGATGGTCACGGGTCTCAGAATCAACGTGGGATTCTGCCTCGATTCTACATTTGCAGTTAGCAACCAACCAATTCCTACCATCAGTTAGCAAATATAACAGATTATTATTCAGTGCCGCTTGACAGTGACTCAATAGTAAGTTACGTCATTGGTGATATTGATGACGAGTTGACTCAATATCCACTCCACTGGACTGCGGCGCACCAACAAAGAATCCAACACGCCAGTCAAACAAAAGTACTGAAGATCCCCCGGGATCCTAGGGAATTCGAACCTCGAGGTATCGAGAACCGTCGGAGCCTTCTTAAAGGTGATGATAGAGGCGATCTCCAATTGGTAGATACTAAGTAGGTAGTTAGTTCGGTGCCAGGTACGCCGTACGGAGTAAGGTACAGAGTACTACTAGTACTTACAGGTATGGTACTAGGGAGCCTGGACTCCCTGGAGGTACGGAGTACTGCGGCCCTTCGGGTAGCCAGGTCGCTACGGAACTCCGCTGTACTCTGTAGCGTAGCCCACCTTCCTTCGGGATGTGTGGGAAGTGATGGATGCTTCTGTGATTGGGTGGCGGTCAGGGTGGTTTCAGGTGACCAGGCCTCGAATTCTCGGTCGCGCGCCACGAAAATGATTAGTAATTGGCTTGGCGGTCATATGACCCACAATCTGGCTTCGGGAAAGTTTCGATCCACGCTACCTCTTTCAAAACACTTACCAACACCATCAACTTGACGATGGCAGCACTTTCCAAAAACGTGAGTTAAGCACTTTAAAACTTTTTAATAATCAT
>JAPDEH010000057.1:0-172771 GCA_027569075.1 Aspergillus asperescens | reverse complement strand
TTGGGTTTTGGGTTTTAAGTTAAAACCCAAGACCCAGCGTTGGGTCGGAGAGCTGGACCCAAAACCCATTCCGGGTTGGGTTGGGTTGGGTTGGGTCCGGGTTTTATTGGGTTGTGACGAAGCCTAGCCGAGCTGGAAGAAAGCTTTATCTGCAAAAAATATTAAAAGTGCGTGGAAAGCAGTGGGTTTATAGCCTTGGAATCTCGAGGTCATTTTAGGATGATTTAATAGAATAGAGGATCAACGCCTGTCTTCTAACAAGTCCTCTACCTCTATTCTTTATGCAGAAGACTGGCGACGAATTAAAAGAATTCTTAGAGTGGTTATAACAGATATTTATAATAAAAACACCAAGAAGTTAAGCCAAACGATGCACCACCTCTCTACAGAGAATATCTTGCTTAAACTGCAGAATAAGGGCCTCCAGAACACTCTCCATAACCAACCAAAACAAACAGCAGCGTGCAAAACCTTTACAGTTTAAATTACAAGCTCCTAAGAATAGTATATAATATTCTATTCTCCAAAAAAGATCCAGCAAGCCCGAGATCTTCAAGTAGAAAAAGAGAGGCAAATACGGCTTACTAAGGCCTCAAAAGAGGAGGATAAGCTACGCCGTCAGCTAGAAAGGGAAGAGAAGCAACAAATGGTTGAAGAAAGAAAGAGAATCCAGGTCTCTAATAGAGAGATGCGCGCCCTGGCAGCGGAGGAGAAGAAGCTAGCCAAGAAAGCAGCTATACTGCTTCAAAATGACTCCAAGCAATCTGGAACGGGCAAGAAGAAGCTAAATACAGCTTCTAAAGGCGAAAACAAGCAAGATAATCCTCTTCTAGCTACTGAAGTTGTTGCAGAGGCCTCTAGTACCACAAATCACCGAGGAAGGCAGATTCGGCTACCACACAGTTTTCGGAGCGATTAAATCCACTAGATAGGGTTTCTATAGCTTCAATTTTAATACTCCAAAAGACCTTTAGATAATATTAATTATATGTGGCTCAAAAGCTCCAATTTTTGAAGTGTTGGTTGTGTCGATAACCGGGCGGCAGGCGGTCACCTACGTTAAGGGGCCTCCGTAGTTCCCAATCCGGACATCACGCTTTCTGACCTCAACCACTATGTAACTGCCAAGTCTCGCTCGCAGCATTTCGTATTTCCATCCCTCCTTCCGTGACCATGCTTACTTGTTTAGCGTTCTTATGACTACCCCTCCATGTCTTGTTTATGCGAGCCTGTCCAATGGATGATCCTTACCCGATCTCTTCCACCTGCGCACCACTAACGGCTTAGTTACAATCCCCTCCACGGCCTGGCGGCTCAAGCCTCTGTTCCCCGCAAACCCCAGCACCTGGAATGTCACCTTCTGGTGCGTTTTCCTCTGTTCGTGCTAGCGTCGCGTGCCTTCAACTCTTTTGTTGGACGCTCAGTCGCTCACTTTCGGAAGAAATCTTTGCGAGAGTGGGCTGGTGTGGACCCTCCCCGTGCCCCCCCGGCCGCGGATATAAATCTCTACCAATCCGTCTCTCCGGTTCATCAGCTGAGACAGTGCACCAACATTGCCCCTTTGTCTCTGCCAGATACTCTCGTATTGCAGGGTTTCTCGAACATGGAGTCCTCCAAGACTCAGGATGTGGTTACTCCGGTCAAGGATGAAGCGTCCCAGGGTCATCGCCCGCCGATGGCAAAGGTCATTGAGAGTGCAAAGGCGGCTGCTCAAAAGGAGCAGAAGATGACCCTGCTGCAGGGGATTAAGCTCTACCCCAAAGCCGTTTTATGGAGCGTCATTATCTCTACCACCATTGCTATGGAAGGTTATGATATCTCCCTGGTCAACAACTTTTACGCTTTTGACCAGTTCAATCGCAAATACGGCGAGTTGGGATCGGAAGGAAAATATGAAGTTCCTGCACGGGTAAATACCACTTTCTATTCAATGTCTAAGATTGTTGCTAACGATTGGTGAAATCCTCTAGTGGCAATCTGGTTTGAGTAACGGTGCATATGTCGGCGAAATTATCGGTCTATTGATTAACGGTTGGGCTTCTGAAAAATTCGGATACCGGTACACTGTCATGGCATGCCTTATCCTCATTACCGCCTGGACAGCAATCTTTTTTACGGCGCCGAACGTTCAAGCCTTGCTCGCTGCCGAAATCCTCGCCGGTATACCCTGGGGAGTCTTCCAGACGCTATGCGTCACCTACGCCTCCGAAGTCTGCCCCGTTGCGCTGCGCGGCTATCTTACCACCTACGTTAACTTCTGCTGGGGGTTGGGTCAACTTATCGGTGTAGGCGTGATTCGATCTTTGATTAATCGCCATGATGAATGGGCCTATCGCATTCCGTACGGACTCCAATGGATGTGGCCGCTGCCACTCTTCATCGGCATTTACTTAGCACCTGAGTCGCCCTGGTGGCTAGTTCGGAAGGGTAAAGCGCAGGACGCCAAAAAGTCGTTACTACGTCTAACGAGTAAAAGCCGAGAGACCGATTTCAATGCGGACGAGACAATCGCCATGATGGTCCACACCACCGCCCTAGAACAGAAGATTACTACAGGCGCTAGCTATCTGGACTGCTTCAAAGGAGTGGATCTGCGTCGCACAGAAATCGTCTGCATGGTGTGGGCTATCCAGAATCTCAGCGGCAACTCCTTCTCCAACTACTCGACCTACTTCCTCAAGCAAGCAGGGCTGGAGGACTCGACGGCGTATTCCTTTGCAATGGGACAGTACAGCATTAACATGGCTGGTGTCTTCGGAGCATGGTTTCTCATGTCGTGGGGCATTGGCCGCCGCAAGCTCTACCTATACGGTCTATCTGGTCTCTGCGTCATGTTGCTGGCTATGGGTTTCCTCGGTCTGGTCCCAGAAGCACATCGGAATCAATCTTCCCTTGCAACTGGGTCATTGATGCTTATCTGGGCTTTCTTCTACCAGCTAACAGTCGGAACTGTAGCGTACTCACTCGTTGCCGAGATTTCTACACGTCGTCTACAGATCAAGACCGTCGTCCTCGGCCGTATCCTGTACAACATTGTTGCCATCGTTTGCGGTGTTCTGACACCGTACATGGTAAATCCCACAGCCTGGGACTGGGGTAACTTCGCCGGCCTCTTCTGGGGAGTAATTTGCTTTTGTTGCATCATCTATACGTTCTTCCGCGTTCCCGAACCCATGGGTCGCACATTTGCCGAGCTGGACGTTCTCTTTGAGCGCCGAGTCAGTGCTCGCAAGTTCGCAAGTACGCAGGTCGACGTCTTTGATGAGACATTTGAGGGCCAAGTAGTCAAGAACTACCAAAGCCAGAGGCTGCAGGCAGTTGATGCAGAGATGCAAGCTACTGGTGTGTTCTGAGCTATTTCGCAAGGCTACTTTACCAAACTGCACCATATTAACTAATCAAGGTACATAATACGTTACGAGGCAACGAATACACATAATAATGCCTTTGGATATATAATAATCAATAATATTTTCAATTCAATCAGGTCCATGATCAATCTCCTATTTTTCCCTCTATAAGCCAACACCCTTGGTCGAGCGCGACTTCTTATTCGTGCGACCATTCGGGCTTCTTCTTCTCTGCGAACGCAGTCATTCCTGTTCTCTGTCAGTACCAACACCAAAAATCCAAATGACACGGGAAAGGAAAGAAGCCTACCAATCTTCTGGTCTTGACTCCCAAACAAGCCATGGAACAACCTCCGCTCATACTCCACGCCCTCCCTAATACCCAACTCCTGACTCTTATTCACAACCTCCTTCGCTGCAACAGTCGCAACCCGGCTATACCCGGCGATCGTCTCCGCAGTCTTAACCGCCTCCCCAAGAACCTCCTCCTTCCCACCCTCGACCACCTTCGCCGCAACCCCCCACTCGCCAGCCTCCTTCCCGCTAAAGTTCTTCCCCGTCAAGATCAACTCCATCGCTTTGCTCTTCCCCACGGCAGCCGTGAGGCGCTGCGATCCTCCCGCGCCGGGGATGACGCCGAGCTTGATCTCGGGCTGTCCGAAGGTTGCCGAGGTTGTGCAGTAGATGATATCGCACATCAGGGCGAGTTCGCAGCCACCGCCGAGGGCGTAGCCGGAGACAGCGGCGATGACGGGCTTGCGGATTGAGGTTGCGAGGTGCGACCAGGGGGCTATGAAGTTGTTGCTGTAGGCGGAGGAGAAGGTTAGGGGGGCCATTTCTTTGATGTCGGCGCCGGCTTTATACTCGTTAGTATATATGTATATCTCTCTCTTGAGCAGGTGGGGGTAGGTTTAAGAGTCGGAGGGGGATAGAGTTTACCAGCAAAAGCCTTCTCACTTCCGGTGATGATGATGGCGCCGATGTCTTTGCTTTCGTCGTATTTGGAAAGGGCATCGTTGAGTTCTTTGAAGAGGGAACTGGAGAGGGCGTTGAGGGCTTTGGTGCGGTTGAGGGTGACTATAGAGAATGGTTAGATCTTGTTTTGTTTTGTTTGTATGTTTGTGTGGACATGGACGTACTCAAGCCGACTCCCGGTTTCGGGATAGAGGTGAGGATGTGCTCATAGCTCGGGGAGGCGGAAGAGTACAAGCGGATGCGCGCGAAGTAGGTGGTGGTTCGCGGGGAGACGAATCGGGGGCATTGACGGGCGAACATGGTGATATGTGGTATGCAAATTGACAACGTTAACAGTAGTAACAGCAATGTTTTGGAGTTGCAGTGGTGGGTGCGGCACGGGAGAGCTAACCCGGCTGCCAGATTCCCCGCCGGGCTCTGGCCGATGCAAGCCGTTTCCGAGGTTAAATTTCACGTGATATGCATAAAATTAGGTAACTCTCATTACTTCTACAAACGGATTAGTGTAGAGACTCTGAGGCGCAGCACTCCAACTGTGGCTAGGTCAGCCCCAAACAGGCCAAGCTGGAGTTCGCAATAATAATCCGTCGGGGTTTGGAAAGTGGACAACTTTTGCACATCCGCCTCCATCACGATTACCCTAGGATCGCTTTGAATGCTATATCGTCGGCGTTGAGAGTGCGCTTTTCTTGTCCGACTCGATCTACTTCTTTTTTACCTTTTTACCGTCTCTTGTTGATCCACCGCAATGGATGTCCCTGAGCCTGAGCAGTCGCCGTTTACTGCAGTCTCCGCGCAGACCTCCAAGCTAGCTAGGGTATGTTATTAATTACCGTTCTTATATGGGATAAAACTACAGATTGAGAAGAAAGTGGGAGGAAGCCGAACGGGGCTAATTATTCCAACAGAAATACCAAACGTACCTCGACGCCTCGACGCCATTCACAACCTACCGCTGGGTAGGCACCGTTGTCCTTCTCCTCGTCTTCTTTCTGAGAATTGTTTTCGCTCAGGGGTGGTACATCGGTACGTACATCTTGAATTCAAATCCAACATCTACAAAACTAATATCCGCTGCTTGACAGTTGCATACACTGTTGGAATTTACCTCCTAAACCTCTTCCTGCTCTTCTTGCAGCCAAAGTTCGACCCGTCCCTCACACAAGACGAGGCCCTCGAAGATGGTGACGCAGGCGCCCCTAGCCTCCCCACCAAGCAAGACGACGAGTTCCGGCCCTTCATCCGGCGTCTCCCCGAGTTCAAATTCTGGTATTCCGCCACGCGCGCTCTCGCCATTGGATTCGTCTGCACCTGGTTCACCGTCTTTGATATCCCGGTCTTCTGGCCCGTCTTAGTGGTATACTGGATCCTACTGTTTGTCTTGACGAGTGAGTCCTCCCCCTCGCCTGTGTGAATCCTAGCAATGAGGAAGTGCTTGCTAACCCAGTCTCGTCTCCATCTCCAGTGCGCCGACAAATCCAGCACATGATCAAGTACCGCTACGTGCCTTTCTCCTTCGGAAAGACCAGATACAACCGCTCATAGACATGGACTCGGATGACTTCGTTTCTTGCCCACCCCCCCCCACCGAGCCCCTTTTTCTCCCTTATCTAATGAGATGACGGTACAGAGCATTTACATCCTTTCACATGGGATGTGCTTGGACATTTTTTTGACGGTTTCTTTATTCCGTTCGGTCTCTTTCCTCTTTAACGGGTGCGCGAACATCAAGGAATTCCGTTGGTTTTGTTTTTGTTTTTTTTGCGAAAGCTATTCTCCACGCTTTCTGAAATCAACGGAGCCAAAAATTTGCAATAAGAGGAAAGAACGAGGAATGTAGCTTATAATGCATACTTTTTTTTTTTTTTTTTTCCTTCTCTCTTTTTTTCTTGATGATGAACTGTTCTTTTTGTGTTTCCGCTATACAGACAGAGGGTTCCGTGGTCTTGTTTACCTTCCTTACCCCTATTCCTAATGTTGATTATTACTGTATCTTTACGTGCATGATGTTGGTAGGACCGAATAGATTTTCGAAATTCGTGAAGGATAGTTGTATTACTCAACGTTGCTACCGCCAGCTGAGTACTAGTAGTTGCTCTTATTTATTTTTTTGCATAAATCTAACCTAAGAATCATATTCAAATAGACATGTCATATCGGATGCTATCAGTCATCAAATATCCACCCCCGTGCACCCGGCAAAACGTGCAAAAAGGTGGGTATATATATAAAATAAAAACATATGTACGAAGACGGAAAAGCAAAAAGTTGGGGGAGGGGGGGGAGGAGGGTAGGTGCATATGTAGTATGTAGTAAGTGTAAGTGTAAGTGTATGTATGGAAGATACAGAGATAGATAGGGATATGGTGTTGTTTTTACGAAATTCGCCCGCGAAAAGTCAAAAAAAGTGCCCGCTTACTACCTATGCTTATATCTCGAGGTGGTCGACGCTATTCGACCGCGTGTCTTGCGTCGGGCGCTCGATTTCCTTTGTCTTAGTGCAGATCCAAGTCGATGCGTACATGTTCACACTGTGAAAATAGTGAGTCGAGTTAGCCTTTTGCCCTCGATTGTAATCTTAACGGACGGGAACAAAACACATACCGGTCAATGCAGCTTCCTGAGAAGCGGGCCCCGACACGTCGAGCTGTGAAGCCGTTCTCCTCGAATTCCTTGATGTACCAGGGTTCGATGCTGGCGGAGCGCAGGAGAATTCGGCCGTCCATCTTCAGGGCGTGGTTGAATTTCCGTGCCTGGGCGGAGGCGTCTGTGCCCTCTGGGTCGAACCAGTCCATTGAGTCCATGACCTGTAGAAGATCGGTATGAGTATTATGTATATATATATATATATATAAAGAGGTATGGTATAGTAGTAGGAAGAGTCACTTACAACGGCAATTGTGAGGCTTCGGGGTGTGATACGTCCGATAACTTCATTGATCTCGTCTGTGTGGATGCGCAGGCCGTCGAATGCGCCGGGGGATGACAGTTTGACGTGGGCCTGGGGAGTAAGATAGGCGGGAGCACATCTATAGAATTGTTAGCCCAAAGACTAAAGAGTACGAAAACCGGGGATAATCACCTTCTTGAGAACTGACCCTGTAAGCACAGGTAGTAGAAGTAGTTATCGTTGCTGACCATTGTTTCTTGGACAACAGGGTCCAATGTATCCACCACATATTCCCAGATCGACTTGCCACTGATGTCCTTGGCATTCTTCATCTCCTTTGTGAGACCATTGCGCTTGAAGTAATCTTCAACGATCATGTTTCGCTGGTTACGAGGAACGCCAGCGGCTTTCCATGCGAACCACTCAGTACTAACCACCGCCCAATGGAGAGGCTTGCTCATTAGAACGGACCGGATCCGCGGCCAGATCTCACGCTGCTCAGCTAAGGTTTGAGCCTCGCAGAGCTTCTTCACCTGACCCTCCAAGCCAAAGACCTTGAAGATGTAGCGGACCATCTTGATTGCGTGGCGTGAGCCGCCGGTCTCATAGAGACCTCGGCCGGACTTCGAGGTGAAGACATGAGTATGCTCAAGCCAGTACTGGAAAGCCTGGCTAGACAGGTGAGGGCTCAGGCGCGAAATCAAAAGGTTATGGAAATCGCCGTGTTTTCCCTCACCAAAGATCTTCCAGACATCCCGGTGGCCGAGGGCGATAAAAGTGGCGACCTTGAGTTCAAGGAGATGGTTCTGATTTGGGTTCAAGTCAACTGCATGCACGCGTCGCGGGCTCTTCTGCAAGTAGTCTAGAATATTATCGCCAGCACTTGTGATGGCCAGAATGACATCGTCACGCTGGATGTTCAATAGTCGGTGATCAACCCGAGGGTCTTCCCAGTTGAAGGCATAAATGTACTCGTTTTGAAACTGGGTGTGCTTCGGGAGAAGGTCGTTATAGAAAATGCGGTAATGGTGGTTTTGGTAAAAGGACGCGGGAAGAGGAAGGTTAGCGCTCAAGTTGATCACGGCCGATTCATACGCTTTGGAGTGAATTTCCTGCGTGCTCTTGACGATAGCATTGCCCACCTCCTTGCGGTGGTTGGCTGGAGACAGGTATGGTGATTCAGTAAAAGATGCGTCCAACTTCTCGATAGCCTCACGGCCGGCCTGGTCTGATGAGATATCCTTCTGGCGTCCAACAAAAATATAATAAGGGATACCGCCGAGAAGGTAGTTTCGCTCGCTTGCGGAAATGACGGTTCCAAAGCGATATTCCAAGTAGTCTCGGCGAGCAGCATCCAGGTTTACACGGTCTGCCTCAAACCACGCACGCCAGAACGCACGGCCCAGCCAGTTTACATGTCGGTTGAAGGCACCACCGATGTAATTCCTGCTGGAGACATCGACAATGCTTTGGACTTTTCAATAGGTTAGTGCCTCTGCTTAATATTAAAGGTTGCCTTGGGCTTTACCGTAAAAATCGCAAACACCGAGTAAACCAGACGGCTTCACCAATTGTCCGAGAGAGTCCACCACGCTGTAATAATCTGCGTACTGTGAGTGGTTGCCCAGATAATATGTGAAGCAACTTCTTACCTGGGATCATTGACAAGCTGTAACTCATTGTGACCACATCAGCGCCAGATCCAGCAGGCTTTCCGGGGTCGACATTGCCTTCTGGCAAACGGAACGAGTGTGCATTCTGGCAGACAACGGTGACATTCTTCCACCCTAGTCGCTCGAAGCGTTGGCGCGCAACTTCACATAGAGACGGGGACAGATCGACGAGGTAAACGTGGGAGAAGAACTCCGGGACAGACACGAACGCGGCCATAGCTTCGATATTGTACCTAGCGTCATATTAGAAGGCAATGGAAATCGCTGCACCTCAGTTCGAATCTTACCCGGTACCGCCACCAATCTAAGCCGGTCGTTAGTTCAGTAATAGACAGGTTAGAACAAGGATTTCTTACATCGACCCAGATGGCCTTCCCTTTTTGAAGCTCCTTGTTCTCAAGCTTGTATTTGAGCTGAGCAGCAACGAGACCCAGCATATCCTCTCGACCACGGAGAAGGCGCTTTCGGGTAGCATCGTACACGGTAGCCTGCAGGGCGGTTAATTGGCTTCCTGAGAGGCGGCGAGCAAAAGGCAAGCTCATACTTGAGTGGAATAGAAGCTTTCCAATGCATCCTGCTGGTCACTGCCGCCTTTGTCATGAGGTTTCAGAAAGTTGGCGTAGATGAATTTCAAATAGCCGAAGACTCCGCTGTTGTAATCGACCTTGTTGCGCTTCTGCGCGGCCACAGCAAGGACAATTGCGACAAGAGCGCAAACAAAGAAGGCAGTGCCTGCAATGGAAACATAGAGACGGTCAAAACTGCTCTGGATGAAACCAACAGGACTACTGGCAAGAGAAGTCATGGCGTAGGAAAGAAAACACGACCGAAAGGATAGAAGTGATGATAATCCCCCAACTCAAGAATTGAGTCGGGAGGGGCGCATTCTTGAACCAAATACCCCTCCAACACCAGCTGGACATCGAGGGAGGGGGATTAAGCGCATGTCTTCTCTGCCCCACTAGGACCAGTTTCTTGACAACGCTGGCTCCCAACATTGAGAGAGGTGAGGAAGCGTAGGGAGTCAATGCCCTATCAGGGAGACACATGGGCCCGGGGCGCGAGAGACACACTGACTGGAAACGGAATTGGGTCTATGGCGGCAGAGGTAAATGAGCGGATGATCCTAGGTCCCTCTTCTTTCAATTGGCTCCATATCAGGCCCGGGGGTGGAAGAAGGTTAGATAGAGCCAGTCCTGTGCAGTGGGCACAAGGCGGGATGGTTCAGGATCCGCGACTTGGATGGAGACATCCTGCAGGTTTTCCGAGGACCTGCAGACCAATGCACGGGCTTGAGAGGCAGAAAATAGTTGGCAAGTGGGAGAGCAGCGTGGAGACATGTGTGGCAATCGGACGAGGAGAAGACCGGAGGAGGACAAACGGTCGGGAGACGCTCGGAGCCAGACTGCATCGCCAGTATAAGCGGCTCCACCAATCACAGCCCCGGATTCCACCACACTTTGGCTTCTCCATTCCGTACGGTCAACAGGCCTCGATTTGAAATCACGGCCAATTTAGGGGAATTCAAGCGGAATCCACGCAGATTAAGGTCGACGCATCACAGGTCTTATCGATAACACTAGATCTACGTCAGCTGCAGAGAGACCAGGGGATATCAGAGAATTGGCTTGTTTGTCCACAGTCTTCGTAGTATCTCCATGCACAACATGTTTATCCTGGTTAGTTATTTGTGCCAGCAATCCTTCAATGCCAGGGAAAGGTCTCATGTTACTCATCGCTCGGTCTGGCAGGCACAGGTCATCAGCACTCTAACACCCCTGCCGACCCTGTGAATTACTTGAAGGAGAGTATTGAGTAACTGATCACATGCCAGACACTCCCGAAATAAAAAGAAAAGAAATAGTTGGTGGCCATTCTTGCAAAGAAAACAGTGAGACAGGCCTCATCCCATGATAGTATTTGTCTCATAACCAGTGTTCCCTCTGCTATTTCTCTTTCTCGCTGCTCCGGTCCATTAATAGGATAGTATTGGGACATCAGCATCGCCATTGTCATTCGTGACCTGGCCATAGTCGAGAATGGAAAATAGTTATCACCAGCAACACGATCCACGTGTTTTAGACTGACAGTGTTTGGACTAGAAATCATACGGGCCCAAGCCTGCGGTTTCTTCGAGCTTGCTTAAATCAACTCCATATCGGATGCCTTTTTTTTTTTCGGGTATAATGCAATTGTTGGTTTTGTCGATGTTGTTGATGACCATGTAACTCAGTCAGAGTCGGGGCTCTGTTTTTGTCCACGGGCTAACACACAGCGGCTCAACCCCCGCCTTCTTACCAAGAGTCAGTACTCTACTCGAGGTTTCAATTTCAATATCATTTGTTCTATCCGCATGGCGAGAGTTAAGAATCGGTCAAAGCTTTCGCAGCCGCGAAAGAGGCATTGGTCTAGCTGGGCACAATGTCACCAACATTACGCCTTACAACTGCTCATACGAGAGGACAAATCTCTAGTGATGCGCCCTGAGCCACTTAACGAACAGTCAGGCTATGTTAGATCTGACTCTTTTACTAGAATAACCCGAAATGTGACCGCGAGAAATACACCGCGCCAGAGTTAGCCTTCACCTATGCACTTATATATATGCTATAATATAATATATACCTCCTCAAGCTTGATCTCAGGCCATGCCCCACAGCCCCCAACCCTCCAGTCACTCCGGAATTCGCATAACAGCTCTTCCATCAATTTCGGATCTCCCAAGCCGCTGAATAACATCCTCAATCTGGTCGAATTCAAAACACTCAATATGAGCCTTCACCTCCCCTGCCACAGCCATCTCCATTAACTCATCCATCTCCTTCGCCGTACCAGCCGAGTTCCCAACAATCGTTAGACCTATACCTCGTCAGCCATACCCCCGTCCCAATCCCCAGCCCAGAACTGTCAAAGGCAGCGAGTGACAAACCCTTAACAATCATATCAAATGGCGTCGCGGGCAGTCGAAACGGCACGTTGGGTATCCCCACGCAGACAAGAACACCTAGACGGCGAAGAAGCCGCATGCTCTGCTCGTAGGCTACCTCGCCATTAGCCGTGCAGATTACAGCGTGGGCACCGAGGCCGGAGGTCAGCTGTTCCACTGTGCCATCGACGTCATCGGCTTTGTAGTCGAGGAAGGTTGTGGCTCCAAGGTTTAGGCAGAGTTGTTTCTTCTTCTCGCCGCTGCTTGGAGTTAGCTTTTTGCGCTTGGTTGGTACGTTTGTTTTTACGACGTGCGGTACCTGTCGATAGCGATGACCTTTAGGCCCTTCTTTACGGCGATTTGGACGCCCCTGATGATGAGTGGATTAGTGAATGCAATGGAATTGTATAATGCCAGAGGAAGTGGCTGATTGAACAACATACATATGCCCCAAGCCACCTCCTGCACCAGGAAGGACTATCCAATCCCCTGGACGGGTCTTGGTTTTCATGATGGACGAATACATAGCGATTCCGGCTATATCATGACCTTTGTTAGAATGTTCAGTCTTCTGCACTTTTGATAATGGATGTCATACCACATAGCAACGGCGCAGCTTCATCAGGAGCCAGCTGAGGGGGGATCTTTGTAACGTGCACTGCAGGGCTGACAATGTACTCTATAGAAGAATATTATAGGTGGTCATTCAGGCATAATCATAAAAATCTCCCGAAAAGACAACAGGGGCTACACACGCTGAAATGTGCCTGGTACATTCTGCACATGATCATTATATATATTAGTTGTCTTCTGTTCATCGAAATACTGCACACCAGGGCGAAAACAACATACCGCACCAGCATTTTTCTGATATGGGCAAGCCGTATTATTTCTCTCGCAAATCTCACACTCTAAACATGAGCTGTATAGCCATCTGCAGTATAGTAGGTACCCAAATGTCACCACTCGGGTCGATGGAATAATAATAGTAAGTTCAGCGGAGGTAGAGAAACCATACCTGATACCAACCCTCTTCCCCATCCAAGCACTTTCATCTACGCCGTCTCCCACTAGATCAGGCACGGTCAGCCAACACTCCCAACCCCCCCCCACACCTTGAACCCTCCAACAAACTGAACTCATAAATCTCGACGGTATGTGTAGTATGTAGTACCTACCTTTCACAACCTTCCCAACGCCCTCATGCCCGGCAACATCCGTCAACATGGGCGTCTCTCCACGAACACTATGCACATCCGAATGACAGACCCCCGAGAACTCGAGTTTAACCAGCAACTCACCCACTGCGGGGGAAGGGATGGGTCGGTCATTCTTGATTTCGAGACGGCTGTGGATTGTTGCTCCTGAGGAGGGGAGGACAGCTGCGGTTTGGGTTTGGGCCATTGTACAGGTTAGGTGTCGTGAATTGCCAGGGCGTGAGGTTTTCAATAGATTCAATTGAGTAGGCTGCGAGCTCTACCGACGTATTGAGATCTGTATTGAGGTCTGTTTTTTGTTAGTGGGGGTGGCGGGGTAGATGAGTAAATGGAGAGGATCAGAGTATAAAGTGCGGGGGGAATGCAGTTGATTTGCAGATTTGGAGATATAAATGTGGCGGCTACAACGGCCTCTCTGGTACCTAGGGAGATACTAAAGGAAAATGTTTCCAACGTGGGTATGAATGGGATATATAGACTCGCGTGGTCTGCGCTGAATTGGAGATCTCCGTATCTCAAGCTATTCTCTGCTGATAGGGCCTGATAGGGCCATGGCTTTATATGATAAGAACTTAGGCGTGCCCACAACTTTGGACACGGTTGACGGATGTATTAGTATAGTATTTCTTTGATTGGCAGATAAGTTTTAGAATCCGATACCATGCACTTTACTCAGTTGCCCTTGATTTAGACACCTGGATGTTGTCCACGCTCTCTAAGGCTCCATAACCAGTTCCAACCACAGCCCCACGTCATGCAAAATGCAAGAAAAGCCGAACAAAGCCAACTAGACACTCTCGAATCAATTAGGATATCATACTGATCTCAAAGCCTCCACATCAAAAGGTATACTGTATAACAACATATACTCCGTAGCTTGAAATGCCGAGGAGGGGAATATTAAAGGATTCTATCGCACGACAAAAGACGCCAGCGCTCATGCGTTTTCGGATTGAAGAGTTTGCTGCGTGTCAAGATGTTAGCAGAAGCCCGTCGCACTAAGAGTGGCGACAAACGTACCACCAACCAGTCCATGCCCTCGTTCAGACCTTTACCGTCAATGGCAGAGCAAGCCACAATGCTCCAGTTCCTATCTCGCAGCTCTCCAAGTTTTAGGGCCTCTGATATCTCTCCCGCGCCCTTTGCACCAGGCTGATCTTGTTTGTTGGCGAATACTAGAAGGGCAGCCTCGCGCAGTTCATCTTCATTTAACATGGCGGCGAGTTCGTCGGCGGCTGTACTGAGTCGTTCGACGTCTGTGGAATCGATAACGAACACGACAGCAGCGGTGTTGGCGTAGTAACACCGCCAATATGGACGAATAGACGTTTGGCCTCCAAGATCCTAAAGGACAGATTATGAGCGGATACATTCTGAATGTCAAGGATGGACTGAAACCGTCGTAAAGCACGTACCCAGACATTAAAGTTCAGGTTTCTGTACGTCACGGATTCCACGTTGAATCCGATGGTGGGTATTGTAGTCACGACTTCGCCGATCTATCAGAAAGCAATATCAGCACGCAATTCTGAAGCATATGCGCAGTCTTTGTAGGGTTTAGTAAAGATCATACCTTTAATCTGTAGAGAAGAGTGGTCTTGCCAGCATTGTCCTATGCAAGATAGCGTCTCAGTTCTAGCGTCTCAACATTTTGCCGCTGTTTGATAGAGCTATTGACGTACAAGTCCGAGGATTAGGATACGGATTTCCTTTTTTGCCCATAATAAGGACCATAGCCGCGAAAGTGAACCTCCCATAACTGCGTGTGTTTGTTGGCTACTCCTTAGCGGCAGCCTTCAGACCGAGAGCGATCGTAGGGAGTGGGTTTCGTCGTCTTGGCAGACAAGCGGGAGTAAGTGGATGGGGCGAGAGGAGTTATCCGAGTAGCACAGTTGTTTGAGAGAGGAGCAAGTGCTTTGTGTTGGAGGAGGATGGTTGATCCAAATTCCAAGCGCAGCCAAACCCCAGAACTTCCAGAATAGAAGCTGACTAAATCGCAGGGCGGGCGATCTTGGCCAAAGCTTCCAGGCGCCATGTCCTCGATCTTGAGAACTTGCAATCTGTTTTCTGTCATTAAGTAAATAAATTCTTGTATTGATGTAGGTTTACCAAATTGACCATATAACTGTCTGCCAGGCACTGCTATATTGTTATGATGGATTTTCACGGCGTTGAAATTGTATAGCGCACTCGGTATTGTCCTTTGCACTATGCCGTTTGGAGCAACCCACCTCACCTCCGGGCGGCGGCCAAATGACGGAGAGTATGAATGGCGCTTTGTCTTGAATGCCTGCAAGCACGCTCTTTCTCTATCTGCATCCACTCGACCTCAAAAGCCTTTCCCGCCCAAACGTACGCAAACTCCCGTTCGCCTTCTCCTCCATCGTCTCATTAGACCTGGATTCTCCAGCTATCTCAAACGTACTCGCAAAGCTGGTCCGATCTCCGTCGCGATTCAACGAGAACTGATTCTCCGGTTCAAACAAGGAACTGCACACAATGGTGGGCAAAAAGTCGGGAAAGGCTCTCCTTCGGGATGAGGGTCAGTATATCAAAATAAAACCTTTCAATAATGCTGTGTTGCATGCCCTAACTTGTCCCTTAGGCCTCGAAAGGACCGATAACAATATGGACCTCTCCAGCTGGCCTGTGATCCCCGCAATCAACCAGAAAAACTACTACACGTTCGTACTATGATTTATTTTGCCCATTATGACTCATTCGTTACGATTTTAACTAACCGACTGTCCTACCGGTATTACAGTGACTATCTCAAGCGCGACGACCAGTATCTGGCGTTCAGGCTGCAAAATGAAGAAAATCGGAATCGGATGACCAAAAACGCGAAAGACCGCGATCGCGCTCTCGCGATGACAAAGACGAATGATTTAGGGATACCCGAAGCCGATACGGAGATGGATGGTGATGCGAATATGGAGGACGCCGAAGATGCCGCTACGGAAGCATTAGGGTCGAAAGTCGTCGTTATTCATGTCGGCAGCCAGAATCTACGCATTGGCTTATCTAGTGATGCGCTTCCAAAAACTCTTCCTATGGTGATAGCGCGAAAGTCAACCACGAGCGAATCTGAAGACCAAAAGGAGCGTCGCCCGAAGAGGATGAAGTTGGATGATGGTTCTGAGATGGAGCCGGAGAAGAAGTTCGGTCCTGAGGTGTGTCCTGACTCCCCGCTAATGCGACGCTTTTCAATTTAGAGTCTAATTTGATCATAGTTCTCATCGCAATATACAACCATGATGGCCGCTCTCAAGACACATATGCGCCAGAACAAACGCCGGACCCTGCCAAACTCCAAGGAAATGGTAATCAACTATAATCGGCGAACAGTACCGGAGACTATATCGGAACACAATGATCCGATGCGAGTTGAATGGACGGAAATCCCAAATCCGGCACCCGAATACATCGTGGGACAGCCGGCCTTGCGGATACCCGACGAGTCAAAGCCCCGTTACAAACTCTACTGGCCGATGAAGTACGGTTGGTGTAATGAGCAAGATTATGACAACAAGAGACTCTTGTACTTGGATATCTCCATCATCCTCGAAGATGCGATCAAGACCCAGTTGGGTCTTACCAGCAAGAAAGATTGGCCGCAATACTCCTGCGTGTTTGTGATTCCGGACCTCTTTGAAAAGGCATATGTCACCCAGATTCTTGAGATGCTCATGAGAGAGTTCTCGTTCGCTCGCGTTTGTTTCATCCAAGAGAGCCTAGCGGCTACCTTTGGTGCCGGGTTTACCTCGGCCTGTGTTGTTGATGTTGGTGCGCAAAAGACATCAATATGCTGCGTGGAAGAAGGGATGTGTATCGAAAATTCACGTGTGAACCTGAAATACGGTGGCGTGGATATGACTGAGCTGTTCATTAAGATGATGCTTTACGATCACTTTCCTTATGAAGAGATCAACCTATGGCGCAGGTATGATTTCCTGTTAGCCGAGGAGTTGAAGAAGAACATCTGTACTATGAACGAAGCGAGCGTTTCCGTACAGGTCTTCGATTTCCATCTTCGAGTTGCTGGCCAAGACACTCGCAAGTATACATTTAAAGCATATGATGAGGTACATCTCGCCCCGATGGGCGTTTTCCAGCCGTCGATGTTCGATAACTCGAAGAAACTCAATGGGAGAAGAGAGTTGATCAATCGCTCTGTGGACATTTATGATAGCCAACCGAATGACCCAACATCCGCCTCCCAGTCGGAGATCCTAACAACGCTTGCACCCGCATCTCCTAACAATCAAGTCAATGGCGATTCTCAGACGAACACCGTCGACATGCAAGCCACTCCTAGCCGATCGCAACAATTAACTGCTCTAAACCGTGTACAGGAGCTTGAGGCCACTCCCCGCTCGTCGGTCGCCGGCTCTCCTGTACCAGAGGGCACCCCACAGGCTGGGGGCGCCGCTACCCCTGCACCTGGTGGACAGAGCCAAAACACCTCTCAACCCCGTGTGCCCACAATTGAGGAACGCGATGATATTCTCCCCTCGTTCCCCTTGGACAAGGCAATCCTTACCTCGATCCTGCATGCTGCCCGCTCAGACGAGCGCAAGATGCGAGACTTCCTTGGTGGAATCATGGTTGTTGGTGGAGGAAGCCTGGTCAACAACTTCCATTTGTTTCTAGAGGAACGGCTCCAGCTTCTTCAGCCGGGTTTCGCCAAGGAGATCATGATTGGTACGCCTCCGAGAGACCTTGATCCGCAAGTCGTTGTGTGGAAGGGCGCCAGCGTGTTTGGAAAGCTGAGTGGGACGAATGATAGCTGGATCAGCCAGCTAGAATATGACCGCCTAGGACACCGTCTGCTCGCATACAAGTGTATGTGGGCTTACTGATTTTTAGAATGGATTTTTATGGGTGTTGTGCTGGGTATGGTGGGTACTGAAAACGCTAGAAAGTACCAGTTTATGATTCTATATAGCTTAGTGCAATTTTGGATAGTTCTTAATTCATTATTATTGTCTAAAATCACAGTGCAATGTTTTGGTAGCTTCATACTGTTCCCAATCCGAATAACATTTCCTTTATTGAATGTTGCAGGCAGGTTATAAAATACCCTCCCACCACGTCCCGGAAGGAATGGCAGAAGCAATCAAGAGCGAAGTACCCGATCCCTCTCTGTGATAAAGATGCAGATAGTTGACGACTCCTGTATCTGAAGCCAAGTTATTTGCATTATTATATTCTTTAATTTTTGTGTTTGTATCCTCAATTGTCGCTGCTGCTGCTTTGGTATTTTGGTTATTTAAATCCCCACCATTGATCTTGACGGTATTGACTATTATTCTGATAAGAGATGTCATCCCCTAGATTTTTTTATAATAGTCTAGGAGAGTGGATAGCTTGTGTTATACAAGATAGTGCTGTTTGATATTTAAAATTCCTGTTTAAGCTAGTATTATTTTTAATATCATTATTTCTTCTGTTGGCTGGATTATTTACAATAGCCATGACTTCTCTAATAGTTAATGCAAAACCCCTAGGCATTATTCTTCCATTATCTTATAAATGATGTCCTTTTTCTATGCAGTAAGCTGTCCGGCTTTGTGAGGGGGGTCAACACCACACTATGACTGTAGTGAACAAACCTTCTTTGTATTAATATATTACATAAGCGTCCCCCAGCACAAACTAGGCTGTTGGGTTAACATTCCTCCGTGATACTGAATTATCTTTGCACTAACCATAAACACCAGGCGGTCAAGTAGTGCAGAACGGCTTCTCTCACTCTCGGTAAGTTTGCGCGCTCTGTTTAATCTTATGGTTTGCGAAAGCATTCAATAGCCCATTTATCTCTTGTTCTAGAAATCGGGCCGGTCAATTCCAGCGCTGGGGACGCGGACGACATCCTTGTACAGGACTCCGAAATTCCTTCAATTGCCCTTCCTTCTCAGTGTATGTCTACCGGCAAGCTACCCCATTTGAGTATACAGCATGCTAACACTGGATTAAACAGTTTGCACCCCACCTTCCTCCCAGAAAGCAACACCTGGTTCAGCTAGCAACTCTGAAGAGCGCGAAGCCGACATGTCAAAGTCAAAGGATAGCAGCTCCTCTGGGGGCTTCCACCAGGAATACATAGCTTCTCTGCGCTATCGGAATGACCTCCCTCCTCCTGATATGCCTCCGAAGTTCCTCAACATCCCTCACGAGGGGCTCGAGAGATTCCTCACTCCCGGATTTGCTTCTAACTTAGGTCGCCGCGAAGAACCCAATATTGATGTTGATGCTGAAGGTGGTATGCCAATTGACTTAGTTGGTATTCCAGGCTTGCATCTAGGTGATGAGAGCGGTACGTAATTAACCTTGCGGAATTACTGCGAAAGAGAGACTCTAATTTTGATTTCGGTTCCTAGCAATCATGGCACCGGAAAACCCAGACCCAATTGACCCCGCCGACCTACCACTTCTTTTGACGCTCGAGCAACTGAAGAACCCGGCGCCCAAAAATTCCAACGTCAGCTTTCTGCGCCGTACACAATACATTTCCGCCGGTATTCGCGCCCCTGATGGTCCAAAGGCCACGCCTATTCGACCGAAATCACGCCTCGATACGAAGTCTCAGGATGACCCTACATACATTAAGAAATATATCCTGAAGGGATTTGATATTGCCTACCCTGATAGCAAACATGTTGGTGAGGATATGTTGAGCCAGATGAAAGGCCTCGCTCCTACGAAAATTGAGGCGGACGCATGGGCTCACCCTGTGCATCCGGATAACCCAAAGCTAAAGCCCGTTGGCTTCTATCCACTACTGCCCGATTTAGAAGGATTCCCCGACCCTGGAGGCTTCGTGCAGTTTAAGTTCGACAAAGCACCCGTGCAAGGCTCCGGAGGCAAAAGAGACGAGCGTATGGATGTTGCGGTTCTGCTTCCCTCCGAGCCGGAGGAGCGCGTTGCACAGGAATACGCGACAAAGAAAGCCTTGCATAAATCCAATCCTAGCCTGTACCAGGACCCTGGTCCTATCCCGTACGACTACGATCTATTCCTACCGGAGAAGAAAGAGTCGGTGAAGAACGTTCGCGCGAGCTTACATCTATCGAATCCCGACCGAGACAATGAAGACCTTTATACTCATGAGGGTGCTGATAATATGAAGTTCCATCGTTATGATCGCTCACGTACATACACCACCAGCTCGCAGGCTCTTGCCAACCCCCAAAAGCAAACGGACATTGCATTGACACTCTACGACCCCGCGGAAGCGAAGGATAGACACGCTCCACAAGCACAGAAGGCTGCTTATTACTACCCCATCATCGAAAAGACGCGCCTGAAGCCTGAGCGTTCACGAACCATCGCCCAGGCTGGTCTCGGCCCTACTCAACCTAAATCCAAGGAAGACCAGGTTCACCAGATGCAGGTCGTGGCTCGCGACCCGGAAGACGCTGAAGTTTACAAACGGTCGACTTACCGTGCTGCTATCGATCCCAAGTTTGCCAAAACAATGCCGCCTCCCCCAGAGCCAGCTGAGGAACCGCAGTCTCAGGCAGCTGATGAGGCGGGCGAAGACGTACAACTCAAGGTAGACGAAGACGAAGACGACGCTGATGATAGAATGAGCGACGAGTAAGCTTACCATCGAGAAGTCTACCCCTCATTCACACACACACACACACACCCCCCTTCTCTCTCTTTCCGTGCCCTACCCATTATTATGACCAGAAAAGGCTTCTCGAAGGCTTCCTATCTTTGGCTTCTCCTCGTCATGTCTTTTCTGGTACCTACCTACCATCCGACTAGCAAGTCATTGGACACCCATCGGCTCTGGTTCTACTCTTGACTACTCTTGACTTCATCTGCCAATTGGCGTCAGGCGGCAAAAACCGGCGTTTTGTTTGTACGAGTGGCATATCTACTGGATTTGGAGTTCAGCGAAATTAATTTCTTCCTTCCTTTCCTTCTTTCTTTCTTTTCTGTACTTGGTGGTCTACTTTCTGTCCACGACTTCAGTGTTCATATACCGAACATAGCAAATGAATACATACTTTTCTAATTTAATGACCTATCCTATCCATAGTCTGGAGCTGGCTTCTATATTCAAATTCTGCCCGTCCTAACCCTAACCGCCCTCCCCTCCACATTCTTTGTCTAAGGCGGTGTAGTAGACCTTCTCCGAGTCCGGAGGTTGTCGTAAGTTCATCGTCTCGACGAGGACCTTTGGATTCAATTTCTGTACCTGGACTCATCAATTGGGTTCGAGTGTGCAAGACGTTCATTACGCCTGCATTACGGGTTCAAGTGGGTTGCATTTGACCGTCAACTAACTAGATTGGTGAGTTACCGAAGACTGGACTGGGCTTTCTTTCACTTGCGAGCTTTTATATCCTGTCAGTCAATATAAATTGGAACAGAGGCGTTAGATCTTAACTGCTAGAAAATTTTTCGCTAAAGGCTAGTGTTTTTGTATAGGTCTATCAATCGTTGGACGAATTCCGAACTTGGACCATCAAAATCCAATGCGCTTTCCCTGACGTGGGAGAAAAACATCTATATATCCTCCATTACCTATCTATACCTATAGAGGAACCGCCAATGGCTTCAAATTCTGTCCGAAGGGTTACACTCGCGGGTGTATCCCGCTTCGGAAGGCGATCTCTTGCACCAACATGTCGACAATTCGCAAAGTCGCAGGGCCTACGGTATGCGTTTGATACGAGCGCGGCAGGTGCGGCGGCGGCGACGGCGGCGAAAGAGACAGCCAAGGAAGCGCCTAAGAAGGCCGGACGAGGACTGCGAAGGACGGTGCTGGGGACGTCGCTGGCGCTGACGCTTTTAGTTGGGTTTGTATATGGGACGGATACGCGGGCGAGCATTCATCGGTATGGGTCTGTGCCGTTGATCAGGGCGTTGTATCCTGATGCGGAGGAAGCGCATCATCTTGGGGTGGATGCGTTGCGGACTTTATACAAATATGGATTGCATCCGCGGGAACGTGGAGACCCTGATGGGGATGGGGCTTTGGCGACTGAGGTACGTGATGCCATCCGTACTTACTTATGCGAGGGGGACTGCTTATTGTGTGCGATAGGTCTTCGGATACACGCTGTCCAATCCTATTGGTATCTCAGGTGGGCTTGACAAGCATGCTGAGATTCCTGATCCCCTGTTCGCGATCGGCCCTGCTATTGTAGAGGTCGGAGGCACCACACCTTTACCGCAGGATGGCAACCCACGTCCTCGAGTATTTCGACTACCCTCTCAGAAAGCTATGATCAACCGTTACGGCCTCAACTCGAAGGGCGCAGATCACATGGCAGCTGTCCTGGAGCAAAGAGTTCGCGATTACGCCTACGAGAATGGATTCGGGCTACATGATACGGCTGAGCAGCGTGTTCTGGACGGCGAAGCTGGTGTGCCCCCAGGCAGTCTTCAAGCTGGGAAACTTCTCGCTGTCCAAGTGGCCAAGAACAAGGCCACGCCGGATGGTGACATTGACGCCATCAAGCGCGACTATGTGTATTGCGTGGATCGTCTGGCCAAATATGCCGATATCCTTGTTGTGAATGTGTCAAGTCCCAACACCCCTGGTCTTCGCGATCTCCAAGCAGCCGCCCCGCTCACCGCTATCCTTACAGCTGTCGTGGGAGCCGCAAAGAACGTGGACCGCAAGACCAAACCATATGTTATGGTCAAGGTCAGTCCGGACGAGGACTCAGACGAGCAGGTCTCTGGCATCTGCGAAGCTGTCCGGGGCTCCGGCGTCGATGGGGTAATTGTCGGAAATACAACGAACCGCCGCCCAGACCCTCGACCCCATGGTTACACTCTCCCGTCAAAAGAACAGTCAACACTAAAGGAGACCGGTGGATATTCAGGCCCACAGCTGTTTGATCGTATGGTTGTCCTTGTGGCTCGGTACCGGGGAATGTTGGATGCCGTACAAGACGAGTCGGAAAAGGCCGGAACTGCCAAGGAATTGGCAGCGACCACCAACTCGGAAAACGTTCCCTCCGTCGAAGCGCCAAGTACGCTACCGCGCAAGGTTATCTTCGCTTCGGGAGGTATCACCAACGGTAAGCAGGCTCGCGCTGCTCTGGATGCGGGGGCATCTGTTGCTATGATGTACACAGGTGTTGTCTATGGCGGAATTGGCACCGTCACTCGCGTGAAACAGGAATTGCGGGAGGAAACGCAGTAGGCTGTCAAACGGTTATGAACGAGTTAAAGATAGAGACAATTTTGGTCAGCTAAAATATATTTAGGCAATTGTTGCATGCGCTTTGACGCTGTGGTATATTCTTTGATCGTCGTAATCCTTAAGGGAGTTAGAGAGCATGGATGTAGCTCCTAGTTCGCTGCAAACTTCATCGGAAAGAGATGCCGCATGGATTGCTGTAGAATGCGCTGCTGGGCGCAGTGCGTCTGTATAATTGCGCGATAAGCCCCATGTGATCGTCATGCATTATTTTCGGTTGCAGTATGGTTTGCATGGATCAAAACCACGCTTATCCATTGTAGGCGAGAAGAGGGGAAAGAATGGGGGAAAGAACATGAAGATCAGGTCATCGCATTAAAGTCTAGTCAATATTTCTGTACCGCATTTGCTTCGTAGGCCGTATAATGCAATCCGTCCGTTAGGTCCATCTATGCCATTTTTGTATGCGCTGTAAAATTCGTAATTAAGTTGTTTCAACCTTCATATGAGGGTTTCCTCGACTTCTCGAACGACCTTGCGCACGCCCTCAATCTCATGCGCAAATCGACCTAGAAACATGCCATCGACGGCTTTTCCTAAGCCCCCAGGCCCCCACAGGCCGGGCCCAGCACTACCCCCGTATAGAATACGGACGTCTCCAGGTCGCTGGCCGACCAATGCGCGAAGTCCATCCACCACAGCAGAGATATGATCCACGCTTGCGGGCTTAGGTTGCCCAATAGCCCAAACAGGCTCATAAGCAAAGATCACCGGTGCATTGGCGGGGATAGCATCCAGTATGGCACGAACCAGTACTTCACACTCGTGCACCGCAAGTCCAACAGCTTCTGAAGCCACTGGACCGGGAGCACTTATTTCGCCGATGCATACCAGAGGCACCATGCCCTGTGCGGAGGTCGCGGCAGCCTTTCGGGCGGCCTGCTTATCTGTTTCACCAAAGATAGAGCGGCGCTCCGCATGGGCTAATTCGACAATGGAGACACCCATGGAGCTAAGGGAAAGTGGTGAGACTTCGCCGGTGTAGGGCCCAAGCGATTCCCAAAAGCAGTCTTGTGCGCCTAGGAGAAATGGGGCGGGAAGTGAAGGAGAATCATCTTTTGGGAGGGTAGAGACGTATTCGTTGATAATTCCCGCACAAGGATAAATAGTGAGAAAGTCAGGGATTAGAGCTAGGAGGAGCTTAGATCGGTTTTCCGGTCGAACTATGTCGTTTTTGGGGTCAAGAAGAGCACGGCAGTATTCGAGCGTTCGCGACGGCTCGAAATACATCTTCAAGGAGATGAGCAGGAGATTCTTGGGTAGGACCGGATAGGCCCGCTTCGTGGTTGTAACCATTTTGCGCAGTGAAACTGTCAATGGCGTTGCTTTCGTTTGATTCTGACACGCCTTCCTATTCAACCGTTTGTTGCTCTGAACGCGATTCTTGCCGTCCCAACCAGATAAGGAATGCTCCCGGGAAGCTGGGGCAGTGACGACAGCGCGAGAATGGTAGGGAAATGAATCGAATGTTGTATCTACCCGGCTCAGAGGTGAGCTTGCCAATCACTGCACCACGACCAGTTAGTATCGATCCGTCTCTTTCGTCGGGCAATCCCATTGGAGGTAGGCAACACAGCTCTGCGACGGGGGGATGGAGTCGCATTCGGTGGACTTACCTAGCAGAAGCAGACAGAGATCGACCCACGCAGATGCACCGGCCTACCCAATGAGGCCAATGCCCGGGCAATTGTGGTCCGCTGCGTCGATGACAGTCTGGAGAAGACGATCTGGGGATTAAAATGGGGGTAAAAATGGGGAGGGGGGAAGAACTGGACGAGCACCGTGGGGCGCTTTCTCTGGGCCCTGGAGCGTATTTGAATTGTGCATCAAAAATTCGAGAAGGTCTATCGAGAGGTCATGAGACTGCTGGTGGTGCTGGTCGGTGAGGACTCGCTTGATGAATCTGGTAACCCGGAACTGTGCCTTGCCTGAGCAGCCCCTCCAACGGGCGATGGCGGGGATGGCTGAAAGGAGACTCCCGGAGGCGACGTAATGAGAGGGAAATATTACCGATGTTTGCAGAATTTGCGAGAGGAACCTCCGTTTCGGACGGTAATCGTACAAAACCCACTTTCTGCATGAGATTGGAGGGAAAGTAACCGCCAATGAGAGTGGTTGACTAGACGCTGGTGGGGCGGCTCCAAGATGGCAGGTGGGGCAGGCCAAAGTGACCTGACTGAACTGGCAGGTGCGATTACCCCATCGTGTTCCCTCGTAGGCACTAGTAGCAGCTACTTAGTCTAGACTTCAGCCTGGTTCTTGGAGTTTAGTTGGCATTCAAAGAAGATGGTGAGACACTTCGTTCATTCTCAACCAAGGAGTAAGGTGGGCAGTGATAGTCATGAAGATTATTAAAAACTTGAAGCACAGCAAGTTACAGGGTTGACGTCATCGGGCAGATAGCAAAGCCGCGCAATCCATGGGCTCTGGGTTCATCCTCGTTGATCAAACTCTAGTACTGAGAACCATCACGTAGAAGCAGAATGTCCGAAGTTAACTTGTTAAGCCGTAAGCGCCTCGTCCTTTGCACGCATGTCGAAACAAGCTCCGCATGTGGCAGCGTGAGCAAGGGTTTCGAGCATGCCGTTGGCGCGATTAAACAGAGAATCATCTCGACCCCTTGTCCCTAAAAGTTCCGAGCAGCTTCTCATGGGTGTTACGGCGTTACTAGTGCTACCGCCCAGGATCAGTGATTCTCATTGTAACAGGTAAACAGCCTTGGAAGTTGGATGGACTTGGCGAGTTTGCTGCCTGTCAAGGACAAGGACTAAAAAACCATCCATACCGAATGGCAGTGGATCTTGCGACAATAAGCAATCAATCAGAAAAGAATGGTGAACAAAAAGCACATGCAATTGGACCTGATACGAGCCGAAGCCAGCATTTTCGACGCCAACGTGGGGACACCCGATTAATTGCAAAGGAAGTGGTGTGCTGTGAAGTCATAAATCCGAACCTTGGGCCTGAGAGGCACAGCAATGAGCACGGCCTCCATCTCCACTCGAGCCTGAGCATGGGAGACAATAATAGTAGGAACCTTGCTCCTGTGTAGACAGCCAACATATAAAAGGCCCTTCGATCTCCCTCCCTTACGCCACCTATCTACCTTGGTATTCTCCTTTTTCCTATCTACATTCCATACATTCCTCCATTCTAGGCCTAGCTTCTATAACAAGCACTACATACTCTCAATCTTACCCATCTCCAATCACTCGCAATGTCTCAAAGCCTTCGCATCGTCTTTGCCGCCGATGAGGCCGGCCAGCCCTACAAGGAGACCCTCAAGGCTATCCTTGAAAAGAACCCCAACGTCAGCGAGGTTCTTGACGTTGGTGTCAACTCGACCTCTGACAAAACTGCCTACCCTCACCCTGCCGTCGAGGGCGCCAGACTCATCAGGGACGGCAAGGCTGACCGTGGTCTCTTCATCTGCGGAACCGGTCTGGGTGTTGCCATCTCGGCCAACAAAGTTCCTGGCATCCGTGCTGTCACTGCTCACGACTCCTTCTCCGTTGAACGTGCCATCCTCAGCAACGACGCCCAGGTCCTCTGCTTCGGCCAGCGCGTTATTGGCCTCGAGCTCGCTAAGCGTCTCGCCAACGAGTGGGTGACCTACCAGTTCGACCCCAACAGTTCCTCTGCTCCCAAGGTCCAGGCCATCAAGGACTACGAGGCCGAGTTCGCTCAGTAAGATGTGAACCGGACGGTCGAAACAGGCTCAGGCGGGGCCCCCACCTTTTCTACCATACAGATCAATCGGACCGAGACCGACTGCATGACCATGTCACCGGAGCCCGTTTGCAAAAGTCGACGGTGCTCGTGATACTCATCAGACCGTTCGAGAATTCGAGATCGTCGATACGTGGAGAACCCGCCAGACCGACTCCCGACCCCTTCGGCTTTTCCTATATTGTGTTTTCTCAGCGACGATCCTGATGGATTTGGGTTTTCTTTGCACATTGACACGAGCCACGATACAACACACAAATCGGATGAATTTGGCAGGCCAAATGAGTTGTTATTCCTCATCTGTATACAGAGGTAGAGATTAGAATACAATTGTTTCATCTGCATTCACCTTACTACCCTGTGAATTGTAAGTTAGTTAACTAGTTTCCTCAGAGTTGCTGAGTCAGACGTAGGCTGGAGATTCCGCGGGGATCGATCACCTTCGATCTCCAACTTCACTCACCACTCATAACAGTAACACCGTCCACACTCTCTGGGCTTCTCTTGAGATGATGGCCAGCAGAACAGTGTCTCCGCCCCTTTGCCTCAATTTTTCGGGACAAGGGCAGACACTTCCACCCTTTTGTCGACTGAGCAGCTCGATTCGGTCTCTGCAGTCTCTCGACAAAAGTACTCAAACAAAATCCGCAGTCAGCCTTGGCTTTGTTTTGTCGTAAGTCAGGCTGTGATGAGACTGTGGTATTCCACTGCCTTCATTCAATACCATTTTCCGCCTGCAACATTGATCTCTTCATCGACCCTCGCCCTGAGGCTGTCTACATCCAGTATACCGGCTCCGCAATTTCCAGTGGGCCCACTGTATGAGTCCGCCCCACCACTTGACTAGAATCCGTTGAACCGACCCCTTAGCTCCTGACACTCTTGAAAGAGTAATCCCGGCGTGGACTATTCCCTTTCTTCACTTCCGTACGACCGGCAACCATGTCATTCGAGCTGAAGGGCAAGGGTAACCAGCTCTACAAGGAGGGAGACTACAATGGCGCGGAGGAGTTATATTCCCAAGCGTGAGCCTAACCTATCCATCCAACCATGACAAATCTTTTTTTTGCGCAAAGACTAAGAGCGATATGTATCACGCAGGATCCTGAAGAACCCCCGCGAACCCACCTTCTTCACAAACCGTGCTCTCACGCGAACGAAACTTGAGAAATGGTCTGGCGTCGAACATGATGCGCGCAGCGCTATCGAGCTGTACGGACAAAAGTCGCCGGATAGTCTGAAGAGCTGCTGGTACCTCGCGCAGGCACTGTTAGGCCTTCAACGGCCGCAGGAAGCTTATGAGGTTGCCATTGACGCATACCGCGCGAGCCTGGTGGCGAGGAGCGCCCAAACGGAGAACCTATCCAAAGCTGTTCTGCGCGCTAAGCAGCAGATCTGGGCCGCTAAGGAGACCGCACGGCTGCGCGAGATGAACCAGACGCTGGCGACGATGGAGCAGCTGGTTGAGGCAGACTTGAAACGTGTGTTGGACGATCTACAGGGACAACTAGATCGGGGAGAGACCGGGGAGACTGGGTTTTTGGAAGATCAGAAAGCGTTGCGGGAGGATGCTGAGAAGAATATTCAGAATTTGCGGGAAGCATTCCGTATTGCCTCTAACGGGGAGATTCAAGAACGGGTAAGTCCTTCAAAACTGGTCCAGTCTTCAGATACTGACGGAGCAGGTTGTCCCCGACTATCTCGTCGACGGCATCACCTTCGAGGTCATGCACGACCCAGTCATGGTACCTTCAGGCACCAGTTTCGACCGTATAGGGGTGCTCAAGTACGTCGAGCAAGCTGGTGTGGACCCGATCACACGAACGCCTATGACTGTCAACGATTTACGACCGAACTACACCTTGAAAGCGGCGTGCGAAGACTTCTTGAGCAAAAACGGCTGGGCTGTTGATTGGTAATCATCTTTCAGCGTGTACTGCATACGCGTTCTCTTCTGACTTGTATATTCGATTACTCTGTTTGGCTGTTTCGCATTTCTGGCGTTGGTGGTTTTAATTGCATTATACTATGCAGCCCTACTATCTTAAGCTTGCTCATCAGCGAGTGTCACGAATTCAGCGCTTTATCCTATAAACCTAGAAAATTGGAAAGAGACAAAGAAACGTCAAACTATACTCACGAGTATACTCAGTAGATCACCACACCAAGCTGGAATCACCGAATATTCCAGCGTTCATCGCCAACCCCCACTGAGAGAAATATGGCAAGAGATCGTCTGGGGGGGAAGCAACGGCGAATTTCAGTAGAACCCCCCGTTGAGCATTTCGAAAGCAAATCCCCAGGTACCAAGTGGATGGTTGGCATCTGGTTTATGAGATCATGCGTAGATCCTGTTTTTAGTTGCTTGATGAGATGAGTGGAAGCTATTCCGCCCCAACAAAAGTACCTTAACTGTCACCATTGGTACCCCACCAAAACACCACCCCACCAACCAACCCACCAACCAACTTTCCCTCACCCCCTTCACCTTTAGTTCACAACCAGCACCAACACCACCACCATAACCTGTCTATCCCAAACCAAATTAACCCAAAATGGCCGTCGAATCCTTCACCTCCGCCCTCTCCGCCGCGCAATCCAAGGAGAAGTTCTCCGCGGCTGTCCAGTCCGCTGCCAGCAAAGTCAACGCTGATGCCCTGAAATCCGCTATCGAGTCCGTGCTCGCTGGCGGCGATGACGCCTCGGTCTCTGATGCCGACCAGACCGGAGCCCTGAAGTCTGGGTTTGAGTTTGCGACGGAGCTGGTGAAGATGTTGCTTAAGGAGCCTGAGACTGATGAGAAGTTGAAGGTTCGTTTTGGTTTCCTACCGCCCCGCCCCGCCAAGGGGGCCTGTTGGATGGAAAGGCTAACGGGTGGAATTCTAGTTGTATGGTTACTTCAAGCGGGCGAGGGATGAGGAGCCTGCTCAGCCGAGTTTCTACCAAATTGAGGTGCGTTCCTTAACCTCTTTCCATTTCCTAGTTATGGTTTTCTGTGTGTGTGAGAGAGATGGGTGGACTGACAGATGGATGGTGACGAGCAGAGCAAATACAAGTACAACGCTTGGAAGGAGATCAGCCATATCAGCCAGCAGAGGGCCCAGGCTCTGTACATCCAGCAGGCTAACGCTCTTATCGAGTCGATTGGAACTCAGTAATGGAAGCATAGACTGGATATAATGCACGATGGGGATAAAGCGAAAGACTGGTTTTGGATAGGGTGGGTTTCTATGTTATCTGATGCTATCTATGAGACGTCTTGTGTACCGATACGGCACGAAATAGTTGACGATGGGAATAAAGCTATGTTATGCTATACTATGCTGGTGCCATGAATATGTTATGGGTGATGGTACTTCGCTGTGTAGATTACTAAGCTGCCCACGTCTGTCCAAGCCAGTCGGGCTCTGAATGAGCCATCGTCGCACACCATGGCTCGTCCTGTGCGCTGTACGAGGTCAGGGGCAAATCGTATGGCATGCGGAATCCAACCAGAGTTGCCGGACCTGCATCAGCTGAAATTATCCGAGAATCTGGACTGTCCTTCTTGAAACACGGCACCATGCCCACCGACTGCGGTTCCGTGATAAACAGCTCCGGCCAGACCAACACTCCAACCTCCCAACTGCATATGCGCACTTCCCCACTTGCATTAGCCGCTGCCCCCCACGCCTGCGTCGAGAGGTTAGCCGAACTGACAAGCGCCCAGTCAATTGTGTCCATGCTCTTTGCATCTGAAAATCGTATATAGGTTTTGATGTGTGGAGCTGCACGACGACGACCTGCGTCTTGGACGTCCTTAGGGAGTTCACCAGCCACATCACCCGCCCAGTGTCGCAGATACGGCCGTAGGTACTGCAGCTGCTTTTGCTGAGCTGCGCTCTGTAGTTTCATATGGATCGATCCCCCAGATGCGTAGCCATTGAGCGAGCGCCTGATTTCCTCGGCGGTTGGGAATATAACGGAAAACCGTGGCCATTGCTTCGTGGTAGGTGTAGATCTCGGTGGAGCAAGAGCGTCAAAGAAGATATCTTTTAGCCATTTATCTGTTTGTCCTAGGGACGCGATCGAGGACATCTATGTGCTAAGCATCAGCATCTACATAGGTATCTAGGCGCGGCCGGGGGTCAAACCTGGGTGACAATATGTGGTGTCGGCGTCGTAGTACTATCGCTTCCGCGCAACGGGACATTTCGTAGAGCATCCCTTAAAGCCGGCCATCCCCAGAGCGTCTTGCCATCCTCGTTTCTTGAAGCGCCAACCTTCTGCTTGGAAGGAACACTCGCAATCAAAGCAGCCCGGACAGCAATAAAATCGTACTTCGCAAGCTGCTCAACCAATGCACCCGTCTTTTTCACACCATATGCCTTCAAGTAGGCGAGTAAATCCCTCTTGAATCGTGGCCCCGAGCCCCAAGTAGTAGATCTAATGTCTTCACGACCATTCGTACTAAGAGGGAGGAGAGGTGAGCGCCAGACTGCTTGACACATATTCGCCCAGTCGCCGGAAATCATGTTCGCTGTGTGGATTACAACCCTAGTCCGAGGTCAGTTTCAGATAACTCCCATGGTGAAATCTTCGAGAACCATACTGAGCAAGATCATCATATCTCAGCAAAACCATCATCTTCGAGTGATGGGTCCCAAATGGCTCGGGCATATATGCCACAATCGGTTCGACATTTGAATACCGCTGACATGTTTCCTAGACGATGATTAGACAGATTTCACCTTTTGCTCCATCCGCGGCAAATCATGCACACGAATATATGAGTACGAATGAGACACTCACATCAATCCGTATTTTATTCTCCGACTCCTTTTTCCACGATCCATGCACGACCTTTACAGACACCAAGTCTCTCACATCCTCATCAAACTGGCTCATAAGAAAGTCCACATCGAACAGGTAATTGAACTGCCAGCATTCACGAATCATAGGATCACCTAGGATATCTCGCAATTTGACCGTCTCTCCATTGTTTTTTGACGAGTCACTAAAGTCGCGGATGTGAGTCAATTGAATCGGCGAGGGAATTATCTGGGGGCTGTTTGAAGGAGTGCCTTTCTTCCTGGAGCTCTGATGCGGGGAAACGGGGACACGTCCAGGATGCGATGGGGGAGGCGTTATGGAGCGATGGAGGGAGGCGAGATTAGGCGAAGGATGGTTCTCGGATGGAATTGGAGCTGGATTGGACGATAATTTAGGGCGTTTTGCTGGACGGCCTGGCTGGTCGTCCATGTTGGTGTTGTCGAAGAAAGAAGAAAGTGCCTGTGGCTATGGGGAGATAAGATAAAGAATTCCGGTATCCTGCTTTCTCCTCATCACATCAACATGTTCCTACAGGTCCATTGCCCAGCTTGTTCAAGTAGGTCAACAGTGCCCAGAATAGCAGGCTGCCTTGCACTGTCAACCAATTAGCCCCGAAATCTCGCCCTCACCAGATTAGCCTCGTCTATGCAAGGCTGAAACCACGACCCCGCACCAGGGAGCCTCAAGTTCTCGACAAGCAAACGAGAGATTGGAGTTTAGTGAACTCGGTTCATCAAATGTTGCTTACTATTGACTGCCCCCTACAAGGGCCCCGAATGATCCATGGACCCGTTTATGCGTAGCCCTCTACAGGAATGGAAGTTGGAAACGACCTTCAATGGGAGTCGCCGCCGGAATCACAGACGAGAGTCGCGAGATGAATGTTGGGAGACTCTAAGATACCTTGGGAATGGCTCCTCCGGCACGGTCTGGCAAGAGCGCTGCGTTTCGGGGGCCTCGCCGAATACAAATACACTTCGGGCCGTGAAACAGCTTCGCAAACAACAGTCAACGTTCTTGGAGATGTCAAGGAGGGAGCTGGACGCCCTTACCACATTTTCCGATTCCCGTACCCTTGAGGTTAGTGGTAGCTAATATCAGCCAAACAGCATCAGCTAACAGACTGCAGTATACACAGCATTTCGTCCAGTTCCTCGGATGGTTCGATGACCAGGAACACTTGTATATCGCGATGGAATTCGTGGAATATGGCGATCTCCAGAAGTTTATATCGGCACGGTCTGTACCTTTCCCTGAGCCGGAAGCCGCATTAATGGTCACCCAAGTTGCACGAGCGCTGCAATATATGCATCAGAAGAATTTCGTGCATCGAGATATCAAACCCTTAGTATGTATACCATCCACGCCCATTACAGTCCTATAACTCATCTTGGTCTGGTTAAAGAACATTCTAGTTTGTTCTCCGGGACCTGGCTGGCACGTCAAAGTCGCTGACTTTGGAATTACCAAAAGGACAGACGGCACTGGTCTTGGAACGCACGGTATTGGATCACCTGGCTATATAGCTCCAGAGCTATATGGTAATGCATCTGATCAGTACACGGCCGCCGTGGACGTGTGGGCGCTTGGGGCTGTGGCATTCTGTTTGCGAACATGCTATCCTCCCTTTCTAACTGTTAAGGACTTGCTGGACTACGCGCGGGATCACAGATGCGGGATCCCTCTTCAGCACTTGGGTAGATCAAGTGGATTCTGCGTGAGCTTCGTGCTGAGCACATTGGCAGAGCTTCCTGAACGGCGATTGACAATTTCGCATGTCCTTGCTCATGATTGGCTTTGTGGGGGGGCTGGTTCTTCTGGCTTGTAAGCATAGTGCTTGCAGTGTATTACTGAGAAACTGAGCTGACAGTTTATAGTGGCGACATGACGACAAGCTCGGCTCCCTGGAGCATGTCACCGTCCAACGCTTGGTCAAACACATTTGACATCTCTGATGGCCAGCAACCGCGGGCTTTTTCCTCTACCACGCCTATGACCGAACCAGAGCGTGCTTCACTCTCATTTCCCTCCCTCCATACAGATATAGAAGAGGGTTCCCAAGAACGACTAGCATTGGAGATGGAAGACCTCGCAATAACTCGCGGTGAGCAGGAAACGGGTGCGAACATCATGAAAAACAACCCAGCAGCCCCCGGAGATAACGCACCGGATATGCTCACGGCCATGGCAAGACTTGCCACAACGTACCGAAAGCAAAAAAAGTACACTCGGGCGGAGATAACCGGAGAGGATGTGGTCAATCTGCGACGAGAAGCTTTGGGGAACAAGCATCCGGATACAATCGCCGCCCTGTCAGATCTTGCTGTCACGTATCGTGAACAAGGGAAATACCAACAATTAGAGACCATCGACGAGGAAATCTTGCAGTTCAATCGGGACATACTTGGCAGCAAACACCCAGATACAATCCAAGCCATGGGTACTCTCTCTGCCACATATTGTGAGCAAAAAAAATACCAACAATCAGAGACTATCAACAAGGAAATTTTGCAGCTCAACCTGGTCATGCTTGGCGAAAAGCATCTGGATACAATCCAAGCCATGGCCAATCTCGCAACAGCATATACTGAACAAGGCAAGCTTGACGGGGCGAAGTCAACCTATCAAGAGCTCTTCTTTCTTCAACGAGAAGCCCTTGGAGGAGACAGCCTGCTTGCGGTCCAGTGGCTGGAAAACCTGAGCAGGATACATTATAAGCAAGGAAAGGGTAGAGCTTCCACCGAGGCAAACGTTAGAGTTAAGAGTATGCACCACCCAGCCGAGCTTGCTAGTATTCCGTTGAATTTACTAACATGCTGCTCTAGTTGTGGCGGGACATTACTTTGGCAAGCACACCTACCGTAAGCTGTTTCGGTCCCTGCCTGTTCGTCTTATACTGGCTACCGCAGCTAATTTCACTGAATCCATAGGGAAGACACCTAGGGCCTTTGTTATAGCAACCATTGGAGCCAAAGAAATATACAGGACCTCGACTCAACAAGATACCGAGTCCCCCAAGTGGAATGAGGCATTTGAGACGTACGCACGTTTTGCCCCTAGCCTATCCGTTCAGCAGAAACTGATTATCCACAGCAAGATAGATAAGGATACCGTGATCTCCTTCTGGGCGCATGACAGCCGAAGATCCGGGAAGCAAGACATGGGGTACTTGGGCGTGGTCCGCTTGCATATTGGGAGATATATAAACCTGGAAGAAGACCGAGCAGGTAGAATAGCCCGACTTAGAAAGTGGTTAAAGTCTGAAGTCCATCTTGCTAACCTTGACTTGAATCATGTTAGTGGAACAAATGCATTCATTCAGAGAAAGAACCGAATACATGCATCCCAGAGGAAGTCTCACCATCAACATCTCCACTATTACGCCGAAACCCCTTCCCCGGCCCTTCATGCAAGACGGGCTTCCCGCGGGCTGGGAGAAGTTCAAAGCAAAGAATGGCAAGCTCTACTACATTGACTACAACAAAAGGAAGATTACCTTGACCATGCCGAAGGGTGGTGTTTGAGATAGCCTGTATAAGCTGTCCTCTCATAACCTTTAACATCAACGCGGGTAAAAAATGAAACTAATACACCTTAGCAATTCATAATGCTAGAGCAATAACACCATGGGACACTACTTCTTGCTTGTAGTTTCTTGCATGATACAAATACTAGCTGATGGACCTTATACGTCAAGAATTCGGACACATATAGCTCATGCTAGGGGAGCTGCTGTTTATCTTTACTATGGAACAGAATCCACTCTTCCTTGCCAACTCAACAAGCAAGGCAGTAGTTAACCAGACCTACAGTGGATTCAGTCTCCACAATGCCTTTAGAAGTCACCCGCGATTTTCAACCGGAAACTCCGTCCACCCGGTCCCTTCCCGGAGAATCCGTTCCACCCGTTAGGGCCGGGTATTATATGAGCATCCGAGTATTTCTGTCTTGTAACATAATTCACAAAGAACATATCAGCCATGCTAGCTAAACCCAGTGAAATTGCTTAATAGAGAATCCCACTGGATGTCATCGACAGGGAATATATCACCCAGATCGCCGTAGATAGACGGCCAGACCTGGGGTGTCATAACAACCTCATTATTGGCGTGAACTGCCATCATGGACGCAGTAGTAGTAGTAGTAGTAGTAGTAGTAGTAGTAGTAGTATCCTGCCTTGCGTCTTGGGACGACGGCGCAACTCCAACAATTTCCCTGATTTGATAGGGATAACAACGTGCTAGCAACCGCATTTTAGAGCAAAGGCTCCCCACAATGTCCGTCTCTTTGTCTGCAGCAGACACTCCCTCAAATTTCGTCTCTAGCGCGTCGGCAAGCTCTGTGACAAGATTGGGATACTCTGCTGCATCAACAACGGCCTGCACCTGGGCTTCCATGGCAGAGTCGGTGGGGCCAGTTGTTGTTGTAGTAGTAATGAGATTTAGAAGGGTCAATACTGCAGTGGGCATGTAGCCCAATGCGGCACATATACGAGCACTTGTAGTTATTGTCATTTGGCCAATCTCCGACACTGGTAGGTTTCTGATCGTGTGTATGAGCTCCTTGCTTCGCTGGATTATACCCATCAGCATGGTTGTCCGGACTGCGCTGGCAGGCTCTGTAGTCCATATTTCCTCCCGAAGAGATAATTCCTCGAGCCGCAATTCCACATATTTGATTTCAGTGCGTATTGCATTCTCTGCAACGGTCGGTCAATCAACCTCCATCAACCTCTTTGGGATCCAAGACAGACACACCTGCTGACGAAGGGCAGCTTGAGAGATCTTTTTCTACACGTGCTCTCACGCTATCAAATTGCCGCTGCAGGGAGCCGCGTGTAACTTGGACGAGCACACTTCCACCGCTTGCTTGTATCGAAGCGTAAACCTCATCCATTGTTGCCAAGAAAGACTGTAGGTGGATAACTGGCGCAATCCACCGATCCGACAGACGCTCGGTAGATGATGCTATACTCTCAATGCACTCATCGGTTCGAACATCATGCTTCATGGTAATTGGCCGGCCGAGTGTGCCACAGACACTTATATATATATATATATAGTTAGCCGAAGCCGCATCTAACCAGTGCAGACAAATCTCACCCAACCGACAGCCAATACGTACCGAGCAGCGCCCGCTGCTCATCCAAATTCGGACTCGGCTTTCTGTGCAGTCCCAAATCATACAAAATAGAAACACAAAACTGAATCAACAGCAAAAGTTGCGGGTGGTACCTCTCTGCAGGATATGAGTACCATGCGCTGTGAACCAACAAACCACGGAGCAACTCGAGATTCCTCTCGGACCGTGCCACAACCCTCAACGTAATGTGCTTCATAATCTCCTCGGTGACGGTTTTTTTGCGCAGGGGGTGCGCACTGCCCATGCTCGCGGCCACGACGCACAAAAAGAGAAAAGGCTCTCGGTCCCTGAGGCGAGCGGCTGTCTCGCCGTGTGCAAGCAATACAAAGGGAAACTTGGGCACCAAGTCAAGCTGGAAGGTCGTAACCAAGCGTTCAGCCTCGGCTTCACTCAAAAGCCCTCGATCTACAATAGACGGCTGGTCCTCCAGAGCAGAGCTGGTCGGCGGATCGAGGCCGTGAGACGGGTCTTTAGCAGCATCTAGCAGCACGGCAATGTCTGTCGGGTCTGTCGAATCCAGCTCGGGATGACGAGATGAGCCCACTTCGTTGGTCAGCAGATTAGAAATACTATCGGGTGGTGTCTGCCCGTTTTGTTCGGTCAAGGCAGCCAGCTGCGACATCAACTGGTCGACCTTCTTCTCTAGCACCTCCACACGGCTGCATCCATAATTAATACCACAAGTGCCATGTATGTTTGGGAAGAACTCAATACCTTGGTGTAGCCTTGTGCTTCCGCTTCGTCTGCGGAAGGTCAAGGTATATGCATGACTTGCCCAAGCGAGCGCACCGCTGGCACAGGTTGACGGCCTGCGGCGCGCATTTCGCCTTGGCAGCCGTGCACGCCACGCATGCCCTCCTCTTGACTGTAGATAGAGTGGCGCTCATGATGTCGCATAAGGAGCCGGGGAGGAAACGGAGCGACCGGTTGCTGGTTGCTAAGCAGTTGGAGCGGCGGAACCGGATGGTCCGACCGGAACGGTTTTGTAATCAGTTTGTAATTGATCGACAGTAGTTATATAAAAGCAAGTGAATCGAACGAATATTGCAATGGCATCAATAGATCAGGAATACATCCTTTTTTTTTTTTTTTCACCTTGAATAAAAATTACAGAATGTCTTCATATGCCATCACCGGAGCCTCCAAGGGCATTGGCCGAGAGTTCGTGCGCCAACTTGCTGCCGATCCAACCAACACGGTCCTAGCGATTGTACGAGACCCCGGATCGCCCGACATATCTGAGCTCGCCTCCAACCACCCGAACTTGCACGTTATCCAAGGCGATGTTACGGACCCAAAGTCTATTCTCGAGGCTGCCTCGGCCGCAGCCGCCGTCACAGGCGGGGAGCTAGACGTGCTTATCCACAACTCCAACGCCGTTGACATGGCCACCATGTCCTTCAACCCGACCCAGATTCCCTTTGATTCTCAAGCCGTTCGGGCAATCTTCGACCCGCCGTTCAGTACGGCTATCTACGGCGGGCTATGGACGACAAACGCCTTCCTTCCCCTGATTGAGAAGGGCATCCAGAAGAAGATTGTGCACATCTCCAGCGCCATGGCGGATTTGGACCTGATTAATAAGACTGATGTCAGCTATGCTGTCGCGTACTCTGTCGCAAAAGCGGGGATGAATGTCCAAGTCGCCAAGTATGCAGCAGAACTTGCGCCTAGAGGCATCAAGGTGTTGGCTTTAAGCCCTGGATGGGTTGATACGTGGGAGGGTAAGTGGCCTTTTGCCTTTCTTGCTGTGGGCAATGGTGGATACTGATATCATCGCAGGAGAGAAACCCTCTCAGCTGGTACAAGCGCAAGAGGTCATGCTGAAGCAGTTTCAGGTAGTTGAGCCTGAACTCAAGGGGCAGATTCAGCCTGAGGAGAGTGTTAGAAAGAGCCTTCAGGTGATTAAGCGTCTGGATACTGAGACGACCGGCTTACTCTTGAGCCATAATGGAGATCAGGCAAGGTGGTTTTGAGTGCTCTGGATACTGATAGTGATCAGTTGCATTGGGGGGGGGGGGCTGATTAAACTTACATGGGCGGAAATCCCAGACCTCTAAAAAAGTAGTAGAACAATCTTCTAATAAAAAACTTTGTCGACGGATTATTTCTGATAAGCGTTCAAGATTGCGAGATCAAGCCAGTGAGTATTTAGGATGGCTCTGGTAAGATCAGATAAGATTGATGAAGAGTGCTTGTAGATAACCTTATTACCAAAAGGCCAATGAGCATTAAGCACTGTTGGCAATTGTGGGTTTAGCCTGCACTGGACGACCTGATGCGATTTAATACTATTATTCAGTCTTGGCCTATTTTTTTTTTAGAGACTGCTCGTCTCTAACCTGCTTGTTCCCCTCTTATGTTCCTGTTCCCCTCTTACCAATACTTTTGTGGTAACTTGGCTTTTGGGTGGTGCACGGACAAAGAATGATTATATTGAGAGACATACATAAATCATTGACATGAAATGTTATCAACTTTTGACATCTAAATTACAGTCTATACTATAGTATCGCAGCTAAGTAAATATGTTATTACCACAAAAATCGCTGGACCATGCCAGGTTCCTGAGGCCATTCAAACCCACCATAAAGGAAAAGAGCCCCCGTAAGCACATTGACGAGCAAAAACCAAGCTGTTTCCAGAAACAACGGGAAATTGATCGCGGTCCTTGCCTCGAGGTCCTTCTCATCGCCTGCTCGACGATAAACCACTGGCGTTGGAGACGGCGGCAAATGAAGTCGCCACATCACCCAAGGAATAATGAGGTATCGCGGCTCGACTAGCGGGGCAGTAATGAGTGACAGAGCCGTCGCGGCCAGCCACACAATGACAAAGCTCACCCGGGACGACTCGTGTTGGTGTCGTTGGCGCCGCCTAATATGCTCCTGGAGCTCAGCCCAAGCTTCGGGCGAGATGGGATCGGGAGCGTCCGCTGGTGCCGGCTTTTTGGATCCCTTCTGCTTGCGCTTTGACTTTTGCTGTCCCTTCTGGGCTGGCTTCTGTGTTGGCGGCGACGATGGCGCTGCTGCTGGTGGCTGGTTTTTGACAACTGAAGCTACCCCAGGAGGAGCCGTGATGGGCGAATAGCCCATGGCTGAGATGATCATCCATGCACCAAGAAAGTAGACAATAGTAGCGGCGTATCTCGTATAAGGATGAGAGCGCAAGAGAATACGAAACACGTAGAAGACGTAGTGACGGTTATCGGCAAGGGTGAAAGGGTGGACGATGGTGTTGAAATGAACCACTGCCAGCATAATTGGAAGAACAATTAACGCAGTCAGCAGCTTGGGGAGCTGCTTGCGAGAGGCCGGGAAGCCTTGATTGAGGAACTTTGGGAGCATAAACTTCGGAAGGAGGATATTGGCCATTGGTGCTAGAATGAGAGGCCACGAGAAGAAGAGGAAATACGGCCAGATATACAACATCTGAGCCAGGTGTAGACTAGCCGTATGAAACTCCTTGTGTCCTAGGACAACGCTGCCGTTCCACAGGACAAACCCTCCGAATGCGGCCAAAATGAGCAGGTATGGAACTAGAGAGGTGATAACAGATCCTAGGTTGTTTAATGCGATAACGCATAGCGAGATGGCGGTCTTGAAATAGTCTACATCCCCGTTAGCCTGGATCCAAGTAGAACAGAGCGGAGTAGTTACCTGCGATCGAAGCATCCAATACTATAGGATCGTATAACTCATTCCTCGAACCAGCCCGCACAATATCAGTCACAATATCAGACTGGCAGGTCTTTGTAACCCCGCGGAGCTTTCGCACGACCTGCAACCCACCAAAGAAGACTGACACCCAGAAGATATTGGTCTGCCTGAAAGCCAGTGCCACCACCCCAAGGGCTAAGAAGACAACGGTCTCAAACGGGGCCGTTCTTAAACGCGTGCGCCTCAGATCCCAATTGTAAGCTTCGATGACCACCAGGAGGGCCAGGACATCAGTGTAGTACAGGCCGGAGAAGAAGAACAACGGCGGGAAAAGACAGATGTTCAGCACCGTATGGCTCAGCCAAGCGCCGGAAGGGCGAGTGTTCCGTTGTCTCCGCAAGGTATCGAGCGCAGTCTGCAGTCTCAAGGGGAGGAGGACGGCAGCAGCTGAGGCGTTGGTTGCGCGTAGTGTGGGAGGATCGAGCTGCGTAGGAGAGCCTCGGAGGAGCAGTAGAAGGGCGCAAACGGCGTACGAAAAGAGATACAGACCCGGGGGGGTTGTGATCTTCGGGTCCCAATGTGTCCACTTGTGACCCCAGTATGCCTGAGCCTGGGGAATATGGAATGCTTCGTCCAGATATGGTTCGGGAACGGCGGAATTGACTTGAGCCATCCACACAGGGATCAACAGCAGTCCAAATGGAACGGCATAGCGAGCTGCCAGGGCCAGACCCGAGCGGGGTTGGGCATTCATGATATCATCAATTGACCCTGAAACGGGATTAAGCAGGGCTTGACAAAGGTGAGAGCTGCGATCAACGGGGGGCAAGATAGTTCTGGAGAACAGCTGCAAACTGCAAACAGAACAAACCACGACCTTTCAGCTCCCACATTCAAGTACTCTTTGCGGCAACAAAGCCGGTCTGCTTGTAAAGACAGGAAATGGCCATGGGTTACTGATCATAAATACAGTCGACCCTTCTGATCCGACTCTCCGTCCTCGATTGCCCCCCATCCTGAAGGGTCGATGGCCTTCCCCCTCCCGCGGGGCATTACGCCCCCGGAGATCTCCTTCCTGGCCGAGATGGAGATGGTCACAATAGTCCCTCGTCAGCGATTAGAGGGCCTAGAGCTCTTAGGTGTAAGTTGACCTCTCTAATACATAGTATACTATCGCGATAACTAACGATAATTCTTACATCTAGGGTCCCGTCGAACCGCTCATCCCTCCCCGCCGAACAACAGTCCCTCTCTGGCTCGCCCTCCTCCTAAAACGCCAACGCCGCGCAAACATCCTCCCACCCCCCTGGCTACACCCGGAGTCCCTCTCGCTAATCCTCGACATTGAAACCCGCGACCACGACTACCAGCATGCTTTCTCCCCTCCCCCACCACTCCCAGGCCAGCCGAGCCTCCGAGACCTCGGCCAAAAACCCACTGCTCGACCGCGCTACACCCCCGAAGGTCAGCGGTATTTCCCTACCCCGCCATTCCTACCGCAGAATGTGGCGCGAGACCAGGCGTTTGACAATGGAGAGCCGCCGACATTGCCGTTCCATTGGCTCGAGGTAGGCACAGTATTGCTGGATGCTGCTGGGGATGATGTTGTGGACCCGGACCAGACAAGGAGGCTGTTGAAGGAGTTGAGAGAGGTGCGGTCGGCGAAGATTCGGTCCGGTGTAGAAGTCCTTGATGATGCGGCTGGGCCGGGAGGTGGTATAGCGCTGACTGGGGTTGGGGCTATGGAGATTGGTGAAGGGAGGGGATTTATTGGCGGTGTGGTTGACTCGCTCAGGTATGTTACTCCCTTAGTTACTCGCATTCATGTCGCCGTTGCTAATGTCTGATCCAGACGGATTGGGGCTTCAAAGGAGCAAGCTCGTCGGGAGCAGCTAGCGGAAGCTGCAGGAAACGGGGGAAACGGGGGATATGACGCCACGCAAGACTATGACGATGACATGGAGTTCTGAAATGATTGTTTTGGTTTCTCTTGCGATTTGGAGTTACGGAAAAGGTATCTGCCTATTATGAACTTCAAATGTATATATACCCTATTTTTCCCGTTGTAAACCACAGACGATTTGATTCAACCAAACACCATGAGCATGCGACGCTGTAGAGTCCAAAGAAGGAAGAGTCCAGTATGGATATCAGAGATAAAAATAAACATGCAAAAATGACAGGGGAAGAAAGAGCGAGGAACTCAGACATAAGAGTCGACTCTCTGGAGCTAGATACACGAAACACCACGCAGGTCAACCATGATACTTCACCAGTCACCAGGTGTCCAGCAAAACAAGAGCCAAAGAACTGTCAGCAAAGGCATTCTAAGACCAACCCATCCGCAAATTCCAGGCACGTTATTGAACGCTCTCCCGCTGTTTCTGCTCCATTTTCCTCCGCGCCGCCAGGATCATATCATCCCTCCGCTTTTGGAGAATACGCTGCCTTTCCTCCTTGTTCTGCGACCAGCCACTCGATGAGGGCTTCGCAGTAGAATCTATCCCACTAGCCTCCGCGACCTTGGCAGAAAGGTTATACCTAGAGATCAAGTCTTGGCCGTCGGATTTGGAAATCGATGAGCGCGCAGGCTGCGCAGCAGGTACATCGGTCGGGGGGGTCGCAACCAGAGGTTGGAAGGAGGGAGGGGGCTATAAGTCCATCATTCACCAAGTTAGTATCGTGTTCTTATAAGAGCAGGACAGAGCACCCGACCAGGGGCGCGGCAGTGGCGACCAACCCGGCCGGCGCAGAAAAACATACCGTATCCAACCCACGACCTGAAAGAACTCTCTCAGTTGTCGCTGCAACATTTCCTCCGTTGCGCTGTAGATCCCACATAATCTCACGTGTGCTCAATTGCGGGAACATCTGGGATATTTGTTCCACCTGAGCCGGATCGACGACATTCCCTCGGGTGCGGCCTCGGGAGCCAGGTGTGCTGTTGTCGCCATCACGCTTGAAGAACCATCGAAACACGAAATATGAGACGACGGCGAGGGTGAGGAGTGAGGGGATGTTGAGGGACGGTTCGTCGTCGGGCATTGTTGGCCGATGGGAAGCAGACCGATTGCTAGCTTAGGATAATAGTTCAGCGGTATTGCCAACCTGTCTCAAATCTCAAACCCGAAAGTAATCTGGATAAGCTATTGTTGGTATTCCAAAGTGTGGTGGGTTCTAGTGAGGTGAGATGGTCAATGATGCTGGGGCGGATCTCGGCTGGTGTCGCATGAAGTGTCCAAGGCCGGATGTGGAGGGTGGATGGCAGACACCTCTAGGGAGTAAAAAAAGGAGAGGTCTGAAAGGAAATTAAAGGGTGAATATAGGGTAGGTGTACAGGAGTGTTGAAGAATTGAGTAGAGGGGGTGATGGCAAGCAGAGGGTGGAGGGCGGAGGACGGATGATGGATGATGGCAAAGCGGCGGTCGGGGCCCCGAGGAAGGCGGAATCATTGATGTCTAAACGGGTACCTTACTATGGTTATCTCAACCGCGGCTTCAACCATCGAACTCAATGAATATATCATTATCCGTGGATCGTCAAGTTTATCAATAAAGTAAATCGCAAAGCTAATACAGAGCTCCCGTAAAACAATCTTCCAGAAAAACACCAGCATTTCGCCAAGATGCCACCATGCCTTCCATGTGTCCAACCCGAGAGAAACGAAATATCAAGAAAAAGCAAGTAATCGTTGAGACCAAGCGGTTACTTCATGTCAGCCGGGGTGAGAGCCTGTACAACACTGGTACCTTCGCTGAATCTTGTCCGGAAGATCCGATTTGCGTTCTGGAACATGCCGTCCTTCAACGACACGACAATGAATTGTGACCCCTTGAAGCGAGTCTTGATTAGACGTCCAATGTTCTGAGTGTGAGACAAGTCCAGAGCAGCGTCAACTTCGTCAAGAATGTACATCGGAGCGGGTTTGAATTGCAGGAGGGCCATGATCAAAGAGAGAGCAATGAGAGACCTAGTTCACCGTCATTAGTCTAAATTTCTAGACTGGAAGGAAGGGGTATGCTTACCGTTGTCCACCACTCAGTTCCGTCAAGCTCTGTTTCCAGACCTTGCCTAAAGCTACCTTGACCTCGAGACCGTCCGTGATATCCTTGCCCTCGGGAGGATCCAGCTTCGCGAAACTGCCGGGCAGAAGCTCCGAGAAAATTTGACCGAAATCAGCATTAACCTTGGTCCATGTCTTGTGGAGAGCTTCCTTCTTGTACTCGTTGAGGTTGATGATGGTCTCCTCAATCTTGCTCTTATCACGAGTGACAGTTCTCATCATGTTCTTCAAGGCAGCCTCTTTTTTCTCAACGCTGTCAATCATATTCATAACCTTAGGGTTGATCTTCTTCTTCATGCCTTGGAACCGTTCCGTGACGTTGCGCAACGTAGCCTTACACTCAGCGATGTTCTGGTTCTTGAAATCATATGCCGTGTTTTGGCGGCCGAAGTTGTCTTTCTCGTCCGCAATCCACTCGTGCTCTCCTTCCAAGTGGGCTACTGCCTGCTCTGCAGCGTTCTGCTCTTTCTGCAGTTTTTCCAACTGGTGACCAAGTCTCTGCATTTCCAAGCCTTCTTCAGTAATCTGGGAATTCTTGGTCTGCATCGTTCGTTCCAGATCCCGGAGCTCATCATCAAAACCCGTCAATTTCGCCCTTTCGTCCTCTAGATGTGCTTGCGCGATATCATGTGCGTCCTGTCCAGGGTTAGTTTAGATTAAAATTAATTTCGTTGAGGCAGCAGTACCTTGATCCGAGCCTGCTCTTTCTTGAGTGAGTCAATCTCCTCGAGTTGAGCCTTCAGCGTGTTTTCGCTTTCAGCATGTTGCTCCTCCGCCGCGGACAGATCGCTTCCACCCTGCTCCGACTCCAGCCTTGAAGTCTGGAGCTCCTTGTGCAAGTTCTTGACCGAGTTGGAATTTTTGGATAGACTCTTTTTGAGAGAATCCAGGGCAGTTTGAAGTTCTGCTAGCTTACTGTCCTTATTGTCATGAAACTCACTCATATCCTTCTCGATCTGTTTTATGTCCTTGGATGCCTCACTCTGGCGCGCCTTGGCGTCAGAAATGTTTTCCTTCAGCTGTTGAATATTCGCTATCATTTCTTCGACAGCTTGGATGATCTAGTCCGGTTAGCACTGTCATGGTCTGGAAGAAAGGTGTCCAGAAATCACATACCGATGAAGACGAGTTGCCGCCAATTTGTTCTTCTGTGAGCTTGATCTCGTGGTTCTTCAGATCTAGTTCCTGCTTGGTGGAGCGGACAGCGTCCAGCTTCTTCTTTTCCTTCTTCATTGTTTCTTCCAGCACGGCTAGGACCCGGTCCTTGCTCCTTATTTCCCTTGTAATCTCGTTGAGCTTTTGCAGGGTCACAAGCATGCCGCTAGAGTTGGGCGCGCTACCACCAGAGAGTGTGCCGGACGGGTCATAAACATCGCCATCGAGAGTCACGCTCTTGATACGAACAGAAGGGTCAAATGTAACCCGCTTCGCTGTCTCCGCATCGTTGGAAATCAAAGTGTTACCAAACACATAGTTCATGGCCGCAGTGACATCCTCGTCGTATCCAATGAGCGACAAAGCCAAGTCGACCTTCCCTGGGGCGATATTTTGGGCAGCCCCGATTTTCTCTACAGAAGCTCGGAAGGCAGAGATCTTGTTCAGTGGAATAATGGTCACCCGCTTGCGGAGCTTTCCTTTCTGAAGAAGCTGGGTACCAGTATCAGATGAGTCGACGACAACATTATACAAGCGACCACCAGCGCAAATTTCTAAAGCTGTGGCGGCCTGTAATTTTTCTTTATCCACAGTGAAAAGCTGAGCAACCAGTCCCTTGACTTTGGATCGGTCAAAATTCGGGTAGGGGTCAGAGTAGTTGAATTCGATGTTGGCGACCTTTCTCTGAAGGCCGTCAGCCCTCTGGCGTAACTCGCGAATCTCTTTTTGGAGCCCGCTCTGTTCTTGATATAGTTGTTCCTCACGCCCAGGCTCAAATCCAAGCCTCGAAAGCTCGGATTCTAACTTCCTTGCTTGAGATTTGAGGCCCCCGAGGTCCTTCAGGAGTCCGGAATTCTGTTCCTTTGCCTTCTTTGCTCTCGGCTCCTCCTCCTTGATCCTCTTCTCCAAGTGTGCAATTTTGAGTTTGGCCTGTTCTTGCTCCGTGGCCGAGTTACTTGCTCGATTTCGTGCATCCTGTAGCTGACCCTGATATCCGCTCTCTTGGCCTTCTTTTGAGGCCACACCGGTCTGTAATGTTTGAAGCAGCTCCTCCTTCTGTTCAACTTCCGCTGTTTGAGCGTCAAGCTCCGCCTTGGCAGCGTCATATTCTGCCTGTATTTTATCGTAGATCTTCCTCTTATCCTTGAGAGCCTTTTCGAGGACCTTCACGGACTTCTGGGCCTCTTTGCTCTTCTCTTTTTCTTCAGCAATACTCGTATTCTTCAGGTCGAAAACTGTTGTCAAACGGACAAGTTCATGGGAATGAGCCTTGACATCGTCCTCCAGGGCTTGGAATTTGCCTCCTTTGCGCAACTCCTTATCCCGAGCTGCCTTGACCCGCTTCACATCATCCTCCATGTGCGATATCTCACTCTTGAGTTTAGTCGCGTTGTCTTCAAGTGCCTGGACCTTGAGCTTTTTATTCTGGCATTCCTCGCCAGAGGCACGGAGTCGGTCGCCGCTCCTAAGATAGTCGTGTGCGACAACAAGGCGAGTCAGACGCTCCAAATCATTTTGAGTTTGTTGGAAATCGAGGAATGCTCGCTTTTCAGCTCTGAGTTTTTCGAGTTTCGGCTCAATTTCTTCCTTCAATAGGCCCTCGATTTCGCGTAGTTTCAGGTCCTTCTTGGCCATCGTCTTGGCCGCCTTCTCTCGCCTATCCTCAAACATCCGCGTTCCAGCCGCTTCCTCGATCATCGACAGAATCTCAACCGCCTTCATGTTCAGAACCTTGGTAATCCTCCCTTGCATAATCAAAAAGTTCGGGTTGTTGATATTTAACTGCACACTTTGAAATAAGTTCTGCACAGTCTGTTGTTGCGCACGATGGCCGTTGATGAGATATTTGCTCGTACCGCCGAGGACGATCTGTCGCGTAACGGAGATGGTCGCATATTCTTCGAAGCCGATCGGCAACTTGGAGGTATCCCTGTTGTCGAAAACAATTGTCACGCTAGCTTTGGTCACACCGGCTTGACCACGCTTGTAAATGAGATCTTGGAGATTTTGCGCCCGAACTGTGCTCATATTCGTAATACCGAGGACGAAACAAATGGCGTCAAGGATGTTGGATTTACCACTACCGTTAAGGCCAGTGATCGAGTTGAAGGACTCGTCCCTACGATCAAAAGTCAGCATATACCAATCGAGAGTCTTCGATCCGCAGAGGATATTGAGGTGCGCGGCACACACCATCCCGAAATCACCGTACGCACGGCGTACGATTTGAAGCCCTGCGACTCTGGGTTAGCGCTCTATGGTTTTCGGATTGAAGGCTCTGTGAAGATAAATGCTCACGTCAATAATGATTTCTATGATCTTCATGGTTCCGGAAGGCGACGGGGCCCGTCAACTGGAGAATCCGATGCACAAGAGGGGATCCTGAGAATCGTTAGTGTTTTGCGGCCAATGTTTTGGCGGCTGGATCATGTGTTTATGTATTTCTGCTTACGGCTTAGCGTTGCTGAGATAACACCGTCTTCGGAGGGGTATCACGTGGAGTCACGTGAGCATGTCCCTCTGCCATCATCCATGCCCATGTTTCCCAATTTCATCCAGCAAGATACCCAAGGGCCAAGATTAGTATTTCGCTCAGAGGTGGCAGTGTTATCTTAAAATCCTTCGATCTCTTAGTCAAACAATCCCATAATTAGATGCCAGTGGTCCTTTTTCCCGTCCTCTCCCACTCCAGAGGTACCTCCGCAGTATGAGCCTAAGAAATGCCCTAAGTCTGTACTAGGACGGACCCATGTCAATATACTAAAGACAGCATCCAAATCACTTCCGAAATTGACTCAAATGCCCTCAGAGCTAACTGCTATTTGCCAAATTAAGTAGTTGCGAGACGCAAGGCTTGGAAGGTTAAGCACTACTAAGTTGCAACTTGCGGAGAGTTCTCGGACACTTTCCAGCAAGCTATGCAAAGTCGGCCAATGGACAGCATAATCACGCTCAGCATGCGTTCCTCACTAGGTCTCCACTGGCCTTTGGAAAACGCATATAATCCCCTTCAAACTGCCTCTCTTCTCTCTCATCCTCAAGTCTTCCGTCCTCCTCTTTCTACATACAACCAGCCCTCAACCAAAGACCAGTCGGCGGTGAATCTAAAAATTTATACCTATACCAACTTCATCCAACCCATACCACAAACATGGCAACCAGTGAATTTTGTAGCATGTTCAAGAGAAAAGAATTCCCTAGTCGCTACAGACTTGCGGAGAAGCTCTCTGGCCTTTTCGCACTGCCGCTAATCAGGCAATCTGGCATTGCATCCTATCAACAACGCCCCGTGGTCCTCGACAATGCCTGTGGCACGGGGATCATCTCCAGCATTCTCAATACCACGCTTAGTGAAGATGTCAGAAACGAATGGGAGCTGACCTGCGGCGACTTCTCCCAAGCAATGGTCGACCATGCCCAGCAACGGGCCATAGATGAAGGGTGGCACAATGCGGAAGCGAAGATTGTGGATGCGCAAGAGACACATCTTCCCAGCGACCACTATACTCATATTTATACTGCTTTTGGTGAGTGTGTCTGTCTCGAGTACGTGATGGCAATCACTAACAGGTTCCTTCCAATCCGTAGCATTCGCTATGATTCCTGATACTGAGGCTGCCTTGAAAGGTTAGTACTTGCGGTGAAAGTACAAATACCCTACCTTTTTGAAAGCTAATTCCACCTCATAGAATGCCTCCGAATCCTCCAGCCAGGAGGCACATTCGCATGCACTACCTGGAAAACGAGTACGTACGCACCCGTGCCTTATCATTGAATGCCCCAGCTAACCCCTCGTGCAACCAGCCCCCCAAATAGCTATCATTCTATCCTCTCTCGAAGCCCTCTCAGAAGAGCTCCCCCTCCCTGATAGCGAAGAGTTTCAAAAGGGTCTCCAGAAAGACTGGAACTCCGAAGCCCGTGTCAAGTCTGTGCTCGAACAAGCAGGGTTCACGGATGTCGAGGTCAATGCTGTAACCGAGCACACCTCATTGCCTATTGCGCAGTTTGTGGAGTTGAATAGTTCTTTTGTTCCCGCTATCTTAGGCCGGTCCTGGGCGAAAGAGCAGCGTGAGCAACACGAGGGGCGTATTCCAGAGGTGATGCAGCAGTGGCTAGAGCAGAAGTTTGGAGTGGATGGATTCGTGCCGCTTGGTCCAACGGTGACGGTTGCCACTGCGAAGAAACCGTCAGTTAGGTGTTAATTATATTTGGGATGTTTAGGTAATATCCTAAAGAAGCACAAATAATGCGTCATGGATCGTCCCGTGCCTTGTTACCAGCCCCTTATATATATCTCTACGCGATCAACATATCCAAAATGCACAAATTAGGCCGGTATCCATACCCTTCAGGCTATAGAAAGTACTATGAGAAATGTACGGAGTTTAATGTCACCACTCTACTCTAAAGATCGAGGGTCTCCTCAAGTCCTGATGGCTACATTTTGTCGAGGCAAAAGGTCCAACGGCCAATTTGGATCGATAGTGATCAGAAAGTATCATACAGCTGGATGCACGAGCATATCATGAAGAAGAAGAGCCCTAAACCCATTCACGAGTCGCTGGTGCTGCTCGTATTCAAGCTCTCCGTTCACCAACTTGGAACAGACTTCATATAGATCGAAGTCATCATCATCATCCTCCCCCTCTTCATCTCCCTGTTTTCTGACCTCTGAATTGATGGCCTCTTCAATTTCAGGTTTGTTTTCCATATTTTGCGATGACTGGGTACCCGATATCTTTGCTTTAACCTCTTCGAATATCCTTTCACTAATGCTGTCAGAGCAAACAGGATCATCGGCTGCAATCTTCAGATTCTGGAGGACAAGTGAATTATGTGCCAGTTTCTTAGCTGAACGATAGTCTGACAGTCCATCGACGATCTTCTGGTATTTTTCTCGATAGGAGGCGAGCTCGCTGGATGAGTTCTCATAGAAAGCTGCGTCTTCAGAAGTTGCGTCTTCATAAACTGCATCTTCATTATACCTGTATTTCATCACATCCCAGTCGCGAGTCAACCAACTAGGATAACTTTCGTTACCGAACATACACTGCGGTACCGCAATCGCCCCGTCCCAATCTATAAGACTGAGCAAATGTCCGTCTGTGTTTGAGACAATGACATTTTGTATATCCAAATCTGGATGGGCTAGGACAAACTTAGGCTGTTCCCCGGGCCCCTGCTTAGGCTGACATCCCTGCACTGCTAAGTCAATAAAAAGATTCAGCAGCCGGTACACCCCCTGGCTGAACTCATCAGAGGGCTGCTCTCGTCGGTCCAGCATGTGGGTGAAATACGATCTCAAGTCGGAAAATGGCGCAACCTCAACGAAGACATGAGAGCCGTCATAGGCATCGTCCTCGCGTGAACAACTGAGAATGGCTTTTATATCCACTTCTCTAAAAGGGCCGATGTCGCCGGACACGTTGCCATCAGAGTCCAAAAGAACCGTGCCCCCTTGACGGAAGGTAAACTTATAGAGTTGGATTGCTGCTTTCGCAACATCGTGCAATGTTTGATCCCGATGCTGTTCGAGAACCTCGGGGGGAATACCGAGTTTGAACTAAGCATCGCACAGGGGTCGCCCATTGATGCGTTCCATCAGGATGAAAGGACAGCCGAGTACATTGTTGCAAGAATCGTCGAATTCATAGACCTCTGGGACAGGGGCTGTCGTCTCTTCTTTGATCAGACGCATCGTTAACGCTTCTGATCTGAGTGCACAAGCGGATGTCGTGTCAAAGGCATCCTGGTAGCCATTGGCGGTGCCCTTCAACAGCCAGCAAGTTTCATTGGTAAATTCAACTTGAAAGAGGATATGGTGGGACCCAACGACGGGCTCGGGAAGGACTCTTCAATCTATGGAAGAAGAGTCTTGGTCTTGCTGGGATAACTTCTTCTGATGAATGCGAGATGCGAACTCTGGCAGACTATCAAATTTGAGGGCGGCACGCACATGACGAAAGACAGCAAGAGGGCCATCGTCTTGGGATTCAGCGATGCTAGTCGAGTCTGCCATATCTTTTTGTGGACCGGCTTGACGGAGCATTATATATTATGAGAACAGCAAAACTTTGAGAAATTGAAGAGGTAGGAGCTCAAAAAGCGCAGAGAGATGTGTTGACGCCGAATGCCCAAGAAGATCATCAACCAACTTCTGTTGTGAACCCATGGTGCCGCCAGTTGACTGCCTTGAACAAAGACAACGCTGGGACCTACCATCCATCTTCCTTCGATTTGGTTTCTTGCAGCCTATGGATTACAGGCACCTGCCATCGAGCAACTTGAAATGATGGGTTGCCTTGGTCCCTTTTTTTTGCCCGAGTTTGCCCGTCCCATACACCCAGGACTCTTCGCCAACCATGAAGTCTAAACACTTCCTACGAAGATGACAGCGGCTGTCTCGAGAAGCCTCGATTTACCAGTCACTGAACCACGGCCACGGACTCTTTCGTTATCACGGCGACTAGCCAAGCAGGACAGCCTTGGCGATTTCATAGTACCCATGCCCTCATGGCCTATATAAATAGAGGCCTCCCATCGAGGCTCTCCCTCGGTGTCAGAGCTATCCTTACAACCATTACTCCTTCCAGTGTCCGTGCACGACAGTAACAGACAGTCCAACATTTTACATGCTGCATTTCTGATCCTATTCAGTTCTCGTTATCACAGTTCGATAGCAGTCCCAGGGTAAGCATTGTGGACACATTGAACGCGATATCGTGTATACTATGCTGATATTCTATCATGCTACTGCAGCTCTCCAACGTGAAGTTATAGACAGTGCAACTTAAGTCAGAAACAATGGTCCATCATTGGTGAGTCTACTCAGAGCATTGAAGAAGGGACGAGGCCTAAAGGTTGACCCTTTTAAGCGGGGGTTGCAAGAAATCATTCTCTTCCAAGTGCGTCAAGAAAGGGCATATGGTGGAGTGCTCTGTTTATCCAGGCAAATATTCTCTGCCTAAATCCGTCATGCAAAGCTACTCGCAAGGCAGATGAAAGGGCTCGGAAAGCCCGCTAGGATTTAAGAGGTATATTCCAAGGCAGCGTACTGTCTAGCTATTACAGTACCACTTAGCATTGCAGCACGGTCAGCACTGCAGGATAATAATACCTAGGCAAGAGCTCAGTGTCTTATTAAGTTGATGCTTGTTAGGTTTGTTGTTTGTTAAGTAGTTGATTGTTAAGTCATGGTTAAACTATCTTCAACTTAACTTGTTTTGGGTAGTTTTTAATGGTTTTAATACTAGTAGTACTTATTAAATGTATTATACTTTGTTCTGCCACAAAAAGCTCGTGGTGAAGGCTACTACTTGCAGCGTTGGCGGCAGTCTTGCTTGCTAAGTTACTACCAGTAAGTTAATCTATCCATAGTTGGTCATGCAATATGGACCCTGTTAAATGCACAGCTAATACATCCCTAGAGGCAATTGCTGGCCAAAAACCCCCGTCCGCCTACGCTATAGTCCCTCTACGTCAGATGGATTCGGAAACTGTGAGGCTTGTCAGTTATCGAAAGAGGTGGCCAAGCCCTGGCTGATGCCGTCAAAGGTCTCAGAAATGGTTATCTTCGACGTTGCATATGTACTCACTCCTCATAATTACAATATGTGGGGATAACAAATGCCATATGCCGGACACATATATATCAGGAAAGGGCGGTGGTCATATGGGAACCCTTGTAGCACCTTTCCCGGCATAAAGCACACAGAGAAGTGCTACAAGTTCATGCAATTCATTTAATTTGGTCTCAATAAATACCCTATTTACCCATTCACCGTATGATAAGTTGAGAAGAGAAACGCCGGTCTCTCAGCAAGCAGGGTAACACCCGGATAACCGTAAGGAAACTGGAAGTGCACCTAACGCCGTTGCTGATCCTACTAGTACTCCTATCGTACTCCACTCAGACACTCATGACCCATGCTGCGGAAACCCGACTCGCGAAAGTGCACGGTTGGGATCCATCCGGTTGTCCAAATCCTCATAGCGAAGAATGAACTCGCGCTGCAAAGCAAAGAGTAAGCTCAAGGTCGGATGCGAAGCAAGTCAAGAGTGCAACATACCCTAACTTTCTTCCACGTGGCAGGGTCCCATAACAGGTAGACTCCCCGCTCACTAGCACCTCGTTCTACATCCACAGGCCCAGGATACGCCTCATCCCGTGTTAACCAGCATCGCTCAATCTTATGATACCTCCACTTGCGACCCATGAGCTCTTCCGCCGCAACCTCTTGCATGACATCTCGAGGCATGCTGTAGAAGATGTAGAATAGAGTCTCGTCACTAAAGCTGGGGATCCTTGACTGCAGGGGTTGAACATTTGCCACACTATAGCAACCCGGAAGAGCGAAATCCTGTTCTAGTGGTACGCCCGGCACCGACGCCACAAACGGGGAAACGAACGTTGAGTGCAATGGTCTGAAGATGGTCTTAGTTCCATCCTAGATTTAGGTACTCATGGGACACATACTCTGGCTGATTCAGATCTAACCCCAATGTCATTAGGTCCTGCCCAACAGCGAGACTGGCGACATCGGCACTGTCACTATGGATCATCCGAAGAAGCCCCGCTAGCCCGAACTTGTCAAGCTCGCTCATCTCAGCCAGAGGTTGTTGTTCGGCTCCAGAATCCTGTGACGGTCGACTTAGCCCTGGGGCTGCTGGTACCGGTTGTTGTGGGCCAGATATCGCGGCATTATTTGCATCCTCTTTTTCTTGTCCAGAAACACCGTTGGACGTCTGATTAACTGGCGACCGTGATGAGGCAATTCCTAGAGAGCATGGTCAGCATTCATTGGGCTTCCCCGAGGCCTTGGCGCATCCTACCTGATGAGCCTGTTGCCGCTGGTGATGCTATTCTTTCTTGCCCGCCTATCGAATTCGTCATCAGGTTTCGAATTTGAGCTGATTGGCTTTGATTGACGCCCGCGAAGGGCAAGCCGGTATTGAAGACCCCGAACCCAGCGCCTTGCATCAATGAACCCCTGCGATCTTGGCCAATCTCTGTGGGGAGGTTCCGACCAAGGGGAGGGAATTCATCAATATTCCCCGTCTGTGGTTGCGCGCCACCGCCTAATTGTCCACTGATTCCTTGACCGCCGTTCCTGTAGTCGTCTAACCGATTGGCAAACTGAGATCCGGATGGAAATATGTCATCGTGAGAAGGTTGATTCTGCTGTTGTGGAAGTTGAGCTTGCGTTTGCGGGCCCCGCGAGGGAGGTTGCGAGGTAGGATGTTGTTGTCTTTGAACGGGGGTCTGCTGCACGCCACGTTGGCTGGCATTCGCCCATACTAAATGGGCCTGATTTTGTGCCTGCGATTGCGAAGGTGCTCCGGATAATGAGGGGAAGTCGCTAAACGGACAAAGATGAATAGACATTAGTGTGGATCTCAATAGGATTGATAGAGCATGGAAGTTCAAATCCTAAAATCATCGACATGTCAAACTCACGATAAATCAAGCGGAGTCGCCGGTTGAGATCCGCTGAGGCTCTGCGCAAAAGTTCCCATTGTTCCGATGTTACGTTGCTGGTTACCCTGTATCCCCGGTGTTCCACTCACGGGCAGGTTGAAATTCCAGTTCGCTCCGCTACCTATTTGATCCCTCCGGCGTCAGTTTCGAAGACAACCATAGCAACCAACCCAGCGGATCATAGCGTAGTCATACTTATTTTACCGTTGGGCAAACGTGTTGAGGCCAACGGCGCATTTCGAGCTTGAGCTTGTTGTTGTGCGGGGAACCCTGACATCGCTCGTAAGGGTTGTGGACCTGGCCCTGGTGCGTCAAAAGTCCGTCAGCGAGGAAATTAACATCGGCAAGAGGTGCAACGGCGGGGTGTCTGCTTCAAACGGAGCGGGTGGTGTTTGGTGAGGGAAAGAGGTGCGCAGTGCATTGGTCGCAGGCGGAGGACCATCTATGAGAGGGTTTGTAATTGAGGCCAGCAAAACAAGGAAGAGCTCTTTCTTCACACCAAGTCCCTCCAAAACAATCAAGTTGCTCCCAGATAGTATGTGCACCAGAAGCCCGGACAACAGAGGTCAAACGCCGAGCTCAGACGACAAAGGAGATGCAGGGAACAAATGAAATTGACGAACCTGGCCTATTCATGGTGAATGCTCGGCCTGTGGAGGCGATATGTATGAGAATAATCCAGGATATCGAAAATCGAGGCAAAGTTTGCAGGCCGAAAACCGATAGTATCAAAGATCGGAGTGGTTTCCAGGATGTCTCTTCACCCACACTTGTTGCGACGGCTTTGGAAAGTAAGTGGAGTGGGTGGCCACAGACGCGCGCTTAGAATATCTGCACAGACCTGTTAGCCGCAAACTACCTTCTTGCAGGGTAGTGTCACAGCAAACAATTTTAATCAGCACTTTTTTGTGATTAGCAATAGTAATACGGAGTATTTGGTGCCAAAATAGCTGCAACAAACTAGCTAATTATTGCGTGGAATATAAAGCATCAAGCGCATAAGTGTATACCAGCCACCAGCACCGCACCGACAGCTCTCAAGACAAAAAAGTAACATCAACCGCAACAGGGAGCCTCAAAAATGTCCTATTATATTACTGGTGTTACCAAATTCTCGTTAAAGGCACATTTTGGAGCTCTAACTGCTTGCATAGAGTATCACCATTGGAGACACCAGCGTCGCACGTGATCTAGCCGCCGAAAAGTCAGCTCCCGCCAGAGCCCCAGAAACCGACCTCAACCTCCAACTGCGTTCGACCAGATCAGCTCGCCCTTCAAGTTGTGGTCACCATGCACCGCCAATCCGTTCTGCGTCTGGCTCGCCAGTACGGGGCCTTCCCGCTGGCCGAACTGCCTCCTCCGTATCTTGCGCCATCTCTCCATTTGCCCCTGAACTGGTCGTCCGTCCAAAGCTCGAACTTTTCGTCCACCGCACCGACTGCCGGCCATGGTCGCGATCTGAACAAATCCCGCGCCGTGTCTGCAATCCACCGAACCGGACCGAAGTTTAGACTGGGGGCGTCGAAATACCCATTGCCCAAGCCTGTTTCGCCTGAAACGCTCGAGAAACGCGAAACCACTCCGGACCATGGACTTTGGGGCTTTTTTCCTGGCGACCGTCAGGCATTGAGCACACCACAATACGATAACGCGCATGGTTGGTTCTCTGATTTCTCTCTAAATAATCTGGTATGTGCAAGTTTGCTGACGTTGAGTACTAGGTCGGTCCTGGTCCATTCAAGAACTCCGCGAAAAGTCCTGGGATGACCTACATTGCTTGTGGTGGGTCTGTGTCAAGGAACGCAATCGTATAGCCACGTCCAATCTGGAAAGGAAACGCTTAAAGGCAGGTTACGGAGAATGGGAAGCTCAACAGCGAGCTCAAACAGTAAGGCTACTCTGCCCTTCGAGCATAGTATTTGGACGATTAGCTGACGGAAGTGGGCAGGTCCGCGTCACGCAGAATGGCATCAAGCACGTCCTTCGAGAGCGGTGGTATGCTTGGGAAAATGCTCAGAATCTCTACAAGAAGGGGTACCGACCCCAAAACCAGGATAGCGAGGAGTTGGCATAAATGGCTATGGATTCTCATGAAACTCCCATTCTGAAATTTATTGCCTCACCTTAGACTCTTACCTTTTTACGTGTAGTATTATCATCTCAATGTTTTATAATTGTTGAATATAAGATAGCAAACGGCAAGACATTTCAAGAACCTACAGGTTCTCTACTTGGGGTATCTAAATACTAAACAAAAGCCGCCATACCTGTCCTCTTGAGAAACCAGCACAAACCAGCCCTGGCAATTTTAAACTCCGGACTTGAAAAAAGAAATCCCTTGAATTCATCATCCACTTCAATCCTAGAGAAGAAAACGAACCTGAAGTGGTGTACAGAAACGGCAAGGCTATGCAGGTGTAAAACCCTGCATCACGAGCTTTTCTTACGCGAGACTTCTGAGGTTGGAAATGCGAAAAGATAAGGTTTCGTTTGGGTCTCTACTCGGCAGAAGCGCAGGGCCGAAGATCTCATCTCTTGTTACGATAACTTCGTCATTCGGACCACACGCTGAAACAATTCAAGGGAAGATAGACTGGAAAGGCCTAAGTCCAACGGGCCGAGGGAAAAATGAACAATCCATAACTTACAAAATTTTGCGCTGCTGTGGCCCCCGGTCTGAAGACCGTGGGCTGGCCTTTCACTTTGCTCCCCTGTATTCGAGACCATTTTGTAATGATTACAAGCTTTATGGTGGAGCGGGCTCCATCGACCCATAGCTGTTTGTCCTCGGATAGTCTCGTCTTCGATTCAGACCACCCAGCTTCAACGACGATTGTCGGAAGCTGGAGGCCGCGAGGCCGGATTAGAACGTCTAGTTCCTTTCTTGACGAGGTGTATGGGGTGGAAAAGCCACCCAAAGCTATTCAACCAAGTCAGTTGAATGGTCACAAAGATATATCAAGATATATCAAGATATTCACGAAACCGTTCCACAGTTAATTTCCAGGGAACACATCTCATCCGGCGTAAGGGAACCGAAAAATGCAAAGTTATAGAATTCTTAAACCATCCAATCCAAGGTTACGTTGTGAATATCTGTTGGCATTGTGATAATGTGGAGTTTCTATGTCAACGAGTTGTAGTTGATGCGGGGAAATTGTGACTCAACCTGACCATCTGAAGAAAGCCACGAAGTAATGTCTGCGCCGTTGTCGGGTGAGATGTCAGTAAACTCGAATTCTTTATCTGCTGTCTTGTTGATGCTCAACGTCTTACGGATGCGTAGACGGAGATTATGGTCAGCTATTTTGACTGTGGGGGAGTTTAGCGAATCCATGGTCTCTATCTGTAAAGGAAAGCTGTGAAGAATGAAAGTGGGATGAAATCTTAGGATTTATGGAGGTGGTAGAGACACATATAAAGAGATATGAAGTGTATTGTGTTATAATTTTCTGGCTGGCAGGCGGTCAGTCAGTGTGTTGGTAAAGTTTGTCGGAGCATACAGCCGCGAGGAGAGGAACCTTGAAGGCCAATCCAAACGAAACAAGCACATCGATGTCTAGATCTAAGGTCGAGTTCTCCGAACCATCTATACCAGCGCAACAAAGAAGGGAATCCTGTGTAATTTCCTTTATCGATTGAAGTCTTTTATTCCTTTGTTGCCTTGTCAACGGCTATTGTTTTAATGTTTTGATGATGCATGCATGGCATCTTGTTCAGCCTTGATGAGTATACAACTCCGAGGACTGAGAGGCCACAGCTCTTTGACGGACTACACTAGCAAGGTTTCATTCAATACTCATTCAAAAGAGGCATCGTATTCCGTACAGAGTAAGAATGCGTAGATTTGCTGAATCCTAAATATGGACGGGGCGTTTTGGCTGTGGAAAAGGGGTGGAGGACTCGGTGATGCTTGAATGGGAGATTGGTCGCATGATTATAGCATTATGGTTGAATAGCTCATGCACTATTAATATTTCCCCAGAGATTTATCAACCAGACCTCTAGTGGAATATCGTGCCAAATATTGAAAATAAAAAAGTACCCCTAAAAAATGGTCGCAAATCAGGAGTGATGATCCTAGTACGTATAGTTAGCACTTAGGAGTCGCGCTAGTCGTTGGGACCCAGGAGCTGTCTCCTTTCCACTTCACCGCTAAGCTCCAAGCACCATTTCATCTCCGCATCTTTCACTGTTGTCCCCCTCTCTCTGTGCCAACTGCTATTTCTTTTATATCCTCCATTTCATTTATCTCTTTCTGCATCATCTTCACGATGGATGAGATTGCCCCCGAATACGATGTTGTCGTCCTCGGCACTGGTATGTACTACAAGAACTACCCCGCTGTTTGACCCCAGAGCTTACAACCCCCCTTCAGGCCTGACGGAGTGTGTACTCTCTGGGTAGGACTCTCTCGCCCTCCCTCGTCGTAAAATAATTAATCTTGTATCACATACAGCGTTCTCAGCGTCAAGGGCAACAAGGTACTCCATATCGATCGCAATGATCACTACGGAGGGTTAGTTGGCAACCCCGCTCCCTACCTCCTGAAACGAGACATCAACCCACTAACGTCACCCCAGCGAAGCTGCCTCTGTGAACATTGAGACTGTAAGACTTACTGACTTTTAAATGCTGTCTATCGCTAATACATTGTTTTCCCGCAGCTCTTCAAGAAATACGGCAACGTCCGCCCCGGCGAGGAACCCTGGAAGAAGTATGGCCGTGTTAACGACTGGAACGTGGATTTGGTGCCCAAGCTGTTGATGGCAAATGGCGAGTTGACAAACATCCTGGTTTCGACCGACGTTACGAGATACCTGGAGTTCAAGCAGATTGCCGGTAGCTACGTGCAACAAGGAAAGGGGCCCAAGGCGACAGTGGCGAAGGTGCCTTCCGACGCCGGTGAAGCCCTGCGCTCGTCTCTCATGGGCATGTTCGAGAAGCGAAGGGCCAAGAAGTTCCTGGAGTGGGTTGGTGAATTCAAGCCCGAAGACCCATCCACTCACCAAGGTGCGCATCTCAGAGCCCAATCAGCGTGAAACCGCTAACAGAGTCCAGGCTTGAACATCGCTGCGTGCACAATGAAGGATGTCTATGACAAATTCTCACTGGAGGACAACACTCGTGACTTTGTTGGCCACTCGATGGCTCTTTACCAGACCGACGAATATATCAACGCCTCGGGAATGGCGACCGACGCTATCAACCGCATCCGTCTATATGTGAACTCGATGGCCCGGTACGGAAAGTCACCTTACATCTACCCTCTATACGGTCTGGGAGAGCTTCCTCAGGGCTTTGCTCGTCTCTCGGCCATCTACGGAGGCACCTATATGCTCAACACCGATATCGACGAGGTTCTCTACGATGAGAGTGGAAAGGTCTCCGGCATCAAGGCCACAATGAAGGATCGCGAAGACAACGGCCAGACCATGAAGTTCGAAACCAAGACGAAGAAGATCATTGCAGACCCATCCTACTTTCCCGGCAAGGTCGCTGTTACTGGCTACCTGCTGAAGGCAATTTGCATTCTGAAGCACCCCGTGGACAAGACCGACGGCAGCGACTCTCTCCAGCTGATTATCCCCCAGTCCCAGGTTGGAAGGAAGCGGGACATCTACATTGCCGTGGTCTCGTCAGCGCACAACGTCTGCCCCAAGGGTTACTACATCGCCATCGTCTCGACCATCGCCGAGACGGATGCCAACCACCACCTCGAACTGGAGCCCGGTTTTGAGCGCCTAGGTGAGATTGAAGAGAAATTCTTTGGATCTCCTATTCCGCTCTACACACCCCTTGAGGATGGTCGGAAAGACAACATTTTTATCTCCAAGAGCTACGACGCCACATCCCACTTTGAGACCACGACTGGTAAGCTTTAACGCCCCAAACACCCAACAGGAGAAGACGAAAAATGGAAGGTACTGACTTGAGTAGATGATGTGCGGGACGTTTATCGACGTGCGGCTGGTGAAGAGCTTGTTGTTGAAGGGCTCCGAGAAGGTCAAACACTTGCAGAGGAGTAGGTACTTTGATATAGCGTTAAAGGGATTAATATGCTGTGGCTTTGGATGCTTTTGAATTGAGCAATAATATCCTCCGGTTCTCTTTTTTGGCCCCTCCCCGTCCGTACCGTGTTTTGGGACCGCACACTCTTTACCACTTGGACAGGCTGCTTTAAGTAAGTAGAGCTGGTTATGGTAACTAACCGGCTGCAGTGCTCTTGTAAGATTACACTAGAGCGCGGTAGACAGAAAACAATCATGTCATCAAATCAAATCAAATCAAATCAAATCAAATCAGGTATCCTGAACAAGCCCAGACCAGACCTCTATATAGTTAGTACGTACTGGTATCTAAATCTTAAATACATAACTGTATAACCCTATAACTTAACCTCCGGATCCGTATTCGCCTTGTCATGATCCGAAACCATACAAACATTCCCATTATCAACCCTGATAATCTCTGACCTCAAAAGCGCCAATTTCTTCCCCATACTTACCACCCTTGAAACCAACCTCACCCTTGTCCCCACCGGAACAGGCCTCAGATACGTAACACTCAAATGCCGACTCACCCCGCCCATCTGGAAAAGCCCAGGCTTCGACACGCCCAGCAGGATCATCGACGAGAGAGTGTCGATGAGCGTCGCTGCGCATCCGCCGTGCAGGTTTCCGAGCACGTTGCAGTGCTTGGGGGCGACGGTGAGTAGGAAGCTGACTTCGGCGTTGGGGAAGGGCGAAGCTGAGTCGAATGTTAGTTGGAGGGCGGGCATGTCGATGTCCCAGTACTGTGAGGGGGCGTGGTGGTTAGTGAATTTATTCGCTTTCATTTTATTTTATTTTTGATTTTTTGGTTTTTTGGTTTTTTGATTTTATTCCGCGCAGGGGAAGGGAAGGGCGTAGTTACATTGTCTCCATCTGTATTCGTCGCATAGTGGTGCGTGATGTTGTATACGTGCTCTTCAAATTCGCTCAGGGGTCTATCTGGAGGGGGGAGGCCGGGGGCTGTGGATGCCATTTTTATTTTCTTCTTTGCTGTAGAGTCGCGTTTCGGTTCTGGGTTGGTTTAGAGAGGGAAAGATAGGGATGGATAAAAGGAAGAAGTTGTAAGGTTGATTTCAGATGTTGAAAGGGGATGTTGGTCTCAATCGAATTCATTGAATTTGCCGAGGTTGAACCGGCTAAGACTCAGCCCAGATTTCGGGAAGGTCCATCTTTCCATTAATTCTGATTCATGGGGTATCTTTAGAGTTTGTTTAGCTGATTAGTTCGGGACAAGAGATTTGGCTTCATGGAGGAGAAAATGAAGAGGAATGCTGTGGCTGAGGTTCATAGATTGCCAGCCATGACTGGAACTACATACTACTATCGCAACGATCAATTCTCCAATTACCTGCCCTACGCACATAAATCTGGGCCAGATTGTAGTCCAAATAGACCAATACACATGACAAACTATGTCCAATGAACGAAGACAAACCAGTTGCCCGAACCAGGCATATACGAGCGTGCCAACCGCACTCGGAACAGTCGCCGTCCCAATCGAAGTAATGGCGGAAATAGACTACACAGCCGCAGTCACACCAGCAATCAAACTCTGTCCGGGTATGGTATATGTCAGGGGGGTTGCAGATATCAATCAAGATACCACCAGGTTCGGTAGAAGTATACAGCTCGGTGTCGAGAACGCCAGCCGATCCACACTTCCTGTGATTTGCAGGTTAATGCAGTGCGTGTAGTTCTGGGCTCCGTTTTCAGTATGCGCACTATAGAGGGCAATTAGTTCGTAGCGCAGTACATATTTTCCCGGCTCAATGTTCTCGGGAATCTAGACTAGCTATGCGCTGTTGTTCTCGACATGCTCGTCTGAACAGAAAGGAGTTGATATCTCATCCCTCATTGGAGGCGCCGACACTCATCTGATTGAACGGAATGAATCCTGGAACTCGGTCAGAACAAGAGAGCCATTGTTCAGCGCCCGGGAATTTGGCTATCAGAAGTGTTCATTCCCCGGCGGTTTTAGGTTACAATGACAGCAGTCATACTCCCAAGACGAATATTGGACAATGAAAAGTGTTCTAGCTTTTGACTTTGTTCTCTTTCACATCTTGGTAAACCTAGTGTGACTAACAGAGTGAGAAAAGCACCAATTTTATTGCTGATTCTGTGCTGAGGCAAGGTTCTGAGCAAGGATGAAAGTGAAGAAAGAAGCCCACTTTAATGTTAGTTACATATCACGTGATGACATCTTTCAAAATGAAGCTCGAGTTCAATTGTCGCCGCTGCACACCTCTCAACCCCGTCCACCTCGAATCTACTATCTCACGGGCTCATTTGAGGGTCATTCGGAGTGCCAATTTGTCTACCATCGACCATGGCCACCGATCCCTCACTCCAGGACCCCCTTCTGGCCCTTCGTCGCGCCATTGCGGCTGGCAGCTTGCCCACCGCGACGACCTCCTCCGACCTCTCAGCCGACAATTCAACCGATGACCTGGCTAAAGCAACTCATCTATACTTTCAACATCCCCTACCACAGTCTCTTGCGCTAAATACGCCGACACGTTTCATCTCCAGCTCCTCCGAGTCCCCTGTTGACCTCCGCGGTATCTGCTTCGCGTATCAGAAAAAGGATGTTGCGATTCCCGAGTACATCACATCGGTACAGGAGCTGAACGAGGCGCTTAAGCAGAAGGAGCGCGCCGAGGGTGCACCAGAAGAAAAGGCGCAGAATTTGTCGTTCGTCGAGCGCTTGGATCTCATCACATGGTTAGAGGGCGCTTCGGATGACAGTGAATATATCAAGCCACTTGAGGATGCCGCCGGAGTTCCCTCTTCGGCAGCCCAGGCCTCAGCTGACATTGCCTCCGGTGCGGCGGGTACATCTACTGCCCTCAGTGCTGCTCCCACCGCGGGAGCTGCAGCTGGGAAGGCTGGCAAGGTCATCGACCCCAGACTTCAGGAAATCTACAATGGGGAGAGAAAAATGGGAGATCGCAATAGTGTTCTGCGGGGGATCAAACAGACGGTAAGTTGAGAAAACTGCAAATTCTTTTCTCGCCGCTGGGTTCTAATTCGCAAATTAACACAGGACTTCTCGCATGTCCGCAAAGTCGCCGAAACCTTCCTCGGACGAAATCGCTCACGGACAGGCCAATACCCCCCAGGCGCAAAGCCTGGAGCCAAGCCGCACGCCATGATCCCAGCACCATCAGCAGGCCTCTCCCAACCTCGCAAGGGCAGCTCGAAAACTCAAGACCCCATCATCCTCCTTTCCCCCTCCGCCTCATCCCTCATCCGCATGTCAAACGTCCGGTCATTCCTCGGCGACAGAGTATTCGTACCCCCCGACCACCCCACCCTCGCCATGCCCAGCGCCTCCAGCAACAACATCCTATACATCCACCGCCCATTAGGAATCTCCGATTCCTCCTCATCCCGCGCCGTCAGCTCGCAAGGCCAACCCCGGAAACCCACCCGCTTCATCCTCGTAGACAGCACCGCCAACTTCAAGCCCGACTACTGGCAGCGCCTCGTCGCCGTCTTCACAACCGGCCAGACCTGGCAATTCAAATCGTACAAGTGGTCTTCACCCCCAGAACTCTTCAAACACGCCTCCGGTATCTACGTCGGATGGCGCGGCGAAGATATCCCCCGTGAAGTACGCGGCTGGGGCCGCGGCGTCCATAGCTTTTCCGTCGAACGCTGGGACGATAAAGGTGGCGTCGAGGGTACAGGGCGCTGGCGGGACCGTGAAGTCGTCGAGGGGATCTGGACTGCTATCGAGGAGGGTATGAAGCTGCGCGGGTGGGGGTCTTCTAAGTAGACTCAGAACCAAAATCCTAGTTTCCTTCTTTTTCCCTTCTTCGTTTCTTCTCCTTCATTGGACTTTACTACTTACTTACTTGTACAATGGCGTTTGAGGGTATTGGCGTCTTTTACCTACTTAACCACCTTTGTTTATTTTTTTTTTTATTTTTTTATTTTTTTAATATCTCCGCCAGCTTTCTTTTGGGCAATAAATAGTAAGGGCCTGGAGGGAGGAAGAACTAAACTTTATGTTATAAGACGAAGCAAATATAAAACACTTCTTTTTCCGATTTTCTATGTAAGTATGCTTAAAGTTTATCGCGGAGGTTGGGTGGAATTGACTTCAGTCTACGCACTTTTAAGTCAGGCTCTATATAGAAAATCCAAGCTACCACTATAGTTATAATACAAAAAAGCCAAGGTAACTGACTTATTTCTTGAATTTTTTTAATTATGTATATAGGTCATATCATATGTGTACAGGAAAAGCAGGAAAGAAGAATGAATGCGTAATAAGAGAAAAAATGGACTTGGAACCACCATACACAAGACAGGTAGGCACATCGCTGAACCCTGAAGATGCGAAACCAGATAGATGCATGCAAAGAATCAATGCTCGACGCAGGACAGATGACGACGGCATGTACATATCATATCAAATGTCCGAGAGAAAGGAAATGGGAGAAGTAAATGGAATACAAGAAGATCGGTAGTAAGTAGGTCTTGAGCTTCATGCATGTGTGGAAAGGAGGAAAAAAAGATGGAATAAAAAAAGAAACGCCACTCTAATGCTATTCAACAAGTAAGTTTCAGGCTTTCCTCCTGTGAATGAAATCCGTGGGAGAAGGGAAAAGGGGGGTAAAGGAAATGAATCTAAAAAGCCCAGCAAAAGCTCAGCTAATGACGTCTCTATCAACATGATCGGTGGATCATAACATCTTTCATATCTCGTGATGGCTCGCAAAAAGTAGGTCGCCGGTGGGAATCGGTATCGTGTATTAGTGTCACATATATAAGGAACAATGCGAAGGGCGTTCATGTCAGACGTGGAATGAAGAGAGATTAAAATGTATCGTGAGGAACAGACTCGTGCCTAGAAAGTAATGTCGGTTGATCGGATACGGTGGTTGTGGCCACCACGTTCGTAGATGTCTTGTGTCATGAACGGGCTGAACGGCTCATAGATCGTTCGGGAAGGGGTGCTGGCGTAGGCGAGTAAGACCTTGAACCACCAATCAAATCATCCACATCGTGCTCCTGGAGAATCAAAGAGTATTTCGGATCGCGCAAGAATTTAGGGACCGAATCCTGCTACGAGTTAGCCATCAAACGGAAAGGTCTGGGAATCGGTCCAACTTACACTCGACATCAACTTGAACACCGAAGTTTGTGCCATCTCAAAAAGCTGAACTACTTCTTGGAGACTCTTTAGCATGGATTCGTCGTCTCCCACAGCCTTTGTCATGCGGGCAGCCAAACTATTGCGAAGCGCGTGGTCAATGTTGAGCTCGCAGGGAGATCCGGGCGCCAAAAACGCATTGTAAAGACCTTTTGATCAGTTAGTAAAATCATCCAAAATATTCTATATTAAGAATGACTTACCATATGCTGCCGCAAGTGTTTCCCGTACAGAGTCAGGCTTCTTGAAATGACCCACCTTATCGTATTTGTGGTATTGAGTAGTGAATTCAGAGACATCCAGATAGAATGACAGGTTCTCTTCACAAAGCGAGAAGCGGAGAAATTCACGGAATAGCAGGCGAAGAGCAGGGTCTTGTAAAATGTGGTTCAGGCGAGCGTTATTGGAATCTTTTGGGATACCACGGCTGTCATAGGTCATCGTCGTTTCGCGAGTCTTGTCGCGCGCAATCCAGCCGCAAACTCGCTGGCCACGCTCAGTGACACCATATATCGCGTTCTTGGAGGCTTGAAAGGCAACTAATGAGTTCTCAACCTGAGGTATGGAGCGATCTTCTTGTAATACGTTCATCAATCCATATTTGACGAAAAGCTCCGCAATCAAAACCGTTTCCCGGGGCTCAATGGTTGTTGAGCAATCCATCAACCAGTCAACTGCACCCTTCCCCGTAAATGTATTGCCGATTATCTTGTCACAAACTTTGCGCTCCCTGGCCATTTTCACGCCAACCAAGCCATTTGAATAGTCACTGAGCGAATCCGAGTCCGAGCTCGAGATATTGGTTTTCACATTGGGCCCATCCTGGCCAGCAAATCGGCGGAAGATAACCTCGATTGTTGCTCGATCGTGGGAGAGCTTGTCGCTTTCGGAATCGCGCTCCAGATTGACCAATTGCATCGTGTTACGAGGCGATTCCAGAACGTCAATGACATGGCGCGCGGTAATACCGTTTCTTTGGCAGAATCTATGCAGAATGTTGATGCCCTTGGGAGTAAGCTGATATAAAGCGCCCTTCAACGGAAACGTGTGTGAATATTTCCCATCCACGGACTCAATAAACCGAGCATCCACAAACCGCTGACATACTGAACGAGCCATTTCCTTAGCCATTGAGAAGGTGGTTGTTGTAGTAGTAGTTACGATACGAGAGGGGTCTTTCGGGTCAGGCATTCGGTTCGATTGGGAAAACTTGAGGGAACCCAGGTTGTTGATGGCTTCCTCCGATGTGAACGTGTGGTCATATCTTGTGAAGCGAACACGGTGCGAATCCAATTTTAAGCTGACCATGAGGGTAGAGAAAAGATCCATAAAATCCTATCAGACGAAGATGGTTGTCAGTGATTGTTTCAAAACAAATTCGTATGTTCGTAAGAATGGCGATCATGTCTTCCATACCTTTGTAAAAGGACGGTCATCTTCCGTCATACGCAGCAGCCTTGACGACGTTTGATGCATCTTGGCGGGAGATGAGCTAACCGCGGAGTTCGGTCTATACCCGGCGAAGGGTGGAACGAGTTGGATAGTCTGGCGGCGCCTTTGTGCTGTAGTGCTGGGCTGCTCGGTGACCGCGGTTATAGGTTCGAGCGGAGCAGAGCTCGATTGCTCACTGCTGCCACTACCGTCGGACAATGGCGTGGACAGTGGAACAGTAGTGCTTGGTACTTCGCCGACGCTGAGTTGAGAGGCTTTTCGCGAATGCTTCTGAAGGCTCCCGGACGAGGCGGATTGGCGGAGAGGGTAGTTCGCAGTCGAGCCAATGGACGAGAGGTTCGCGAGGGCGCTGCAGGTCTTTTCTCGGGCGAGGGCAGCAAAAGAACGTCGATTCCGTCTAGAAAGCGAGCCGATTACAGAACCGGTGAAACTGGGCGAGGTTGAGGTGGCAGACGGAGAGCTTGTAGTGGCGGGGAAGTCGGCGGTGATGAAGGATGAGGAGGAGGTGAAATTAGGGAGACCGAAGTCGACCGTTGAGGAATAGGAAGGAACAGTGACAACAACGGCGGAAGAAGGGGAGGCCTGAGGCTGATAATGAAGTTGAGAGGAGGGAGGGGATCCTTGGTTGAGGGGAGCGGCAGATATGGTTGGCATTGAAGAGTGTGAGCCAGAGTGGGAAGATAAAATAAAAAAAAATATTAAAATAAGATAAAATAAAATACGGTACAATGACGAAAATGAGACTAAACCGGAGGGAACAAAACGAGGATAAAAATCGGGGGAGGGGGAAAGGGAGAGACAGGCAGACTGGGGATCAAAGGGAGGAAGGGAGGGTGGAACTGCAACTGGACTCTGGACACTGGACACTGGACTGGATAGGAATTCGAAAATCGGAAAATCAAATGAAACCAGAAAGTAAAATAATACGGAGCAAGGCTCACTTTAATCTTCGAGAAGGGCAGAAAGGGGGACTGAAGCTGATAAAAAGGAGCGGGGATCTCTGGCCAGAAGTAGACGCCAGTTACTCAGTTGCTCTCTGTCTGACAGTGAAGGCCGTCAATCTACTACTAACAGCAACTGCTGGATAATTATTATTTTTTTCCTCCAGAAACGAAACGACGTTCAGCAAGGCAGTCTTACTGCTGTTCTCCAGGGGTGTGAAGAATTCAGCCTGTCATTCCTGACCCACTGTGCACGCGGCCGGTTTCATGCACTCGACAACGTGGGCCAAGAGTAGATGTGGAATTGTGGATGGATCGGCCTTTGGGGCGATCAAAGAACCTGGCCTTGTCCTGCAGAGCCTGACCAGGGGGTCACGGCCTGTCGAAACTCAGAAACACTGCCCAAAGCCGCCATTTCACGCGCAGTTGAACAGCCTCCTGTCAGAAAGCTTGTAGGCGAACCTTGCTACGGGATTTGGACAAGAGAGAGTCAGTCAACTTCGAGACAACTTCGATCGCCGTCGGTCTGTAGCTGGTAATCCGGATACCGTAAATTACACCGCCATCTCACATCGGACGATCATCGGAAACCGCTGTTTCCGTTTTTGGGGGGTTTCAGCCAGAACCCTAGAAGTTCACTTTGGCTCAAGCCTCAAGCCGCAATACTACGGTCTTCTCGAAGCGAGAATACCTGCTGAATAAACTCAGAGCCCCTTGCTGAGAAGTGAGTTGTGAGAACCCACTCAGAACCTAGCTTTAGACCTGCATCAAGTCATCATCTGCTATCAACGTGGCTATCGTAAGCCAGACTGCGAGTAAGCACGACCGAGCCCAACTCAGCACCTTCTAGTTCCAGTAATTCATCCTTGGTTCGTCCAGCCCAAAAATCCCATCTGGACAGAGAGCGGGCCAATCAATACTGTTGGACTGACAGGCTCTTTCTAGTCTAGGACTAGGTGCAAATTTGCGGCGGTTCGCTCTCCACTCCCCACTCTCCACCCCCCCATCCAACATCGAAGTTCAAGAGGATTTACATGCTAAAACAGTTTAAGCTGGTTCGATCCAAAGTACGAGATGGGTCTATCCTACGTATTATTACGTCGATACGACATTATCTTTTCGCTCGCTCCGTTTCCCGCTCCGTTTGTAGCGCCCTTTCTACCCACGTGGAATCCCACTCCGAGTCGAAACCTGGGGCCCTCAACGCTGGACGGTGCTACTGAAGATGTTTCCGAAGTCACGTGAATTAAGCACAAGCATTTCTCAGATGCCGATCAGGCGCTCGCTTGCGAGTCATGAAAGTTACAGCTGAGACTGAGCAGGCTTCAGGTAAGGATCCCTGTGGACGAGAGGGTAGAGCTATTATTCTCAGGCGTGCAAAAGCCTGGATTCAGTTCTTTCCCCCCCGGCGGTACCGAGATTCCTCGCTGTTCCCCCTTGGGCCTGCTCCGGCGCCAACATCCAATAAACACAAATCATACAATCAAGGCTCATCCATACCTCATAGATCAGCCTAGAATGACGCTAAATCCGCCTAGTGGGCTCTAGTGTGGCTGAGCAGCCTGAGCGTCAAGCGATCGGACTCTTGGGATGACTCCTCCAAAGGAGTTGCCTGGCGAGATTCATGCGGTCCCACGTGGATACACGTGGAGAGAAATGACCGCCGCTCAGGCGCCTTGGCTTTGCATCCGTCGTTTGGAATCGCTGCTGGAGCGCCCTTAGGCCTCGTCATTGGCACGAATTCTCCTCGCGCCGTTTATCTATTTCTAAATTCCGACTCGTTTTTTCCCCCAGGATTGTTGCATGGGCATTGGACAGTGGACACTGTGTGTTATGGTGTATCACTCGACTCTCGAGGTCCTGATTTCGTTTCCGTCTCAGCATTCTCTGCAATAGTTGCATTATTCACTACGGAGGACCTTCCTCATCCGAAAAATTCGCTAGCACCGCTACTATTGTTTTTGGCAGAGACTCCAGAGCTATACACATCCAAACTTCCAAAGGAATCCCCCGGTTAGCCATCCGGAGAAAGATTACAAGAGCCGCGCAAGCCGCGACAACTCTTGGTGTACTGTACGGAGTAGTACGGAGTGTATAGCCCCAATTCCTGGATTTGACGTATCACTTCACTACTACTGCACCATATGTTGCAAATCACTTTCCGACTGTCAAACGAACTAAGAAAACGGATCAAACGCCCAACGGACTCAACAGGGTCTCCTCCTCTCTGCAACTAGACTCTCGACTTCATCAATAATCCCTGTCGCTTTGCGCTAACTCCCTGAGGCTTAAAAATTGAACAGAATCAGAGTTCGTATCCGGGGCTGGTGATGACCATTACGAAATTACGCGAGTCATGCACAACGTACTAGTAATTTCTGAACTGGACCATATAACTTAAGACCCTCAATCTTAACGCAGTATCTATGAGGATGGAGTATAGGATAGTTTATACTTTATCCTAAAGAATTCAAATCTTACGTCTCCGAAAACAAGGACTAATTTCTTCAAGTAAATTATGCTTCGCAGCAGTTCGTGACACGGAATTCTCTCAACCTATCACTTCGGTCCCTATATGTATAACAGGGATCATATTGTTTGTTTGCTCAGGTTGTTGTTTGCGGGATACGTAAGCTCTCCGAACCCAACAAATCAGTTCGGCAGAAGCATAATGCAGCTCGACAAACTGCTGCTTATGACTTTTGGGTTTTGTTGAACAAGGATTCGATGGTCGCTTGGTCGAGAGCTCAATTTGCTCCCAGTCACAAGCGCCTGCCCGCAGAAAGTACTGGGTACTGAGAAACTCTAAGCATGACGATCACTGATCGCCAGGCGCTTATGCCAGAAACAACTTACTATGGACAAGGGTATGTATTATTTCTGTTAGTGTTTGGAATGGCTGTTGGCATTTGCAGCGCCGAAGTTTACCCGCAAACTGTTGTGTTGATAGTCGATACCAAGAGTCGAAGGATGTTCGAGACTCCTAGCCCAACCCCGAGTCCCCGACTGTGTAGATAGTCTATATCAACTAGCCTGTCCTTTGGCAAGGGTACCGTACCCTTCTGTCAAATTCGCAGCGGAAGTTGAAAAAAGTCATTGGTCAAGACTCGACTCTTATCTTCCCCAGAACAAGGACCATAATACCTTGCTTCGTTCCCTTATCGTCAGTGTCAATTCCAACGAAGGAAGGATAGGGAATGGAATCCAGGATGCGTCAGCTCAAATCCAACCCCCCGCAGTAAGCTCAAAGCCACGAGTCATCACTCATCAGGATTAACGGCTAGTTCTTGGCATTTGCAATCTCTCACAGTCTCACCTTGGTATTATCATAAGTATTATGATTCACAGGCAAATAATAATATTAATAATAATAATACTAATAATAATAATATCTTGGCTTGATCTTCTAATAATCTCTTAACGAAATGCCGAGATCTCAACTACCGAGAGATGGGGCGGGATTGAATCAGCTTACAGATGCCTCGCCCATTTGGCTCTTGCGAGGCGCGACAGTCAAGACCCTTTCAGGCATTCGGCAATTACCGCTGCCAACAATCGATTGTACTCTAGTCTCCGTATACCCAAGTCACAAGCGCTTGGCCTGAAGCTTGAGCACAGACCCCGTAACAGTATCGTTACATGTAGACTAGTGACTAGTTTTGTGGCTGCCAGGTGGTTTGTTTGCCTTGGGAATTGATAATTTGACACCAGTCGTGGTCTTCGCGCTGGGGAGAAAGTTCCCAAATTCAGCGAGATGCATAAGTGGGTCAAACCAGGCCAGGTCAGAACATCAGATGAACCTACAAGTTACCACTTAAGTTACAACTTGTTCGAATTTCGAATTTCGCTCCATTATTCGTATTTCTTGTCAAGATTGCTGTAACTTCTCCAAGTTATCATTCCTCATTAAACGATCCACCTCTCTTTGTCTTTATCCATGGTTGCCTCTTTGCCCTGAAACAAAAAGGGCGGAATATGGGGTGGATCAAAACAACTTAAAGGAAGCCAAATTGTTAGTCCAATTTTGATGCAAGAACCACGTGGCATTAAGAATGGCTAGTCAAACTTTATGCTCCATGGTTTGTCTGGAAGATTGGCCCTCCTTTTTTTTTTTTTTCTGTAAAGGATAAGATTATCATTATTAATATTAGGTACTCCGTGTTAAATAGTTGAAAATGTCATCGAGTGCGACATCTTGCTCAGACAAGGTTCTTCAATGGTATGAGTTGATTCCATTCGACTGGATTGAATCTACCAAGCATCTGTCAATATTGTCTGGCGGACTTGGGTCTGTCCCTGCGCCATAGGAGGATCAGGATCAGGATTATTACATATCCCAAGATTTCGAGCACAGAGTTAACTTTGGTAGCTACTAGTATAGCAGCAGTTGAGCACGATGTCCTACCGCCAAGAAGCAGAAATAGAATACCGGAAAAAAGGTCATTAATCTTGGTTAACCCTTCAGCCAATCTCTCAACAATTACCTAAGGGACGAAGGTATTTGGAATAATAATGCCTTGAGTGACGCGGTCGAGTTTTTTTTTACCTCCCCCTGTCAAGTTTCAACTAGTTTCAGCCTGAGACTCTGAGCCCTGACTCTTCGGCGGGCCCGGTCCAGTACCTTTGCTTTCCCACATGGACTTCCGAGTTCCGGCGGTCCGACCTTTCGATGAGGCCGGCCGGCCAAGAAGAACCCGCTGTGACAAGGAGAAATGGAGAATTTAGCCACTTGGCCACATGGTGGACAAGTGGAGTTGTCAGCCCTTCTAGAAAATCCAACGGCGTCACCGCAACTCCTTCCTCCAGATGCAGAGTCCAGTATTAGTCACGTAGTGAACTCCAGTTAACAGAGTGAAATCTCGCACCCGTTTATTTTTGCCTTAAACGGCAAAGGCAGTTGTTTGGCGCTAGAAGGAAGCGGTAGTGAGTAGTAACAGTGGACACTACTCCGTACTGGTCTCACTCTCTTGACGCTGGAGGCGCAATCTAAGAGTTGCCTTCTCAATTTCGCGCACGTCCGAGACTGAGAGAGTCTGGAGAGCAAAAGGATGCACCGATACGAGAAATTCAGCGTCAAATCGACAGGTATAATTTGTCCAGGCTCCCCCCCTTTCCAGCTTCTTTGTTTGATGATCATCGATAACGACGATGGCAATCTCAAGTCTCAACAGTCATTATTGTCAACAGACAAGAATATGAAATTATACGTGTCTGCTGTCAATCCATGGTTCTGGAGATCCCTTAATCTCCGCCGGGGCGGAAATATGATATCAGTTCTAGTCAGGTATGAACCCCTTACATGCCAAGCCTCTAGAATTTTCTGGAAGGGCTTCGAGAAGAAGTTAGTTTGCCTCGTACTCTCGTAGTCATGTCTCACTACTCAGTCTTGGACCTCCCCGTTCTCACTTTTCCGGTGGGATCCCCGATCGACTTAACCGTATTCTGCAAATGCAGGGAAGCCTCCTGATTGCTGACTACTCGCTTCCTTTTGGAGATTTTGGTTGACGGGGTTAAGGCTGAGATTGAGTTTACTCAGTAGCAAGCGCCGATGAGAGTCTAGGATATCCCTATCGTTTTGAAGAGACAAAAAATCTCGACAAGTTGACTTGTCTCTCATTCTACAGGTCCAACCGTCTCAACCTTCCACCCTCTGACATATCTTTGAAGTCTGAATGCCCGAACTGTAGGATGATTGTATGATTGTCTAATTGTAGTACGTGATGCTCGGATACACCGTGACAATACCATACTGGAGCCGGAGAAGCTCGGCGGATCGCCCCAAAAATTGGCTTAAAAAAAAAACACGTGAGGATCTTCAAACGGAATTGGTTACACCGCATTTTCTTTTCCCGTTCGCCCGTAATTTACGTCTCGGCTAGTAACATTCCATGATTCCTCTGGACTCCAGATTGGAGAAAAGTCTGTCTCCAGTCGATGATTTCCTTCAGGCTTCAATCTTGACTCAAGATTCCGCCATAGTGGCAAAATCTAGGGATGAAAAAAACTCATACGCAATATTTTATCGGTCCAAGCCGAAATTCTAGATGCATCAGCAAGCACATCATCTCTTTTACTCATCATTATCTCATGCTGAGACTCAGAGGACTCAGAGCCAGTCAGGCCGATCAGATCATCAAACCCGGAGATGATAACTACGATAGGTAAAGGAAGGGCGCCGCCAAGCATGGAGATGAGGAGACGAGTCGTAGTCTCAGTCTCACAGTCGTCTCACCCTCATTTTCATATGATGATGAGAGGCATGCATATTTCATAACATAACTAAAGTAGTAGAATCTTCATCCCGAGTCCCGAACTCTAGTCTTCTTTGGAGTTAGTTATCTCGGATGATAAGCATATTGCGTCCAATGGAAACGCATTTCTATCCGCTGCGGACGCTGATCCTTGCTGTCCACGCGAGAGATCGAACTGACGGAGCCGAACTAGTCTCGGCTGAGTCTGGAGAAGAGAGAGAGGGAGTTATCTCGGTCGTTATCGTGCACTCGGTTGGAGCTGGAGACAGAGTACTCTTGGCGCAGTTAGAATATTAGTATGGTGTATGGAGCACGAATTCAGTTTTCGACGATGGCGAGATCTTGGATGGGATAGAGGTATAGGCCTATTCTGTGAGTATAGATAGGAGGAGAGAATATAGATTGTTTGCAACGAGAGCACAGCATATTCGGGTATACAGAGAATACTAATCATGCAACCCCTGTTAATAATAATATCTCCTGAACAAGGAACATCATGCCAATCTCCCAATTTAACACTCAACCAAATGACATGCATTTGAGCAAACAAGACAGCTCCTCCATCCATTAGTACCTACATACGGAGTAGTCAAGCTCCAACCACCAATGTCCTCTATCTATCCGTCTGTCTGCCCAAAGCAACGAAAATGTCCATCACTTTTGACTCCTGCCATGTTTGCTCTTCGATTGCGATTCTGTGTAACGAACCCCCACCCCAAACCACCTGGCATTGGCATTCACATTGCCAGTTGTCTGTCCTACTTACTACTCCAGTACTCTCAACATTGTGCAGTCGCATCCGAGTCCGACGCCTCCGCTTTCTTCGATTCAACGTGGCGTGACTTAATACCTTAAGCTCATCTGCTGTGTTAAGTTTTACTGTCCAGTATACTTATTATTATGGGGCTTGGAACTCGGACTCTGCACTCTGTAAGTAGTGATAATGATAATGCATGCTTGCTTTCCTGCATGCATAACCATTACGTACATATGTAGAGGGGAGGGGGGTTTGGATGGGTTCTAGAATACTGGATTCTGCCAGCAGAGAGGGAGTGACAGACGCACATAGTACATACGTATGTACCTACGGAGATGCTCCCTAACTGGATAATTACTTAGTTACTAGTAGTTAGTTACGTTCGCTAATGAAGGCGGTAACTTGCTTGCTCTTTTGGGTGTTTACTTACTGCTAGTAACTTCTACCTACTCTGTATAAGGGGACTTATGACTTATACCTGCTAGGTTTTATATGTTATATATATTGTGATATCTATTTCGGTACGCTGTCTAGTTATCTCGGTCGGGTGCTTACTACGACTAGTATAATATATGTAGGTAGAATCGAACTAGTCAGAACTAGAAGAGACGAATGAGCAACTATATGGAGCCTGAGATATAGATCGGAAGCGCCATTAGTCTATAGTATTACCCACGTTTCACGCCCAACACAAAAACAAGTCCTATAGCCAAACAACATCGGGCATGAATCAGGGACGGCCTGTGCTTGCACCGCGCCGGAAGGGCCCGAAGGGCGTCCTAAAATCAGGTTTATCAAATTATCAACCATCACGCCACCATCTCCCCAGCGACCCTCCGGACCCAACCATATCCACCACCTCCTCGAAGCTGATCTCGACCCGGAACAAGCGTCCGTCTGCAGTGCCACTACCCCCGCCAACAGGACTGATGAGGCCCCAGCTCACGAGCCGTTCCCAAGCTTCGCGTGCCACGTCGCGGCCCCAGACACGGCCGGGCGTTACGGATGCGCCGGATACCGAGGCGGAGGTTTTGGCTGAGGTGAGGAGTCGGACGTACTCCGCGTATGCGGCGGGGAAGGATAGCGCTAGGGGTGCGATGTCTTGGGCCTGGGCGGTTTCGAGGCCGGGATCGTAGAGCGCTGCTAGGCGGGTGGCGGCCAGGAGAAGGGAGAGGGGGAGGGATGATGTGCCTGCGGATGCGGTTATTGATGCTGAGAATGAGAGTGGTGCGGGATCGGGACAGGAGAGGAGGTGGTCCGAGAAGGTGCTGGGGGTGGGGACTTGGATGGATGAGGTGGTGATGTTGGTAATGGTGCTGTGATGAAGCTCGGTGATGGCAATCAAGGCGCTCGTGTAGAATTCCTTAACGGATTTGGTTTGGTGATATATCCTGCGCAAGTGCGTTTGGAATGCTGGATCGGCCCACAGTCCCTATAATCGGGTTAGGAGCTTGTTTCATATATTGAATCAGCCTTGCCGTGTCTTACCTGTAGATACACTCTCCACCCTTCCAAGGCTGTCTTCCATCTGTCGGACTTGACGACCGACAGCTCATCCTCGCTGAATCCTTCCGGTGACTCTACTATTTTATCATCCGTATCTAGCCCTGCAAGGCAGGCGTCGGAAAATATCTCAAACGTCCTCGGAAGCGGTACGTAAACGGATCTGTGACTGAATCGGCTTTTGACTCGCTTCTCCAGCATCTCCGTTACGTCCACCTTTGTGGTAACCCCGAGTACTGCCAGCGGCGCCTTGCGGGCTTGTGCGATATCAAACAGATTGTAGAGTAGCGTCTGGCGTTGGTGCGTGACAAACAGGTCAAACTCATCCAGAACAATGACAATTGACTTCGCCGTCGTTCTTCCATCCTGGTTGCCTGCAGAGTCTTGCAACTCTTCAGGATGTGAGAGAAGCGCAAGAAGCGTTGCCATGGTATCAGCGTAACTGGTCACCTTTCCAGCCTCTTCTTCTGTATCCATTTCACGACCGAGCTGCCGCCAGATTTCACGCAGCGCCAGTCGATCATCCGTATGTAAGAAGCCATTGAGACGGACGACATGGAAGTCGTTCTTGTGCTCCTGTGCTAGAGATGAGACAATAGTCTCTATGATGGCTGTTTTCCCTGACCCACGCGAGCCAAGAAGAAGCATCGAATTACCCTCTCCAACGGTCACAGTCTGCTGGATAAGTTGATGCACCTTGTGATACTCACTATCGAGTCCCTGTAACGGCACGAGCCTTTTACCATTCAGCTTGTCGACCACCATCTTTGTCAACAACTGCACTTCTCCTGCGTAGCCATTGCGAACAAAATGTTGGAATTGCTCGGCATACGCCGGCAAAGGATCCTCCCTCGTCAAATCCTCATCCTGCCCATTTGAATCCCCTTGAACAAGGTCTTGCTGCTGCTGCATACTGACAAGATCATCCAATCCATCCGGATAATCGTCCGGAGACGGCGACTTCCTGAGTCCATTCGCATCCCCATCCATCCCAGTAAACCGCACAGAAACCCTCTTTGACATAATCCTCCTAACCCCCTTCGCAGGAGGTTGCGGCGACCCAGACCCAGACTCCAACCCCTCATAATTATCATCATCATCGATATCCGTCTCCGAAACACGAGCCTGTTGACGCGGACGCACACCCCTAAACGCAGACCGTGCTGGCGCAGCTGCAGCCTTCGACGTCAACTTTGGCGTCGGCGTCGGTTTCGACTTCCTAACTGACTGCGTGCGCACTGGTTCATTCTCATACCGCTGCGGCGCTTTCCGCTGGCGCCCGCTGGACCGCCGTCCGGCACTTGAAGGGGTTGCGTTGTCTGCGTCGTTGGACTCGTCCTTTAGTAGCGTTGTGCCGTCTTGCATTGCGGCGTCTCCATCCCCGTCTATAGGGGCATCGGATACCCTCCTCCTCTTTGCTGCGCGCGGGTCTGTCATGGTTGGTGGTGAGGTGATGTTTGGTGTTTGGTGCGGGGAGGGGTAGGATTCGTGCGCGGCGAGGTTTGAAGTCGTGTAAGGATCAAAGATTGCAATGGATTGGAGTAGTCGGAGGGCTTCAATGGCGCGTGGGATTGAAATCAAGTTGCATTCGGACGAAGCGCAGCGCCGCTTGACTGCTGGATGAGAAAGGGTTGTACAGAGGGTATTTTGCAGAGGTGCACTGCCAAAGTATATATCTAATTTATTAGTATACGCAAAGAGAAATAATGTAAGGTGTGACACTCACATGCTATTGGTGTTAGTCCACTGGGTGGAGAGTTGAATTTGTTTGGGGATGTTGGTAGCTTAAATTGGATGATGGGGTAGGATATTTAGTGCCTCAGGCAACACGCTTAACGCGAAGTCAGGTGCTCTTTATGCATTCGCTCCTACAAATGAATAATTAAAAGAGAAGGCTCTTGTGCTATCAATCCCAAGCTACTCACCCTACTCTGGTTACTTTAATGTGGAAAAAGTGTGAGAATAGAAGACAACGCCTTCATTCATTATTGAGAAGTTGAGGTGACCTCAAGCTATCCCAATCAGTATTGGAAGAGTTAAAAGAAAGTAGTAATGACAAATCATGAAGCAAAAGGCTGCGTATAAGTGATCGCAGTGGCCATAGTTCTCCTGATCCTAAAGATTCCGTAACCCATCAGTTATTTCCGCCCAACGCGCCGAATACGCCAGCCTCAAAGCCATCGCCAGAATAAAACACCCAAGCCCATGACGAACGCCAGTCCATTCCAATCGTGTACAAGCCAGTTAAAGAAATAGCGATAATAAGAACAAGAAGAAGAGACAAATATTTCGTCAGATGCATCAATAACCGGTTTAGTAGATGCCCGGAAGGAGGGAAATGACGAGAGTTGTTCAAGAGACGGATGGTGGATGTGTCGTCTGTGTTGAGTCGGGGACGTCCTTCATCATAATTTCAGACGTAGTCGGACCCTCGAACTGGGTCGAAGAGCTGATCTCCGATTGTGAATTGCTTGTCACAGCTAAACCATCCCGCCTCTCCGAAGGCTGAGTAGGTGGAGTGGGTGGTGGCATTGCGGTAGCCTGGGCCTGTGTTTTCTCGGAAGTTGGAGTCTTCAACGAACCCCTTCGACTGAGATAGTCACCTAGACTGAGCTTCTTCTTCACGGGGCTAGGGGCAGCTACCCCCGCTCCAGGCGGAGCAGTTGCGGCGGGGTGCTGCGAGGACGGTTCCAAAGTGGACGGGGATGATACAGCCGATGACTTCGCCGAACTTGGACTGGTGGCCGACGGGAGGGAGGTGACAGTGGCCGGAGGAAGAGGTACGTGGAGGTCCACGCGGGGACTTGTTGCCTTGCGCGCAGGTATTCGAGCGATATGTGCCGCGCTGGAAGGCCAAGGTGATGATAATGATAGCGGTTTCCCTGGCCCTCGCCCATGGGACGGCGAAGTATCCGCAGATGTCTGTGACCGCATCGAGGATGCTCCCGTTGGCGACTCTAGGTCTCGCATTTCCACATCTTCTTTCTCTCCTGATACACTGGGCGTGGTGGCTGTGGGGGTGGAGACTGCAGGAGGGTTAGATGGTCCTTCATGCATAGTCTTGGTCGACTCAGGAGAGACGGGCTGTTGTCGACTAGTCTGTTCGAGCCGAATCCAATCAATGTGACAACGTTTGAGCAGACGCTGGGTGAGGGGGGTAAAATTAGGCCGCTTGGAAGAGGGAGATGGTATGACGCCGTTAGGGACGTCTAGCTCTGCCTGAACGGCAGAATCGACATACTGAGAATGGCTGGACGGATACCGTGTTGAAGGTGTGCTAGGGCTAGAAGGCTTCCGTGGCGATCCGCCAGCAAACAATGGCGGGGAGTGTGACTGACGTTCGAACGCCCCGGGAGTGTGGATTGACTGCCCACTGACGCGTTTTTTTCGCTTGTGGGACGTCTGCTGATCCTGCTCTAACTGCTGGAACTTCTTTTCTGCTGCTGCGATCTTCCGCCTTTCGCGAGCAGACAACTCGGAATCTCCAAAAACAAAGACTTCAGTAGGAGTTTGCAAGGTCGGAGTCAGATCACGGCTACGAGTTTGCCCACGGGTAGAGCCCGATATGGAACGGCTGTCAGCGTGATCATCTTCTTCGGGATTTTTGATGACTTCGCTCCCAGCACGGCTGTTGTTGGCTGGTGGTGATACATTAGACTTGCTTTTTGTTTTCCTCCGCCTCGCATGTGTTTGTTTCCCGCTCCCATCCGTGATCCTCGGAAGCCGCCGACGATCGAGACTCGAAAGTAGGCAGTTATGTGGCGGAATACAGGCGCAACCACCAAAATTGGCTAGCACATTGCTAATACAAATAGCAGCCATATCCTGCACACCATCACTAAGCTCCTGTTTCACGAGGCCATTGGTAGATCCAAATAACTGGGAGTCTAGATACCAAGTCGCGGTGATCTCTGAATCTGGTGCAATGTCCTCTTTGGCAACAAAGCAGAAATGATATTCCACTTCATTCGTGATATAGGTCTTCATTGTCACATTTGGGCGGCAGGATCGTCTGGCATAACGAAGAATGCTGCCTTCTTGTCGACTATCAATATAGATTGGGAGTTGGGGGTGGAAGAAAACAAACGGCTCGGGATGTCGTAGCTCCTGCCAACGGTTGCTGGGGTCAAGGGAATAATCACGCAGCAGACCGATTTTCCCTGTGATCTCACCGACGATCTCATCTTTATTAACACCATTATGCGTTTTCAGAACCTTCCAAGTCGGATGTTGGCCATCAATTTCAGTATTGGGATCTGTTATTGATTCGAGGGACAATAACGGCCAATGAGATCGGTCTAGAGCTGCACCAGAACGAGTAAAGATCTCCTCCGCAGGGCGACCGTTGGCTACTTGCGCTAGCGATACAGGATCTTTCAACCACGAGGCCAGATCGGCTGCAAGTGTCAAATTGACAAAGAGATTACCGTCAATATCGGCATACCCATGATCCTGGTCGTAAAGGTGAAGAAACTCATGAGAGTATAGGGGAATCGAGGGACCTGATGATTTAGTTGGGCTCATGGAGGCTGCGGTGCGCTTGCGGGCATCAGAGTTGAGTACCGGAATTCCAGACAATGAACTGACCGAGCCGGATGCGCGATGACTGGTTTTCGTCTTTTTGGAAGGGGGTTGATCGCGACTGCTCGACTCTGACCGCTGATGAAAACCATTTACTTGATCTCCAGGGTCCTTTACCTTCTTCTTGTGACTCTTCGTCCCTGTTCGTTTAGCTTTCCGGTCACCGCCATCGCTCTGCTCTCTGAGGCGTCTCTGTCGCTCCGTTGCGCGCCGACCGTCAAGATGACGGGGCTCACAGTCGACACAGTTATGAACCTCTGGGACATCCTGACCGTGGTAATAACACTCGATGTGCTGCCATGTTTCGCAACCCTCGCAGAAGACCGTGTTCCCATCGTCATCTTGGAACGCACATATGCATTTGATGGTATACGGCTCCTCCTCGTCGGGCGGGACCGAATCCGAGACAGCGCCGTTGACGATGGGTGAGTTCAGAGGGGCGGCGACCGGGAAAGGCTCCGTGGTTGGATGCGTGATGGCGACTGGGGAGGTCTCTGTCATAATCTGACAGAAAACCCCCTCAAAAGACTAATGCGAATCGCGCTGGTGTCTGTACTTGCAAATGAGCGGCGTGTGGGGATCGGCTAAATCCCTAACCACATCACAAATACCACGCAAAGTCTTCGCCCGGCGTAGTACCTGTTTTTGAATTAAAAAAAAAAAAAAAAAAATGTGACCCCAGCCAGTAAGTGACCCAGAATAAGATGTCACAATCTAATATCCTTCACAAATTGACGCGATAACGGCTCAACGAACTAGTAGGTCAGAACAGGATGCAGAGGGACAGAGGTTCGTTCAACAGCTTCAGAACCAACACCGTCCCAATTACGGATCAGATCGAGCCAGCCTATACAAAAGTTCGAGGAAATCGCGATTTTAATAGGGGCGTCGTGCACCGTGGCGTCTGCGACCGTGGGAAAGGAGGAATGTGTCGAGGGTCGAGAACCGAGAAATGCGAGTAGACGAGCGAGGCATGAATCGCATGGAGAAGAGGAGAGCGAAGGACGAAGGCGGCAGCAATGAGAAGTCGACGAAAAAGGTAGAATAGATAAGATGGTGAATATGAAAGGATGTCTGAGATAGGAGAAGAGAAAGGGAGGTAAAGGACGAGGATGGAAGAGATGGGAATGTGGGAGGAACAGACGAAATGACTGAGGGAGGGACTCGGGGACAGCAGCTGAGGTAGAGCAATGCGAGACAAGCGAGAAAAGGTAATCGGTCGAGTCGAGGAAGCAAAGGAAGAGAAAGATTGAAGGAGACGAGGCAAGAGACAGAGAAAAGAGGAGGGAGAGTGAGAAGACAGACGACAAAGGCTAAAGCCAAGGATGGGCCATTCAAGCGGCGCGTCCAAGGTGAAAAAGGAAAAGCGCGGAATAATTTTTCCCACCCGATCTTGATTCTGGGGGAGGTGCTGTGGTCGATCAGGAGCTTTGGTGAGATTGCGCCGCTTAATATGTTTGCACCAAGCTATAGTGGTGAGTTGTATAGCCGTTAGGGTGAATAATAACACGGAAAGAAGAGAAAAAGTAAAATCATGATGGGAGAGGGTAGAGGAGCAGTAGCAGCAACTAGGAGGGGGAGTCGAGGCGAGCGAACGGCACGAATGCGAGGTCGAAGCTGACGAGGGGGCGTGCCTTGGTTTCGAGGCCACCAGGCCACCAACCACCACTAGCAGGCTGCAATATAGTGCCTGAGGCATCAAGCCAAGTTAGTCCAAAAGAAGCATAGCTGATAATAATGCCAAGACCCGGTTTGGGTATAGCGGGGGAAGCGATCGGGAGCCTGATCAACAGGAAGGACAGGCCGATCACGATGAGATGGCATGGAAAGGCATGTTAGTCAGTGTGAATAAAATGTGATATCCTGTCGTTATGTCAGTAAGGGGATGGAGCGGTGATATCTCGACAGCAACCCGTGGGAGTCTCTCTTGGAGAGGGGGATTTGCCCCTCAGGTATAGCGAAACCATCCGCTGGATACCCGTAGAAGCTCGCATCAAACGAGTAGACGCCAGGAATCCGTCAGGTATATTGGGCCTTGTAAGGGACCTTGATAGGCTTAGCTGGGTGTAGGTAGCAAAACTAGGAGACTAGGAGCATTCCGTTCCGGAGAGGAAATCTGGCTACCGATGAGAGAAGAGACGATGAGAGAAGAGATTGGCCAGGCTATAGGTCGATGGACAGTTGCTGATGATAAGTGAGCTGTGTGGTATACAGGAGACGGAAGAAGATATAGGAGGAATGGGAAAAGGGAAAGGGAAACAGAGTCATGAAGGGCGAGCTAAGTGGTAGGAGGTAATAAGCAAGTCATCTGAGCCGAAAAAAGGATTGGGGAGTAACATGATCTCCGTCGTTTGTGAGCGGTGCAAAAGAAGCGAGAAACACCGAGGGTTTAAAGGCTTAGAGGCTTAGAGCAGGTGGCCAACACCTCAGCAAAATGAGCAGTGGGCACAAGAATTCTAGAGTCTTGAGTCTTGACAGAAGAAGACTGAGATCGATAACATGAACAGCGCCTGCCCCGAGCCGGCAAAGAATGTGGACTGAGCGGGACACCCGAAGCCTGATAACGGGTTCTTCCAATATTTTTAATCTTTGGGTGATTTTGGCGAGGATTTATCTTGCTTTTAGGGGCTGATTCCGTGCGTGGCGAATTTAGCAGGGCGGGGAGAAACTAGCAGAGGATTGCAGTGCGTTCCTGAGGGCATGGGCTCGCTGGGATCTGCCTAAGGCAAACCCCCCAATACATCAATCCCGTCTTTGCCCGCAAATTTTCTACATTTCTACATCTCGACGTCTTGACATCAATGGTTAATTCGTTGCACCCCAGTATCCCGAGAAAAGTGAATTTTAAAATAGGAAGCAATATATATATCTACCGCCCTGGTCCTTGAACCGACTAGAGGATAACAATGAGGATACAGAAACCCAAACAAACGGTACTCATAACAGCAATCGAGGAAGATATACACAAGGGTCCAATTGCCTGAAAAATCTACCTAGGTGACGCAGTCTAACCTCAAGGGATTGCACGACGCGGTGTATGTGTAGTCGGCCTCTCGTCCTCGCGCCCCCGCGTTCGCATTTCAATGACTTGGTCTTGAGGTTGATCTTCAAATTCATCACGGTCTTCGACCGACGGTGCCTTTGCCTTCAATTGAGCAAACTTCAGTCGAACAGCAGTTACGACCCGATGTCCACCGTACATAAGACCGAACAGGCTGACTGCAATATAGCCAGGGATAGCATTCAGGTGATTGAACTGAGGACGGGGAGCAACGGCGATTTGCAAGAGGTTGAGCAGAGTCAACACAAGGCTAGTAATCAAAGCAAACCATGTTCCAAAGGGCTGAACAAAAGACTGCTGCGTAGGCAAAATTTCTGCCATCTTGACCACTCGTCGAAATTGGAGGTAAGAGATGCATGAACACATCCAGGAAAGATAGCCGGAAGTAGTAATAAAGAACATTAGGTAGTTGTACACAACGGAGCTTGATGTGGCCATGCACAGATATGTCAGCCATGTGAATCCTCCTGTGATGGCGACCGACATATAAGGAACATTCCACCGGTTGCGAACCATAAACATTGTCGGAGCATGGCCGGTCTCCGCCATCGAGGACAGCATGCGGGAGGACAGATGGAGGAAAGAACGTCCAGAGGCCACAGAAGAGAGGAAAATCAACCCAGTCGCAACAACTGGTAGCAGGTGAATTTGGGAGGCATTGATTCCGACGACGTAAGGCGAGAGTCCTGCACCAGTGCCACCATTTGTGAGTGACGGATTGTCATAGGGACTCATAACAGTGGTGGCCAATGCGCTCACGATGTAGAGTAGGAACATCACGAGATTGCTGTTTCTGGTGGACCTGAAGATGCTACTTCCTGGCTCTGAATCCTGTTGTTCGGCTCTTTGCACAGTCAGCTCCGGAATGAAAACGAAGGATATTGTACTGCAGAGAACGCAATAGAGCACGCCTAGAAGCCGCCCTAGGTCGCCGTTGAGCAGAAATTCGTTCAAGGGACCAGGTTTACTCCAGTATTCAAATCCTCTCACAATGGAACCAGGTTGAGCAGCGCGAATTGAGAGGTAGAACGAGACAATAGTGAGCCCGATCGTCGTTATGAATTTCAGTCCCGTAAAGAACGCCTGTGACCGTCTGAAAATCTTGTCAGGCAGCATATTGAAGAAGAATATCACGCCCATAACAGCACCCATGCGTAACGCGACGCTGGAGCCCGGTTCCCATAGTGCAAGGTTGACCATGGCAGTGGTGACTTCAAAGGGAACTAACACGGCCAAGGCAATCCATCGAAGATAAGTTATTGAGAACCCCAAGTGGCTTGAGGTGTAATGATACGTGTGAGCGATCATTGCGCCATTTCGGGAGAGAGACTGACTCGAAATCTCGGCGATCGCAGTTGTCACACAATATACCAATGCCGATATGAATACATAGGAAAAGATGAGCGATGCAGGACCGCCCGCGGCGAGTGCCTGGCCCGTTCCGATGAACACGCCAGTTCCAAGAGTAGGACCCACCGTCATGGTTGTCAGTAAGAATAATGATGAAAAATAGGCTTGTGAAGGGTCATAGACTCATGAGGGGAGCTGGAGAGTAAGTAGATAGGGGGAACGCCTCCTGTTCCTGTGGCCACATCATGGAAGCTGTATGGTCCCTGCCTCTTGGGCGTTGGTTTTCCATCAAGTGTAGGAGCTCAGTCGGGGTGGCCCCTGCTTCAATAAATGACGACTCTGTTCGTCGAAGATGAGGAAGGAGCGACAGCTTGAAACTCGAACAATAAGTATTCGAGTACGTGGCAAAACCACTGCTAGCAGAAAGACGCAAATACCAAAAACAAAAGCTGGAGGCAACGGGTATCACTGTCTATGAAACGTAAAATGGAAAGTATAAAAGGGCTCCGTGGGTTAAGCACCATGCCCCCCAAAATCAAGAGTAGACATTGTCGCCAGCTGTCAAGATTCGACCTCTTGTAGATTCAGCGAGAATAGCGCCTGGGGCTGTGGCATGTGCTGGGGCAGAGATAAGAACGACTTCATTTGATTTCATGGTCAGTCATCTCTGTCTCTGCATATTCGAGCCATTCGCCAGACAAAGCTTTTTTCCAAAACCTAACAACACCATCGTCACCAGAAGAGATGAGACAATCGCCTGGGTAATGGTTAGAGTGCTTGAAGCGATGTATTCGGCAATATAGACTATTTGAATGGACTAACCGGCGTAGGAGAACCCAACTTGCCATACATCGAGATGTTTGCTGTCGATGCTTGCGGCCTCCTTGAAAGAATGTTTGAACTGATGGTCGCCAGATGCGGGCCTGGTCATGGACATAGGCGCACGACTTGCGAGCGCGGAGCCTATTCCTGACTGTGCTGTTGTGCGAGACGATTGAGCTTGTGTTGAAGACTGAGAATTGTTGCGGTCGGAATCTCGGCCACCATTAGAGGAAAGTGAGGTATAGACCTCGAAAACTCGAACAAAGCCATCCTTGCACCCGCTAGCGATGAGGTCATAACCTCGGACTGAACCATTGGCCCAGGATATCTCTCTAACCAAGCCCCCATGCCCCGTCAGTTCTATTGCATGGTAGAAGCGGCGGTTGGCGTCAGTCCGGAAGATTTTCACGCTGTCCATAGCCGCAACAACAAGGGACAAGCTCTTGCGGTCCCAGGAGGGTAGAACGGAGTGAGTAATGTCTGTAGGGTCGTGGTGAAACTGCACCTTGAAGCTTGTCTCTTCCCCTCGTTGGGGCGCGGCGCAAACCCTAAATTCGTCGACAATCTGCCAATCAGCAAGGGAGTCCGGACTGACGGGTTCCATGACCCTCAAGAAGCCGTCGCGTGTTATAACGGCAAGCCAGGACTCCAGGTCAATGTTGCGGAAATCAACCGAGACATACGGCTGCCGTTGTGGTGCCACCAAGCGGAAGATAGATCTGAAACGCCGGCCGGAGTTCGGAGGCTGAGTGACATCTTCTTGCCATATTTTTAACTTCATATCCTCACCTACACTGCCAATATGCTGGCCAGTGAAAGGTCCATTCCAGGTGGCCTACAGACGATCAGAAACCCAGAAATGACAAGAAAAGGGGGGGGAGCCAGCGCAGGTCCTGCTTACATCGCGGATCTCCGCATCATGGGCACGCCAGGTGTCAGTCAATTGCCATTCGCCGTCCTTTTGGTCCCAGACTTTCATGCGGTGGTCGGATGAAGCTGTAACTATGCGATTGCCATAGAAGTTGAACTTGGTCACGGTCACCAAATCACGGTGACCAGCGTCAAAGTCGGAAAAACCAGCAGACATCTCTGGGCGACTCAGGATCCCAATCGGAAGATCTAGACCCTGCAAGACCTACAGCCTGAATGCGTACTACGAAAGTCGTGACAGACTGAATCTGGATTGGATGTCGCGTGTGGATTATGTGAGCGAGGATCGGACATAAGGTCACAAAGTAACTGTACCGCCTTCGGACTGCTGACTGCCCGCCCCGGCAGTATGATATGCCGGATTCCGTATTTTTCCCGTATTTTTCGTATACTCTTTTCCGTTGTTGATGATTTGTCTTCAAGCCAGATTATCGACTGAACCTCAACCACGCTCCCTGAAATTGCGAGGGAATCGGCGGTGGGATGCTGACTCTGCCTCCTACGCAAGATGACTCTCGCAATATCAAATTCCCTTTCCCACCGGGAGGCCTGGAGTCTCTTGGCTCTGGCTGGGGCCTGCCTTGGCGTCCTGGTCAATACTTTTGAGGGAGAGGGCGCCCCCTTGGTACCGTCCATCGCGTTCAGTGGAATCGCATTTGCTGTGACCTTCAGCATGATCAGATGGCTCGGCCCTGTCTTCATTCGAGCAGGCTTGAGCGGAAAGGATATGGCCAAGCCAAAACGGCCAGTCATGTGTGTTTTCCCTGCCATTGATGCTTTCCATTGGTGGGACTACTCGTACTGATTTGCCTCAATAATGTAGACCGGAAACCATGGGTGCCGTTTGCGCTGTTGTCTACCTTTTGGTTCTTATCTTCTTCATTCCTTTCGCTTTCTACAAGGACATCGTTGCGGCCACATCGGGTGGCGGCAATCGCGACGTTGTACTCGAGATTCATCATGTAGAAACAGGTCGGGCGCTGCACAGATTTCCCCATGAGAGGGTTGGTACTTCTCATATCCGTTTGCTTCTCTTGGTTCCCGATGTTTTGCTGACGGGAAAACTCACAGCTTGCTTCGTATCTTTCTGGACTGCTATCGCTCCAGTGTATTGTTATTCTTGGAATCGGTGATGATCTTCTTGATATTCGATGGAGACACAAAGTACTAATACCGGCCTTTGGTGCCATTCCAATGCTCATGGTCTACTTTGTAGACTTTGGTGTCACGCATGTTATTGTCCCGCTGCCCCTGCAGCCGTATCTTGGTCCCTTCCTCGATCTTGGCTTTGTGTACTACGTCTACATGGCCGCAGTTGCTATATTCTGCCCAAATTCGATCAACATGCTAGCGGGAATCAACGGGGTGGAGGTAGCTCAGTCGCTCGTGATTGCTGTCTTACTGATGGTTAACGATGTGCTGTATATCATTACACCATTCCGGCACCCTGCTACCGACTCCCACCTCTTCTCCCTCTACTTTTTACTCCCTTTTGTGGGAGTCTCGTTGGCGCTCCTGTGCCACAACTGGTATCCTGCTAAAGTATTTGTGGGAGATACCTACTGTTACTTCGCCGGAATGGTTTTTGTTGTCGTCGGAATATTGGGGCATTTTAGCAAAACCCTGCTGCTCTTATTCGTCCCGCAGATCTTCAACTTCGTTTACTCTACGCCACAGGTTTTTCACCTGATTCCTTGCCCTCGACACAGACTTCCCAAGTTTAATGCGGAGACTGGGCTTCTGGACGCCTCGGTGACTGAATGGGAAGTCCCTCCTTCGCCGTTGATTGCAATTGCTCTACAATTGTTGCACCGACTTCGCCTCGCGCGAGTCCGAAAGAACGAGCGAGGCCAGATTATCGAATCAAGCAACCTCACCATTCTCAACTTGTGGCTGATATGGATGGGGCCCATGAGAGAGGATCGACTGGCATTAAGCATGGTGGCTGTTCAGACCGTATGCGGACTTTTTGGTCTGTTCGTGCGCCATTGCTTAGCGCTGTTAGTGTTCCAATCAGACAACAGCGCATTTGGGGTTATTCTATAGTTGCCAGAAGAATGCCATTATTAAATATACCACATGCATTAGGCTTTGCCATCTGTATTTGCAAGCGATCCAAATATTCTCCGATCAACAGCTATGAAGTTACGTTAAACTTAGGTAATGACGCTGATCAACACTTAATTAAGTTAGGTTAGCTGTCCCAACGATTAACAGTGCCGAAGCTGATGGCAATCTCGGGTCTCCACCCCTAACTCCGCCCTCTGGGCTGACCCGACCAACGGTCAGCACTCTCCACCATCTATGGGATAACCGGATATGGTCAGCGGATACACTCCGTACTTATATTAATAATGAGGTACAATGATGTACACCATTGTTAGCACCGTCGCCTGCTGTGTATAAATACCCCCTGCCGTGCCTACGAACAAGCAGAACACATATCGTCTGCCATCATTCAACCTCATATTCTCACAAACGTCTAATTTGTCGCTAAAGTCCGATTTATCGACATCATGCCTGACTTCCTGAACCCAGCTCCCGAGCCTCGCACCGAGCTCGGTCGCTATCGTGTGCTGTCGTCAACTGCGGGAATCCGCGTCTCGCCTCTTCAACTGGGTGCCATGTCTATTGGGGATGCTTGGTCGGAGATGATGGGGTCAATGAACAAAGAATTGTCCTTCAAGCTTCTGGACGCCTTCGTTGAAGCCGGTGGCAACTTCATTGACACTGCCAACAACTATCAAAGCGAACAATCAGAAGCCTGGCTGGGTGAATGGATGGCTTCCCGGAATAACCGTGACAGAATGGTGATAGCCACGAAGTTCACAACAGACTACAAATCTTACGAATTGGGTAAGGGCAATGCCCCGAACTCTTGCGGCAATTCCAAGCGCTCTCTTTATATGAGCCTTCGCGACTCTCTGAGGAAACTCCAGACCGACTGGATTGATATCCTCTACGTCCACTGGTGGGACTACACCACCTCTATTGAAGAGCTCATGGACAGCCTTCATATCATGGTGGAGCAAGGCAAGGTGCTGTACCTGGGTATCTCGGACACCCCGGCGTGGGTGGTGAGCGCTGCCAACACCTACGCTCGCGCACACGGCAAAACCCCCTTCAGCGTTTACCAGGGTCGGTGGAACGTGATGCTGCGCGACTTCGAGCGGGACATCATCCCCATGGCCCTCCATTTCGGCATGGCGCTGGCGCCTTGGGATGTGCTGGGTAGTGGCAAATTCCAGACTGCAAAGGCTTTGGAAGAGCGCCGGAAGGCTGGCGAGGGACTGCGCACTATGCTGGGCGGCAGCGAGCAGACACCGGATGAGGCCAAGATGAGCGAAGCCCTGGCTAAGGTAGCCGCTGAGCACGGGATTGAGTCGGTGACTGCCATCGCCTTGGCCTACGTCCTCCAGAAGGTTCCCAACGTGTTCCCCATAGTGGGAGGGCGCAAGGTTGAGCATCTTCAAGATAACATCCAGTCGCTCAAGGTCAAGCTGACACCGGAGCAAGTGGAGTATCTCGAAAGTGTTAGACCTGTGTCCCTAGGTTTCCCGCACGATGTGATGGGCACGGATCCGAAGCTGAGCGGAGTTGCTAGTCCTTGGGTGGGCTTTAGTTGCAAATTGGCTGTGCCACCGGCGCTCAAAGGGCTTACACCGCCATGATTTCCTGAATCTGTACGTGGAGTTCTATCTTGTGCTGTGCGATTTTGGATGTGTGTCTATCAAGGGCTTCCAGGGTCATCATCATTATTTGATCTTGGCTGTATCATAATTGATCAAAGTCGCGAATCGAGTGCACTTGTATGACTTCATAGTATTTTCCCACCAGTTGACTACTAGTAAAAAAACAAGCAACGCCTTCTCAGGAACAAAGATGGGTAGAAGGCTAGAAGCAGCGGGCTAGGGTTTCACATTCGGATTTCCTCCGCGTAAACTATCTTATAAGCTGCCATCATGCCATAGGCTTCGGCCTGTTCTTATGCAATATGCACGTCTTCTGCACAATAATTGAACTATATTTTATCAAACCAAACAGAAGCCTCCGATTACATGGATGAACAAAAAGGCCATTGGGCACACTCCGGGATTAAGCGCCACAGGCCGAGGGCGAGGCCGGCCATCGGAGTATGTGGGTCCAAAATCTACCAATCAAAGCCCGCACAATGATTCTTACCACCCCGAGACCGGGGGCCTTAAAGAGCCCCTCGATGCTGTGGCCAGCGACATCGCGATCGGAGGAGATTCTTAAAGTCCTTGGGAGCTTCTGCTTTTGCTTAAGGCACCATAATCTGACAACAAGTTCTTCCCCGCAGATACCTGCTCCTTTCAATCTGCCGTACCCTTGCCTAAATTTGTCCATTGACCCTGTTGTTCTACATCGCCCCTCATGCCTGGCGCTGATAGGAAACCCAAGACCTTGTATGACAAGGTCTTGGATGCTCACATCGTGAATGAACAAGAGGATGGCACGATCCTTCTCTATATTGGTAATTCAATTCCGCAGTCGTTCTCCATCAGTTTGGATCTGACTTTCCTGCAGACAGACATCTGGTCCATGAAGTGACCTCTCCAGTAAGCTTCCTCCACCTTTACTATCGCGTTTTTCGCTCGCGCCGCTAACTTGTCTGAATAGCAAGCCTTTGAGGGTCTGAAGAATGCGAGCCGTAAAGTTCGCAGGCCGGACTGCACCCTTGTTACCGTCGACCACGTATGTGGATTCCGTCCGCTCTCTTGCCGGCGGCAAGTAACTGATGGGCTTATTCTAGAACATCCCCACCACGTCGCGAAAAAACTTCAAGAACGTCGATGAATTCATCGAAGAGAACGACTCTCGCCTACAATGCTCTACCCTCGAAGAGAACGTCAAGGACTTCGGTCTGACATATTTTGGAATGGGTGATAAGCGTCAGGGTATCGTCCACGTCATTGGACCCGAGCAGGGTTTCACTCTCCCCGGCACAACCGTCGTCTGCGGTGACAGTCACACTTCCACCCATGGTGCCTTTGGTTCCCTCGCCTTTGGTATTGGTACAAGTGAAGTCGAGCACGTTCTCGCCACGCAGACCCTCATTACTAGGCGCAGTAAGAACATGCGCATCCAGGTTGACGGTGAGCTCCCTGCTGGAGTCACGTCAAAGGACGTCGTTCTACACATTATCGGTGTTATTGGAACCGCTGGTGGTACAGGATGCGTCATTGAGTTCTGCGGCTCGGTCATCCGCGGGTTGAGCGTCGAGGCTCGGATGTCCATGTGCAACATGTCCATCGAGGGTGGTGCGCGTGCTGGCATGGTTGCACCTGATGAGAACACCTTTGAGTACCTGAAGGGCCGCCCTCTGGCTCCCAAGTACGACAGTGCTGAATGGAAGAAGGCCGTCAACCACTGGTTGAGCTTGGCTTCCGACGAGGGTGCAGTTTACGACAAGACCATTCTGATCGATGCCAAGGACATCGTTCCCACAATCTCCTGGGGTACATCTCCCCAGGACGTGGTTCCCATCACTGGAGTTGTTCCTGGCCCCGACGATTTTGAGGATGAGGCCCGCAAGCTCGCATGCAAGCGCGCTCTCGAGTATATGGGCCTGACTGCTGGTACACCCTTGAAGGATGTCACCGTCGACAAGGTCTTCATTGGCTCTTGCACAAACTCCCGTATTGAGGACTTGCGTGCCGCCGCCAAGGTGGTGCGCGGCAAGAAAGTTGCCCCCAACATCAAGCGTGCCATGGTCGTCCCCGGCTCAGGTCTCGTGAAGCAGCAAGCCGAAGCTGAGAACCTCGATAAGATTTTCGTCGATGCTGGCTTCGAGTGGCGTGAGGCAGGTTGCTCTATGTGTCTGGGTATGAACCCCGATATTCTATCCCCCCAGGAACGCTGCGCCTCCACATCCAACCGCAACTTCGAAGGACGTCAGGGCGCCGGTGGTCGTACCCACCTGATGTCCCCCGCAATGGCAGCCACCGCCGCCATCGTCGGCAAGCTTGCCGATGTCCGTGAACACATCGCCGAGAGCCCACGCCTCGGCAAGATTCAACCAAAGGTTGACATCGAGCCCGAAGTCGAAGACGTCGACACGGAGGAAGAATTTGACCACATCCTCGACCAACCCGCCGACAACGAACCCCACACCAACACCTCAGCAACCACCGGTTCCTCTGTGGGACTCCCCAAGTTCACAACCCTCAAGGGTATCGCCGCCCCCATGGATCGCAGCAACGTCGACACAGACGCCATCATCCCCAAACAGTTCCTCAAAACCATCAAACGAACCGGCCTCGGCACTGCCCTTTTCTACGAACTCCGCTACAAAAACGGCGAAGATGACCCCGATTTCATTCTCAACCAGGGCATCTACCGCCAATCCAAGATCCTCGTCGTCACAGGCCCCAACTTTGGCTGCGGCTCCTCCCGCGAACACGCCCCCTGGGCCCTCCTCGACTTCGGAATCAAGTGCATCATTGCCCCCTCCTTCGCTGATATCTTCTATAACAACACCTTCAAAAACGGCATGCTCCCCGTTGTCGTCTCCGACACAGCCGCCCTCGCCAAGATCGCCGACGAGGCCCGCGCTGGCCGCGAAGTCGAGATCGACCTCGTCAACCAGGAGATCAAGGATGCCTCGGGTAACAAGCTTGCCTCCTTTGACGTCGATGGGTTCCGCAAACACTGCCTCGTCAATGGTCTCGATGATATCGGTTTAACCTTGCAGATGGAGGATAAGATCCGCACGTTCGAGTTCAAGCGGACCCTCGAGACCCCCTGGCTTGATGGGAAGGCTTACCTTAAGCGTGGCCGCCGTGGTACGCCGAACATGGTTGAGGCCGCGCCTGTACCGAAGACGAATCGGGGAGATGTTAAGGGTGAGCCTTTGGAATGGTGATCTCGTCTCTCTCCTTTCTCCTTTCTCTACCTCTTTTTTTTTTTTTTTTTCTGTTTCAACTATCATGACTTGATTATTTTTTGTTTTCATTGCGCTCTGATATGACCCTCTGCGAAGTACGAAGCTGCTTAAAAGCGCCGTGAACAATTTTTCTTTCTCCTTTTTCCTTTTCTCCCTCATTTCATTTCGGTATCGGGACGAACAAGTTTTCGGGCATTGGTTTACCTGTCGTGTTTATTTATCTAACTACCCACTGGTACCCATATGGGCAAATTTACCAGATAGCAGTCGAATTCTTAATAAGACTCAATTGATGACTTGACTCTATTGCATAACTTCTAAAAAAATTGACTTCCTTCACTTCATATATCTAACTCTCTATCTATATCCGTATCAACCCCGTCAACAATTATAAATTTTCAACCAAGACAAGACAAAACAAGACATCAAAGCAATAACAAAAAAATAACAACAAATTTAGATTGCAAAACACATTTTTGACAAGTGTAAGGAAAGAAAAAAGAAAACGAGACAGAAACTGCTTCTAAAGGAAATCAGTTAATCATTAAATACATTCTTTGCCACATTCGTACACATTAAGGTAGGCAGTTCAATAATTAGGTAGATAGATAGATAGACCATATTAACATCCAAATCATTAGGTTTTGACTTGTATCGTAGTCAGTCTTTCCCCTTTAAGGTTGGGGAAAAGAGAAATATCGTCAAGAAAATTGCGAGAAATATGTAGGGTAGATAGGTAGATCGTTGGGGTGGTGAATCGGCAGTTGAGGCTTGTCACGGCGGCCATGGAGTGCAATGCCAATTGGACCGATTCGAGTAATGTACAAGGGAGGGGTACGTGCTCCCTTCGCGAGGACTTGTTGGTGAAGCCGTGACCGCAAGGTTGAGATGAACTTTAAGGCTTCGTAAGCTGCTCTTTCCGGAAGAACATGAGGAAACCAGCACTATCAAGCAAGCTGTTAGTCAACACGTTAAATCGGGTGAGGAAGGGAGTATATATATAGTCAGACGTACCAAATCAACAACTGGAAGAATAGGGCAATCCAAAACCACGCGTTAGCGACAGAGCTAGCTCCAGCAGTCACATCCGGCGAGATTGGCCCCGGACCAATATTGTTCGGGCCGAATGCCCTGGCGCAAATTGTTGCAATGGATCCGAGGACTTGAGATGCAAGTAAAGTGAAGCAGATGTGCATTCGAGTTAGAGTCTGAAGGAGGATCATGCCGAACCCGAGACCTTGGAGTGAGTCTAGAATACCTAGCCAGAGCCAGAGACTGCGGGATGCGAGGGCACCGGAGGTATAGCTACCGGCCCAAGGTAGGAATAGGCCCATGCCGGAGACACCCCACCATATCTGTGCCCATCGGGGTGCACCAAGGCCACAGGCAAAGACGGGGAGGATCCAACTGTGCGATTTGGAGAGATGGCTGAATAGGAACAGAATGGCTACCCAGGCGATGCCGAAGAAAGCAACGACTAGGAGTCCAACTTGCCAGGCTTCAGCGTGGACTGAGCTCCAGAGGACTAGATTGTGTCAGCTGCTGTTAGGGGAAGGCTGTTAGGTTCAGAGGCACTTACAGCTCCAGTTTCGTCCATAAGGAGCACTGAGGAAGAAGTTCTGCAAGATGACGACCACGAAGTTCCACAAGATAATCTTACGTCTGGATACCGATTTGTAGAAGGAGGGGACTTTCCCGGGTGTCTGACGATAGTAGTTTGGTAGGCCAAAGAACACAAGGAGGCCGAGAACCCAAAGAAAAAGTGCAATCGGTATACATATGGCACTGTAATAAATGGTCAGTAATGGCCCGTTAAAGAGGTCATCCGGGTAGTAAAGGGCAACGTACGTCATTCTCCACGTTTCTGTAATATGCGCTTGTATATTCGGAATTCCCCTAGTGAGGGCCTGCGACATAGATGTTCCCCAGTACCAGAGGCCGATGATGTAGGCTTGCTGACTACCTTGAATGATGCATGCACGCCATACCCATTCTTTGATAGGCGCACCATTTTCATCTCCAAAATTAAGGGCAAAAAACAAGGAGCCACTTGCTGATGCTGCGGCATATACTCCGGCACCAACGTTCTGAATCCAAGATCGAGAAAACCCATCACTCTCGTAATGCGCAACCCCAATGAGGACGAACGCGAGACCGTAGAAGAACCAAGGTAGAGATAGCACCAGAACTGATTTGTAGAAGCGGAAGAGGAACCACCAGACGATAGAACTCACGAGGTAGACTGTTGCAATTCCATAGAGCTTCTCAGGCGTCTGCCCGACCTCTCCGGTCAGCAAGGTGATTTGATAGGAGTTTGCCGCAATAATCTGCCCGAGTCCGAGTATAAACGAGTAAATCGGCCAGTCGAAAACCCGAACTTGCATCCACTTCCTCAGTCCAGAGGGTGGAACGTAGTCATTTCCAAGGCAAAACTCATCTGGCCTCCTCGGGGGGCTTGCACTTTCGCGCGATCCGACCTCGTCGTTTGAGACTAATGCCATAGGCGAGGAGCCCTCAAATTTGGTGCGGAACATTGAAGAAGAAGGAGACTGGTTGCGGCCAAGTTTCGCGTCACGGAACCTGTCGAACCACTTTTTTTCGCTCTTCTCAAGATACTCCTCGATACAGAACTGCGACTCAGAGTTGGATCCGTTAAGCTTGTCCAATCTTGCCTCGAAAGCTCTGTAAAACTCGCCGGTGCTATCTGTGAATGTGGGGTCGACTCTCTGTAACTTATAATCTTTCTTCTCGCCGATGATAGAGTCAACAGAAAGGACAGAGGCACAGCTGAGACGATTTCCAGGCTCCGCGAAGGGTGGTGCGGGTGGGACGAGGGTTTCGTCCCCATCAAACGTAGTCGAACTCGTCGGGGAGAGCATATTCCGAGATAGAATCGAGATCGAGCTCTGGCTCGAACGTCTGCGAGTGAAAAAGTCCCTGACTGAGCTATGGGTCTGGTCCTGCTGTGGTACCATGTCCGATCGCCGTACCTCCTCTGCTTGCTCGGGAGTAAGTGTGTACTCCTCTTCTCCGTAGAAACTTGGGATAATATCGTCATCGCTGCTCTCTTCTGTCATCGAGACACTCGCATTCTCATCTGTCCCAGCGTGGCTGTTTCTCCTCAACTTGCGTCGACCACGGCGCATAAGATGTCCGGGTCCAGCCCTCACACCGAGAGATAAGTGTCGACCGATCACAGATCTAGGCTGATCATCACCGCCAGGGCTTGGATCCCTGCTGTAGATAATTGTGTTGCGCTGCTGCGGCCCATAAGCACTCAGACGGTTGACATTTGAGTAGCTTCCCGATCGCGAATGAGCAAGAGGAGGTGTCTGTACCCCAGTGGGGGTAGTAGTCCCTGTCGAAGCAATAGGGGGTGTCATCATGCCGTTGGGGGTGATGCTTCCAGAAGGTGTATAGGGCAGAACGCTTGATTTGGCCAAGCTCTTACTGTGAACTCGCATTGCTGTTGACTGTAGAATCTCAAGATCCTCAACCCACTGAGCAACTGGGAAACGCTGCTTTGCAGACCTTGCACGCATCTTCGCCCGAACTTGAAGCTTCGAGTTGAGTGCACTTCCAATAGCAAGTTTGAATTGATGGAGCAGGTGAGCAGTAGTCGTGGATTCAACATTATACCACCAACCTGGCATCTGACCAAGACCGCCAACGCGAGCACCAATTCCTAGGGCTCCCTTGCGACCAAATTCAACTGCTACCAGTCCGAAGGGTTCGTCGCGAGATGGGATCAAAGCAAACTCCGCTCCTGAAAATATGTACGGAGGAAGCGCCGTGAACTCAGGCTTTGAGAATACACGGCCAGGGTAGACTTTCATCATCTGGTCAAGCTTGAGGGCCGCGAATTTTCCGTAGAGATCTATGACTGGGCCAACACAGATCAGTTGAACATTTGGGCGGGCCTCCAGAATAGCAGGCATCACATCAGCTATCAGATCAATTCCCTTCTGCATCGACCATCGTCCCACAAATACCAAAAGGTCAGCGTTGGGGTTTTGTTCAAGCCCAGCCCATTCTTGCGCTTGTCGTTTTAGCTCTCCTCTACTTGCCTCATAGTTCGGGTCCACCTGGACTTCACTGTCCTTGGGCAGTTCCTTGTTCCATTCGGCAGTGTCGGAAGGGTCAGGGTTGGGAAGGTTTCCAACCTTCTTGAGACCCCAGAAGATGGGATAGCGTGCGTAAGAACGTTTACCGTATTTCCTTGACACTCCTACAGCGCCGAATCCTTGTTGATGAACACGCAGATAACTGGCACCGGCATGGAGCATGTTGAAGACCTCACCAAACTGGACGTAGCGCCTGGCGGTATCGACTTCTATATTGAAGACCGAGCAAACCTCATCTCTTTCCTTTTGTGTGCGCATCGGCCAGAGCCCCTGGAACTCCGCATTGTGGAGTGAGAGACAAACTGGAACAGTCTGAGGGAGAAGGTAAAGTGGGGCAACAGAACCGTGATAATCATTGATATGATATAGGTCGATGGGAAACCGTTTGATGGTTTCAGCGATGCATTGGTTCCATGCGGAATAGTAAATTGCGCTGTCAAGGTCGTCCATGCGAGCGGGATAGGGTTCAGCCTTTGACTGTTGACGGAAAACTGGCGCGTCGAGGAGAACATAAGTAATATTGTTCAGTATATGGTACTGGACCTTTACTTCGTATGTGTTCCCAAGAACTGTCACAAACATCGGTTCGGCTGGTTGATCCTCTGGATAGTCCACGCCTCCGATGCATGGGACAACCCAAATAAGGTCTTGATGCCCGAGGTTCTTCCCCATAAGCTGTGCCATGACTCCGAGGCCGCCAATTTTGATCTTAATTCCCCAGTCTTCAATGTCGTACTCCATCGTGGCGATGAGGACACTTCGCCTATGCGAGTTTCCTGTTCCAAATGCAGGTGTGCGTTGGAGAAATCCTGACCTGTTGGTGAGTCGCATCAGAGGATTCAGTGACGGCTTTCCGGCAAAGAAGGAAGGAAGTAGTGATTTCTTCTGGCTGATTCCAACCTGGTTGAACTTAACCTGGTAGAACGATTTCATGAACGCATATACGCATCCAGCAGCCGTCATTATCGGCACAAACCAAAGCAAGAAATAGATAACCATCTGAACAGCTCTTGACCCTGTCGGCTGGAAGATGACTCTCATATTACCATCATCAACCCAAAGATCCCAAGATAGGTAAGGCGCCGGGGGCCTGTCAGTGACGTTGATAGAAAGATCGCTCAGCGAGGAAGGTGGCATGCGGTCCAGGACGCCGTCGGAGTCAAGGTCACCAAACACAAAGCTTTGGTCAGGCTCACCATCTGGATTCATTCCCCAGACATTGAATTGACCTTGGGCTGGATATTCCACTCGGAGTCTGTACTTCCAGTATCCATCACTGTCCTGTTTCACCTCATTATCCAGCCCTGCGTCGTATCCGTATTGGTTGTAAGGTCCATTGAAGAAGAGATGAGGGAAACGTCTTGGGCGATCAGAGCCATAATCACCTTCTTGAACATAGCTACTGCTACCGGTCAACCGGTTCCAGTATTCAACTCGTACGTGCTTTCCATTCCACTTTTGCTTATCAGTTCCGGACCAAGGTAGCTCTTCAATGACCTCGTCGCCACCCTTGTATTCCCGCCATTCAGAAAAGGAGCTTCCCCAATTTGTTGAATAACGGTACTTGTCGGCTCCAGCGGCACTGTGTCGGATATAGAGTGTCCCGTTGTCATGTTGGTGAAGTAGGTTCGTGGAATAGTTGGCTGCACTGGAAACCATTGGATTGTCTGCTTGGCCAATGCGAATGAGAAAATGATCGACAGCCTCTGTTGAGGCACCATCCTCGCTCTCGGCGTTCGTGACAGTCAGGCGATGAATTCCGTTATAAACTCCGGTCAGTTTTGAAGTCCAGACCCACGTGTTGGGAATTTGGGCAGTCCACTGTGTCTTGCTCGGGTCTATCTTCTTGCAGTCCACGCTGTCTTTATCAATAGAAGCTTTCTTGCCGGCTTCTGTCGTAGAGTTCAGAGTGATAGCCTTTGTGACAGAGTTACAGTCCATTTCAGTAGAGAAATAGATGCTCAAATCGATGTCTTCTGCTTGGTCAGATCCAACTTTGGAGATAATTGGTTGGTCATGTCCAGGGGTGATTCTGGTGATCATGGGTCTGGGTTTCATAAACCGGGCCTTCGGAACGAAGGCTTTGAATTCGAAGGGCTTCAGGGTCATGCTGTCAAGACATCCGTTGAACTCGTTGGAGCCATTGAGATGGAGTTTTTTGGGGCTGTCCTTCAACTCGTACTCATCGTGCGGGTAGAACAGATTAACAACAGTCGTTTCTGTGGCGAAAGGAGATATCAATGCCGTCGCATTCTTACGGCAGTCGAACTTGTAATCCACCGTCTTGTTGTCATTTTGGTATACCAACCAAACTGGCTGGTTGTCATCTAGCTCTTGGATTTTGTAAACCGCATCTCTCAAGATAGACCACATTCCAGTCTCCGTAGCTGTACCATTGGAGCCAGGATAATAAACGTCCCGAGTCTGATTGGACAGTTTCTGGACAGAATATCCGTCGTTCAGCACCTGGTAATCTTGCCGCAGTTGATACATATGTTTGATGACATTGCGGATAGGGTGAGACGGGTCGCGGTGATCGTAGGCCACAGTATCATCGTGACAACCTTCACGCCCTTTGCTGATGGGCCAGTTATGGTACTGATCTGCATTCAAAGAGAAACAGCCATGAGTCTTCCATGCTGTAGCTGGCGACATTGCCTGACGGCCGTAGACGTAGTTGTCAGCCGTAGCATCCAAGATGTAGAAACCTTGCTCTTCACCCCATAACAAGATTGGGATACCAGGAAGATGAAGGGTAGTTATGAACATCGCTAGGAGCTGACGTTCAATACCCTGCTCTATGGCTGGCCAGCGGAAAACGTCCTGGTTTGTCGCACCATACATATGTCGTGGATCAAATTTGCCGGTATTCGCGTTGATCATGTCGTTGGTCATAACCATCACGTTCCAAGCGTCTGTCCAGTCAATCGGCGTATCGTAGCCTGCAGCGAGATTGCCATCGAGGCCAAGGAACCGGGTAAGTGATCGATATATTGAATAGTGGAAGGCCGCGCTATCAATCGCCTGTAAACCGTCCTCGCGAAGGAAATACTGGTGGTCGGACTCGTTGTTCATTGCCATCGAATCCATTGCCGAGTCCGGGTACTGGTTGGGCTGTCTACCACGCCCGAGATAGACCGCACCAAAATTGTTTCCGCCAGTAACCTCACCAGGTAAGAAGAAATTGTCCTTGCCGACGTCACGGGCACACTCTCGATAAGCACTTGACATGTCTCCAAGAGCGTCAACGGTTGCTTGCGTGGCTTTGTCATAGCGGAATCCATCAATATCGAGAGCCTTGATTATCATGCAGGAGTGTCTGGTCAATCTCTCTCTGACACTGGGGTTCCATTCACGAAGACGATCCTGAACTGAGGCAAATTTTGCGAGCTGCCGCTCCCAATCTGGGTATACACCAAACGCTTCTCTGTCACCATACTGGTCAAAGTCGCTATCGTAGCAACCTTGCAGCTCATCGCGTGCGTCTTTGTCAATTGGCCAGCCAGTTTCATTCCAGAATCGAGGGTATTCGCAAGTTTTGTTGTAGGTGTTTCCAATATCGAAATCAACATAGTGGCGGTCAGTCTTCCAGAGGGCTTCATGTTCCCTAGTGGAAAATGGAGTAGTAGCGTTCAAAAAACCTTTGAACCCAATCAAATCACCCATTCTTGAACTTTTAGTTAGCATTGAGGGGGGTTGAAAATGGAGAGCGCCAGCAGACTTACGTTGCAATTGTGTTGTCAAATAATACGTACATCCCGCGCTTGTGGATTTCTGATATTGCGTTTCTCCACGTTTGAATGGTGCCAAAATGCTGATCCAGCAGCGTGGTATCCAGAATCGAGTAACCGTCTGAACCCCAGGGTTGATTCATGAGAATAGTACCTGCGAGATAGACCCCCTATACAAAACATGGTCAGCAAAAAAAACCCGAGGGTCTTGTGAAGGGAAGCGCAAAATAGAACCTTAATTCCCATTCCTTGAATGTAATCGAGTGTGTCCACCAAGCCTTGTGCATCACCGCCATGTCGCATTTGGTTCGAGTTCAGGTCATGTTCGAAGAGAGTTCCGTTGATATTGTCGTTCGTAGGGTCACCATTGACGAACCGATCTAGGAAGAGGGTATAGAATGGAAATCTCCAGTTCTCTGGCGAAGGCGTATATTTGTGGTTTGGCCATTCTGGTGCGAAATAGTCTGCTGGTGTTGCAGCATTCTTGTTTGCGTTAAGGTTGTAGTCAACTAGGGACTCTTCATAGGGCCAGCCTGCCACAGTAGCTGCAAGCAGCGCGAGTAGCGAACTTGAAGTCCCCCACTTCATGGTTGACAATCACTGAGAGGATGGTCTGAGAGGATGATGCTCAGATAGCCGACATGTGTCCCAAGTCTTAATGATGCTGCGCAAAATCAACGACGAGCAAGAGTCCAGCTCAAGTGCTTAGTTCGACTCAGTCTTATAGATCTGCACCAACTCAAAGGGCTTTTTTCCTTTTGCAATGTCCCGATATCGATGGCGAAGGGATGGGCAGTTGAAGATGAAAGGCAAGGTAGAAAGCTCCGAGCCAAAGGTGTAGCGGCGGTAGCGAGGGAATAAAAGAGAACGGAGGGAGGGGAACGCAAAAAGAAAACCAAATGCCCGAGTATATGTCCGAAGAGATGTAGGAAGAAATGCAATCTATAGGCCGGGAGAAAGCATTATTAGCTGCGGTATACTGATAGGAAGGAGGGTCAGCGAGGGATCAATACTGTCTTGAAGGAGAAAAAGAAACGAAGATCCTTTCTAACCCGTCAGTACTACAACAGAATAGAAACCAGATTGACTACTGAGGTAGCTAGATAGTCGGCCAAATGGAGACTCCGCTGTGTCTCCAGCTGTGGGAACTGTAGTCCCTTTGCTGGAGGACCAGCCACCGACCCATCCATGATGACTCGTGTGCCATCAGCCAGCCGAAAAGAGAAGCTTGACGGGCCCATTGAGGCAAAGCATCAAGGAAAGATTACTGTAGGAAGGGGTAGCTGTCGAAGGAGACACGAAGCGATATCCACCCAAGCTCAAATGCATGCAGGTCAGTTACAGCGACAGAGGCCGGAGATCATTGTATTATTACAATCCGTACCAGTGGAACCAGTAATACCAGTACCAGCACAGGCAAATCCACAGAGCACTACTACGACCAGGAGTACTATTCTTGATTTTGATGTTTAGCTTGCTATCCTTGACTATGGCAGTCAGATAGGCCAGTAACTTTTGTAATCATGTTCTGAGTCCTGACATTAAGTAGGTTAAGAGACATCGAACTGAAGCCTAATCACTGGCTGTTCACTTTATTTTCTCGTAACACCACTTGTGCCGTACATGCTTTCTATTTTTATGAAAAGAAAGTTTATAAGTCAAGAGATGCATTATACGACAGTCTACAAATTAAGCAAACGGCAGGAGATAATCGGGATATCAAAGTTGCGGCTTAAATATCATCGAGCGCTGGCTATATCCAACGTCTTCTAATTTATTGTTCAACGTATACCCATTATGATTCTTGTCTCAAACTAAATCTAGCCAGGAATCGATTTGTCCAAGAGCATACTTAGTAGCGGACTACTGTCAACGTATGATGTAGCTACTGGTTGAAACAGCTAATCGCTTTTTCGTTCTGACACTGAGCTAATATTAAATAACAGCCATCATTATTCCGGACTCCCAATTCTTCGATAACTGACACCTGGTGCATGTCAATGAGGGTTTGATAAGGTAAAGCAAGGCCTGTTTCAATATAGATCGGCAGCCGAACCGAGTAGTCGGTACAATCCGGAAACATTACATGACAGCAAATACATCGATATACCAACGCCAAGAGATGGGTGAACCTAAGGTTGACCCCTTGCTGGCAAGGTTTGGAAGGATATGAGGAGTACGACAGGAGATTCTGGGTTCGATGTCTCATATCTCGTTTAAGTTAGTGGTATTGAGTCTGATAGGATCGCTTCAATGGCTCTCGGCGGCTGGTAGAGAAGACCCTTTCGTTCTTACTAGGGGTGCACATGCAAGGAGACTCAGCGAGCAACCTGGGGGACTTCGAAGTTTACAACTCTGAGCGCAAGTACACTAGTAGGTAACTACTTATCTGTCTATACTAATGGCAATCCTATTCAAGGAGAGTCCAGATAGGGAGGATCGAAAGGGTGACAGATGCGGTCTTTCTCTTAATCCTTTTCCCGCAATTGCTGGTCTCGTCCACCTTTGCAAGTGCTTGGCCACTATTCTGTCATTTGTAACTTTGCCTCTAAAGAAACTGTCATATAAGCACGGTATATGCAATGCAGGAGCCACGATGTTCGCAGGACTGACTTCGTACGCGTGTAAATTACAGTGTATCCAATTCATGTTGATGCTGATGTAGTGCCAGATTAGCGCCAGCTTAATCTGCTATACCGCTATTTGATTGGTTACTACTGAATTTAAAGAAGCCCCACCTCAGACCGCTGGTCACGGGTGAGTTCCTCGCAGGAGTCTGTCCTCTCCCCCGCCCTTGGTTGTTTCTTCCCCTTCGGATGATCGCCGTCAGGGTCTGAGGAATCAAGATGGTCCTTCCCTTGGGACGAACCACGATCGACGGCCGTCATATACTCTTTCTTCGCCTGATGTCATTTCATCCTGCCACCAGATTTATTGTGTGGCACAACTGACTAAGAGCTATCAATGATGGGAACCTTCAGCATTTGTGAGCCTCCAACTACTAGCTCAAAGCCCACATTGTCTTCACGATGGGACTGTCTGGTTTCGCTTTAGGTAATGACCTGACAAACCAAGCGCTCAACGAAAAGCCGGACACTGGCCGGTCGTTCTTTAAACTCATTTGCTTGGTCATTGCGCAGCTGGATACCACCATCGATGCCTAAAAATAATTGAAGACGCACCTGGAACGTTCAAAAATCAAGGTTACATATGGGCAACCTCCGCAAGAATGAGCGGTCGAGGTACCGCTCGCAAGGCAGCTTACACAACGCGCAGAAATCTACGCTCCACAGATCAATGCATTCAACGACTTCGATCAGCATTATTATCATATTACCGTCTTCATCAGGAAAACTCAGCCTATGAGCCATACTCCGCGCAGTCTTCCACATGCGGTGTGCAATGCATGACGACTCTTGATTCTTGGCTCTTGACGAACTGCATCGTTTCTGACGCGGCAGATACCCTCAGATCCGCTACAATTAAAGTGCAGAATCAAGCAGGAAGATGATATTACTCTGCATATCTAGAGAACTCTATTTAGGATCCAAAAAGGCTGACCGTTACGATTTATACCCACTTTTCAGCCTTTTGAGAACAACTAAATTATCCAATCTGCAGGTGCCGATGATTTCTGTCTATGCGCAGCTAGCAGGATTATAGTTGCATCTACATATCAGATGCATGGATATTGTGGGATCCACAAATTTGACTTGTTATACCCAAACCTCACCACAAGCATATATCACATTATGCCAGTCACTAGGAAAACTTGGCCCACGGACATCCCGCGTCTGCGAGCTCTCTCAATCGCTTCAACCTCGGAAGACGACCCTGGACTTGAGAAGGAATACAGAAAACTTCGAAACCCTGTGTATGCCGTGCCGGAGCTCATAGCTTCCGGGTTGCTCGTGGATATGTGCGCTTGTCAGCATGGCTTCCTGTAGGTTCCAAGTTGATTGCGCGTTGATTCAATCTACATTACGTATGAGGACCATCTGTGGCTCTATATTGCCTTCTAGGGGCTATCTATCGCCTTGTGCCATGGAAACCTCACGCTCACCGATCTTCCAAGGCAGCTAACACAGCTGCATCTTCAATAACCGTACTGGTGCGCTGCGCCATGCAGGCTGAGTGCGTCCAAAACTTCCCAGCTCAGTTATCGCGCTCTCGCTTTACTGTTCTGATTCTGTAGTCTTACACACAGTATGGGCCCAAGCGGTAGAGCTTTCTTGCCACCCTTCTTGTTCTGATGTCAGCTATTCTTCCATATCCACCGAGACAACACCATGATAGGGAATCTGAGAGGCTGGAAAACCAACGGAGCCCTAAATCCTTCTAAACAAAAGTTCAGCGCCTATTACGACTATCTTGGCCTAGAAGCGCGAGGTTGCCATGCCAGTTCTGAGAGCATTGAAGTTGTCACTGCGCATTCTCGAACTGCTGGACTAATAAGTTTCCTGCAGTATATTGAACCTTCATCTCATGCAGCATGATATGTTTCGTTCACTTGGTTCCTATGTCATTCTGCTGAGGAGAGGCTGGGGAGTTCAGTGCGCCATTCGGAGATTGGAAACCTTTGTAGCTCGTGCTTGTCATATCGCATCTCAAGGTAAGCCAAAAGCATCGGCGTACGTCCTTGGATGGTGTACCGAGATTTGGAACTCTGATATTCTGAACAAAATATATAGTTCTGTACACCAGGCCGAAGGTAGTGAGTGTTAACTAGCCTAAACCGCTGTAGCAAGACCACTATGAGCTTCTATCATCTTGATTTATTGGCCAATCGTATGAGTGAAGCATATTTAGTTATATATCCTATTGCTAAGAGGGCAACGGACGTTAGAAAGATAGCTAGTAGTCCGCCGCGGCTCATCTTCCCACAATTGTTAATGTTGATGGGGTCTCGAGCGTCGCAGTATCTTTCTTGGTTAGCTGGGTGGACAAGGAGCTCTTCCTCTTGTGCTGCTGAAGAAGACTCGATATAACGAGGATTTCACGGAGTCTCTTTTATTCTCGTGATCTGGTACTATTATGCATAGCCTGGAGACAATTAGCTTCCAATCCCAGCCTTATATTCATGATCTGCCTAATCTCCTAGAACAAACCCCCCACTGGATATATGATCATACATTAGATCATCGCATAAAAAAGTAACAGCAGACATTAGCAGCTCGAAGTAGTTGACTTGCGGTCTCAGGTATGCATAACTTGCCGCAACTACGCCGTGGAATAACACTGGAAAAGAAGATAAATCTATTGGAGATATTAGCAAGGTAACTAGGTACTTTCTGACTTCAGGATAAGAGTTTCTTACGAGTCATGGGACGTTTAACTGGCGAGTTAACAAAAGTCCAAGTAGCCCATGCTGCTGACACCCAGAGCACCCCTATAGAACGTCATTAGTATAGTACATATTTAATTTTGTTTTGTTAGGCCTAGTAGCAGAGTCTCCTAATAGGAGACTTCTCAAAAGCCTCCTTCCTATCTTCAAGGACACCACGAAAAAGACAAAGCCCTACTTCAACTCCGAAGAGCTGGTAGAAATATGGCAAGTTTGCATCATGGAGCTCAGAGCCCCACCCTAATCGCCATGAGCGCACCGCTTCTTCTGCGAAGTCGGGGTCTGTGTTGTATTTTGATATAAGGGCCTGTGAAAGGTAGCTGCGAACTTCTTCTGCGCTTGCAGAGCGATGTGGAATTTGCGGCACATTTTCAAAGAGCAAAATAGGGGGCTGCCAAAAGATCCATGACGTTGTTTATTGTTTGTTTGGCCTTTCCTTTAAGTAGGTAGTTTAAGGTCTTGAGGAGTCTTACTCTTGAGGCTCAGGGCGGCAGGGAGTGACTGGCGGGGGAGTGTCTATTTTAGGCGTAGTGGAGGAACTCTTCAAAGTGGGTCCGTGACAGGGAATTGGCAAATTGCAGGTGCTGACGGATCCACTGTGAACTTTGACACCTGGAGAGCCCATAGTACTCCGTAGTTTCTACAATAATAGGACACGCAACACGTTTTTGGCTTGGAAATTATCAAGTATATTTGGCTTCAACCTAACTAGAATTTAAGTGCCCTTGTCAAATACTACAATTGACTTATGCAATGGGTGGAGGTTTTAGCTGTAAAACAGGGCTTCCTTTGTGAATATCTCAGGTTAAGCGTGACTATTACTTCAAAAAAAATAAGTACGTTGGCCGAGCCGTTCAATCTTCATTATGATCATCAAAGGGAAAATGATAAAGCACAGCTGTCCGCCGCAGATCAGTTTTAGATTCTTTCAACAGCCCATTCTTGATCTGCTGGATAATATCCTTCGCTCTTTGAAGGTGCTCATCATCCGGGACCCACCCTTGGGCATCTGTGCCTATGATATCCCGCATTTCAGAGAGCTCTTGCATTATCTCTTCTTCTGTACCATCTTTGACAGTCTTTTGAGCTTCCTCTTCCGAGAAGCGCACCGGGCAGTCCCAGCAGGGCTACAGTCATCAACAGACATAGGCCACTCTGTACATGCTTGTAGAAGGGCATAATTCAGAGACACAGAGTTACCTTTGCAAGGCGCGCCAGCAAGCTTGAACAGCTTGGCTCAAAGTATTGAATTCTCGTTCCGCAGTGCATCGAAATGGTCTGGAGACTGATTCATAGTCAACACGGCGTAGTAGAAATGCACTAAGCGCTTTCGTCGCGTTTCTAACAGATTTTCTTGCTCTTCATTGCTAAGGTCCTGAAAGTTTTCCGGCAGCTTTACATCTGGCTTTGCCAAGGTCTCGGAGACTGGGTCACCCCAGTTCTAAAAATATTTCGGTATCCCAGCGCAAAAGCAGAGTGGTAAAATTGCAGCATATTGCCAATCGATGATTCCGAGATATCGTTCGAGGTATTTATCAATATGTTATTTGGGGGAAAGTCTGGACGGCGAGGGGTAGGGCGAGAATGGATGCCCTTGTGAGAGCCCCAGACGAGGGGACAGCTTCAGGTTGTCAGATAGAAGCTGGATGTGTGGTGACGGTGATAGTTCTCGGAATTCGTACAGTTCCATAGATACAATTCAACATGAGGGTGAAGTTTGCCCGAGCTGCTTGCAAATCGAGAAATCTCGATTTCCCGTTTTGCAGGGCCTTCAAAACTTGGGAGATAATCGGACCCTGTTTGTCTGGTCAGCAAAAGGGGTTGAACAAAGTGAATGAAGGGACTGACACGGGCCGCGGTTGGTGTTTAAGAGGGCTCGGTCCTTATACCACCATTCATACTATGCTGTGGGACCAATGACGATGTTGTCCAGGCCAAGTTCCGGTTGGTCGAGGAGTGGGACCGAACAATGCGTATCTTCCAAGTCTCTTTGATAATACAAGCTACCACTTGCAGGGAAGCGGATACTCATGAACCGGATTTCCACTTGCACTATTTGCTTCATTATCTTCACGCGGGTTTTGTTGTCCATCGTGAATCACTGGTCACTCAAAGGCTTCCCTTCAATCTTCTCAAGGATAAGATACTCAGTACCAACAGGATTGGAAGGGTCAGGCGAGTATGTAAGGACTTTTCGGGACAGGTATACCATGGATCGGAGAAGGTGCAGGGGTGGCCGCTTCACTGGCCACAGCATAGTGCTTTGGCACAGTTGATTTGAACGGTATACGGGCTATGATTGAGTTGCCGTCCTTGAACCTTAATTGCAAGATGCGGTTGAAGCTCCCTTCGGCGATTTTGTCAATGGAAGCAAGTTCAGCGGCAGATCGACCGACAGCTTTGCACACAACAGTCGAAAGTGCATCGACATCGAATGGTACAAGGCGTTCGGCGCGGCGGGTTTGCTCGTTGAACCTGGTCTAGTCAGTAAATCTATCATTCTCTCTAAAGAGCCAGCCAAAGGGAAGCAAGGATGCTTACAAGAAACGCCCAGAAGTAGTTATACTCAAACAGTTCGCGGATGGGCTTGGAGCTCAGATTTCTCGCGTTCAGCTTTGAAATTTGGGGAAACAGCCGAAAAAGAGCTCCCATGGTGGACAGAGAGAATAAATGAAAGACTCATTGAAGACTAAAACTCGCGCATCGACGATATATAACGACATCAACAACTTGCAACGTATAATACAAAGCATCAAGCGTAGCAATTAATCATTCACAATATCATTATTCCATTCCAAGCATTTAACAACACTTGACCGCATCTACTGAGCACCATAGCGAGCTCGATAATCCTTCAACCGTTGAACCTCCGCCTCCCCAATCTCACCACCCAACTTCTCAATCAAGTCATGAAGGCCGATAACAGCCCGAACAGGAATCTTCTCTCCCAGATCCCTTTGCGCAATGCCAACAGCACTCTTTGTCTCGCTCTCACTAACCCTCTCCTCCCGGTCTAGTAGAACCACAACACCAGAGACAATACCGCCCTCCTTCTCGATTATACCAACAGCCTCGCGCAGCGCCGTCCCGGCCGTGATCACGTCGTCAACAATAACGACACGCTTGCCCTTCAATGGCGCACCAACGATGCTCCCTCCCTCGCCGTGGTCCTTCGCTTCCTTGCGGTTGAACGAGTAGCTAACGTTATCCCAGGTTCCCTTGGGCGAACCGGAGAGCGAGTCACGCACGGCCAATTCGTTCACCACGGCAGCGCAAATGGGGATCCCCTTGTATGCGGGGCCGAAGATGATGTCGAAGTTGGGTATTGTCGTTCCGTCGGCGGCGGTGGTAACGAATGGCGGGGTAGAGAGGACGCTCGCGTAGGCGGAGGAGCTGGCACGGAGGAGAGGCGCAGTGTGAAGGAGCGAGGAGGTGAAGAAGTAGGGTGATTCACGGCCGGACTTGAGCACGTAAGTGCCAAAGGATAGGACTTTGTTGGAGATGAGGAGGGGCAGCAATGTTGCCTTGTCGTTTGGGTGGGCCGACATTTTGTGATCTTTGTATATATGTTTTCCGGTGGTTTATCTGAGAGGTTTGATTTATGACGCTAGGGGACTGAAGTGATCCAGACAATTAGGGTGTAGCCAATTGGTCACTATTAAAGAGAGGCAGAGGTTGAAGTGTGGTAAGGTAGTAGATTCGTATTGACCCTTTTTTTTTTTTTTTTTTTTGGCCGGGATTCAGAGGGGCGGGGAGTGGAAAGAGGGGCGGGACAAGCCCAAATAATGGAATCCTCCGAGCTTTCCTCAGTTCCCCTCCTCCGCCCCAGCACTTTTTCTGTCTATCTCTCCGCAATTCGATTCTGGGGCTAGCTTGCTCTGTGACTGTATCCGTTGCCTTTTTTTTTCTTTGCTCTGCCTCCTATATCGGGGCAATTCCATTTCGGGGAGAAAACACGTGCCGCTCACACCACCCGAACTCCGGTCCTGAGGGGTTCCTCATCTTCTGCATACCTTTGAGCAGGCTCTCTCTGTCACCCTTCTCTGTCATTTTTGTGCATTTCGTCTTGACGAATCTTCCACGCATCTCTTTACTCGCTTTGAGGTTGCGTGCTTTCGCCTCAGATTCAAGTCTTCCAAAAACTCACCAGTGAGCTGCCCTGTCAGTCGAGCGGGGACCGGCCAATTCGCTCCGTTGGGATTGAATATTCTTGAACATATCTACTGTTTTTGAAACGGTTATTTGGCCTAATGTGAGTAAAGAAGCTCGATTTTCCATTTTCGTGTTTGTTCATTGATGGTCGAGTGCTGATGCTCCATGACTAGAATAGTCAGCTCGAAAAATGCACATCAAAGAGAAGTTCAGCCAAAATGAGGCTGCCGATAGAATCGGCATCTCCTTTGAGTTCTTCCCTCCCAAAACCGCCCAGGGTGTACAGAACTTGTACGACAGAATGGACCGCATGCACTCACTAGGCCCCTCCTTCATCGATGTTACGTGGGGTGCTGGTGGACGACTCTCGGACTTGACCTGTGAGATGGTCAATGTCGCGCAGTCGGTCTATGGTTTGGAAACGTGCATGCATCTCACCTGCACAGACATGCCTCAGGAGAAAGTGGACGCTGCGCTCCAATCTGCCTACAAGGCAGGCTGCACAAACATTCTTGCGTTGCGCGGTGATCCTCCTCGTGAAAAGGAGGTATGGGAGGCAACGGACGGTGGTTTTCGGTACGCGAAGGACTTGGTGAACTACATCCGCGATAAATATGGGAACCATTTCTGCATTGGAGTTGGAGGTTACCCTGAGGGTGCCGATGATAATTCAGATGTAGATCTTTTGATCGACCATCTTAAGGAAAAGGTTGATGCTGGCAGCTCTTTCATTGTCACCCAGATGTTTTACGATACGGACAACTTCATCAGCTGGGTCCAGAAATGTCGCGCCAAGGGTATTGATGTGCCCATTATCCCCGGCATTATGCCTATCCAAACATATGCTGCTTTCATTAGGCGGGCGAACTGGACGAAAACTCGAATCCCTCCTGATTGGCTTGAAGCTTTGGAGCCCGTGAAGAACGATGATGCAGCTGTGAAACAAATCGGTAAACGCCTGATTGCAGACATGTGTAGGAGACTAATTGCATCTGGCATCAAACACCTGCACTTGTAAGTTGTCCTTCTCTGCCCATCACCGGGTTCGGAACTGACAGAAACTTAGCTACACGATGAACCTCGCTCAGTCGACACAGCTTGTCCTCGAAGACCTAGAACTCGCACCAACAGCCGAGACTCCTCTCCCCAGGCCTTTGCCTTGGAGGCCCTCGCTTGGCCTGAACCGGAGGGAAGAAGATGTTCGTCCCATCTTTTGGCGGAATCGTAACTCATCCTACATTGCCCGAACTCAGATCTGGGACGAGTTTCCCAACGGCCGCTGGACGGACTCTAGATCGCCCGCCTTCGGTGAGCTGGATGTGTATGGTATAGGAATCAAGGGCACGAACGAACAGAATATCAAACTATGGGGCCAACCGAGGTCTGTTCGTGATCTCGCCGACGTCTTCGTTCATTTCCTGGAAGGTCAACTCGACCGACTTCCTTGGAGTGATTCTCCTATCACCCCTGAGACAAATGCCATCAAGGACCCACTCGTTGAACTCAACAAGCGGGGATTTCTCACTATTAATTCCCAGCCCGCTGTGAATGGTGCGAAGTCTTCTCATCCTGTATATGGATGGGGTCCGAAGAATGGATTTGTCTACCAGAAGGCATACCTCGAGCTCCTCATTCCTCCCTACTTGATCGACGACCTGATTGCTCGCATTGGGACAAACCCGGATCTCACCTACCACGCCGTGACAAAGCAGGGAGAATTGCGGACAAACACTCGCGATAGCCCCAACGCCTTGACATGGGGTATCTTTGCTGGACGCGAGGTTGTACAGCCAACCATCGTGGAAACGGTCAGTTTCCTGGCCTGGAAGGACGAGGCATACCAGCTCGGTGAAGATTGGGCCAAGTGCCATGATAGCGCAAGCCCAAGCCGGAAGTTGCTTCAGGGTATCATGGACACCTGGTACCTTGTTAATATTGGTAAGTGACTGAGTGTAGCCCTTAGATTTTATACTGACCATATTCTTAGTCAACAACGACTTCCACAACACCTACAACCTCTTTGAATTGTTCAAGAACTTGAGTATCAAAGACATCGACGTTGAGCTCGTGGGTGAGGGTGCCGGACAGAAGGCTCACCAGAATGGAACGACCAACGGCACAACTAACGGAACTGCATCCGAACAGCTTGCGAAGAACTAGGCACCTCAACACCTGCCTAGTTGTATTGTCTTAACACAACCTGCCAATGCGGCTCCTGCATTGTTATACAACCACCTAATTCAACACCTAATCTTCAACACCTCTCTCAACGATACCTGTTTGGGCAAGCTCCCAGGCTTTGAAATGTTTTACGGCGACACGAATGAAGACCTCTCAACGATTTCTTCCTCTCAAGCGTTTTTAATTCAACATGACTTTTCATTCTCAACAATATACCCTCGCATTTCTTCTCTCTTCTCTGACTTTTCTTTGGGCACGAGAATCTTCAACATTCAACAATTTCCCCCCTTTTTTTCACTATTCCCTTTCCAGGGAAGAATAATCGGGAATTCCAAAACAAGCTGCATGAGTGGTCTTATGATATTCAACACTATAACGGGATGACGGAGTTTTTTTTATGATATGAGTGACGGCTGCGCACTGCACTGCGGATGTCCAACCAAAAGGGATCGAATCCTCTTCAACATGGGATACGGGATGGATTGGAGTCTTTTTTGCATGGGGTCTTGGATATTTGACTTGCATCTTTCTTCTTTTTCTTTCCTTTTTTTATATATTTATTTCATTTCATTGCATCCCGTTTGACTCGGCGGATGCTTATCGTACGTACCTGGGATGCTGCTGGCTAGTACGTACTGAGTTGAGTTGATAGAGCCAGATATACTTTTTTTCTCTTGATGTATAAGGGAGAGAAAGATAAATAGAAACTCCGTCGTCTAGGACAAGATGGATATTCAACATACAAAACTTTACGTTCAAAAACTTTAAACTTGTAAACCGTACGGAACGATCTTGTAAATCTATAAGTAAGGTCTCATATTTGGATTGCTGGAGCAAGCGGATAATGTACATAATATCGACCTGTGAATAATAAGGAGCCAAACGATAGTGAGTTAATTAACAGCGGATTTAGTCATAAAAATAACAATGGGAAGGTATGAGAACCCCCCCGGCTGGATCCAAGATCCTAAGAGCTACAGCCAAGATAGGTATGATAGGAATGGGGCCAGAAGTGGTAGGGCGAGGAAGAACAGAATGAGGACTAGCAGTATCAGGCATGGGCCGGCCTTATAGAAATAAAACTTGTGAAATCATGCGGAAAGCCAACACAAATGGTCTTCCAAACCACACTATCCAAGTTCCGACGAGAATCACGAATCCCACGGCTCGTGCAATGACCAGGCCAAAAAATCCAAGAACGACGAGATACACCAAGGCCTGGCCAAGGTCAGTTAACAACCAGGCAATGTCCTTGTCATGGGCCTTCGGCCAGACTCCAGTAGTATTGTACGCCGATATGACAGACAGACCCTTTCTAAGGACGTGTAAACAGTGTTCGAGCATCCCTAGTATGCCATTCAGGGACAGCTTGAGTAAGACCACCTTCGAGGTGCGGTTCGCCTTTATTTGACAGCAAAATCCCTGCACCTGGGCGACGAAGAGGAAAATTATGTCAATTATCACATGAATAGTTTCCGAGCTCATGATTCCCTTGATATCGGGTTGTATTTTGTTATCGCGTTGATTATGGTTTGAGGGTGAGACTCTGTTGTCGGAATTATCCTCTTGGTGATCATCCACTTGGTGCCCATCTAGCTCAGCGAGGTCAAAAATTTTCGCTTGCAGTATGGTACTACCGGGCTGCGATAAGCTCCTGCGTGCAGAACGGGAAGAATCCGTCTTGTGGGTTGGCTTCGAGTTTTTTCCCTCTGGATAGGATGGAATTGGCTTCCTTGGTGGTATACTGCTTACCCTAGTCGATGAACTTGAGGCGGCAGAATCTGAAGATTTATCTGGCAGAGGATCGACGCGAGGCTCGGTAGGTGACCTTGGGATGCCTGGCGTACGGATGAACCCAAGCATACCCTGCGGTTTGTCTACGGCGGTAGGCTTTTCTGTGGCGGTGGCCCTTGGCTCTGTTCGATGCCTTACGATGGGGACATTCGTGCCCGGTGTCGGATCTGAAGGTTTCGCAGAGAGCGCGTTTGATTTTTCTGATGAATTTTGACTCACCCGACGTAGACCTGAAGGCGAGGCACCCATCTTGATGTTTATCGGAAGCCTTGTTCGAGCATCGGTGATGATCTCGTCTGCGGAGCGCGCGGTAGGATCCCTGACGCCGGGTTGTCTGGGCTGGGGGCCTTTTAAATCCGCCATAGTCACCATAGTACGTGATATAGTGGGTGTGATAATGAGTACATCGTCGGCCTGGGTGCTCAGCTTCTGATTCTCTGGCCCGGTTTGCTTCCCGGTAGAATCTGGGTCTTCTTTCGTCTCCGGGTTCATAAATTTCCTTGTCTTCAGTCGCTGACACTGTGCCTCCCGGCACAGCAGCTTGGGTGATAGCTTCGAGCATTGGGCATGCTTCAAATTCTGAGAAATTGGTTCCCATTCTTCTTGAACAAGATTTGTCTCCCCGGATGCTCTCTTCGTTTGGCGGGTCGGTGTGAGTCTTGATTGTTTGGGTACCCTGGGCATACGAGAGGGTGGGACATTGACGACTTTTGGGCGTTCTGGTGTTGAGAAGTATAGAATCTCGTCCGGATTCCGGTCTTGCGCTCCATTGATTTCCCTGCACCCTAAAAAAGATCCGTCCGGACCTGCGTGATGTGACTTCTGTTTAAGGCCCATGGATGATTCTTCCCAGATTGTGCTGAATCTCTGCTTGCCAACTTCATCAGGACAGTAGTAGCGGGGATTATTGGGATTGCTTGTCAATCCAACATCGGCGTCGTTATCTGAGGGACATGGTCGTGAATCCTGACCGTCAAGCGTTCCTAGCCGTTTCCCATTCAGGTCCGGGGATTTCAGGCGGTCCTCCGGTGTCGCGATACGCGGGCTAGGAAGGGTGTCTGGATCGACCATTGACCCTCCTTCTTTCTGCACTTTCTCGATGCTTCTTTGATATTGGGCAATTTGCCGCACGTTCATGGTAGGAGGGTTGGGCTCCCTCGCGGACGGCATATGAACGACGAATCTGTCCTGCCATTCCTTTATCGAGGAAGGACCAGATGTGGGAGACAGAGAAGAATTCGAGTTCAAGGACGAGCTAGTAGTACTGCCTGTTTTATATTTTCGACTGGAGGAGCCACTCCCGCCTGAGCTCGCCGAATGATTACTATTCGTTCGTCCTTTCCAGTCCGCAAATTGATCTCGATCAGTCAACGTACTCTCCTTGGCGTTATCTCGTCGTTCAGGGGTCGAAGACTTCGTCTTCGCTGGAGGATTAGTCTCTAGCGTACATAGCTTGTCACTCGGAGAGCCACCGGAATACTTCCACTTTTGCTTCGCTATTTCTTGTCGTGGGGAACTTGCCAACGAGATGATTTTCCGGTACGCTCCATGATGGTTTATCTTCTGCTTTTCTTTACTCCGCGGTGACGGGGTGTCTCTGTCCAACCTAGCCCTAACCTTTCGCCAGTATCGCTCGCGTTCCTGATCCAATGACTTGGGCGAATCATATTCGGATGAGTCGTCGGGTATTTTTTGTTTATCTGGCGCCGTAGTGTCTTTTCGCTCATTGTGATCTTTATCCCTAAAGACTCTCAGAACAGGAAGCCTAGTGGGCGTAGACTTAGATTGAGATGGAGTTGCAGGCGTATCAGGCTCAGACCTGTTGCATTCCGAACGAGCTGCTAGTTCGACCGCACCATCAATGTCGTTCGCGTCGGAATTGAGTATCGTACCTCTGCCACCATGTTGTCGGTTTTGAGATTTGAGCAACTGCCTGTTCACTAGATCGATGGCCATATCGATACACTCACGGTCGCAAGCACTGAAGGTGTCAAATCTAAGGCTTGTCCCGATTCGTTGGCTGAACCGTTCATTCCATGAGTACCAGTCGTGATAGGGCGTGATTCAATGGGGGTGCTGATTTCGCGTTTACTGACTGAGTGTTGGGGAAAGAACCACCAAGGTACGGCAATCACCGTGTGAAAAAAAAAAGATTAAGGGATCATTGAGCGGGGTCTGGCACATCTGGGCCAGGGTCGCGTATAAGTTGAGGTCAGATGGATTGGAATGTGATGCCTTGAGTCGCCACGATCGAGAATGCACCAAGCCATCAGCAAACCAGAGCGGAATGCTGCTCTCCAAGTTCTGATGCAGCTTGGAATGGAATCCACATCCTTGGCAGCAAATTTATTTGAAATGGAAGGTGCGCCACCGGCGCTTATCCATAGCTTCTAGAGGCAAAGGTTTTAGCGGTGGTTAAGTACCGTAGCATGTCAAAACCTGGCCGCCTCAACGTTGGCTGTGATGCCTATAATGGCGACCGACCTTTGAAATAAACTTCAGCAGTAGACTGGCTAGCCTCTTGCCACATTCCAAGAGCTGACAGTTGCGTCTATCACATGAGGATGATATAGTTATACATAAACTATAACGCATCACCCCGTACATGCAAGGGTCATTCGTGATCTTGGGTATAAGTCGTCACAACATTAGTTTTCACCTGATCCAGCTAAAAGCGCCCAGTCTCGCGGCGAAGATGACTCCTGCTTGTTCCGGGCGTCATGGGACTCGGAGCGGTAGGCATATTACTCTTCTTAAGCGGACTTGAGGGTCGTGGAGTTCGTTCCTTATAAAAAAAGTCGCCGTTATTATGCAGGTGGCGATCAAAGTTTCCCGGTGTGGATTTTCGCAAAGGTGAGTTGGCATGTGAGTATATTCCGAGACTACCACCGTCGCCTGTGCGAGTCGGGGTCTGTCGAAATTGAGGTTGGCGCATGGAAGCTAGAGGAGCTTTGACAACAGGAGAAGCTTCTCGTAAGTGACTGGGAGTTTGCACCGAGTGAGAGGGTCTAATCGGCGTGGATGTGAAGGAGCTATTCCGGGAAGAGTTGCCTTCTGGGTCGATATGCCTTACATAGTTGGGGTTTGGGCTGGTCTTGAATCCCCGATTAATATACACAGCGGGCGTATATGTGTCGACCTTATTATACTTTTCCTCAAAAGTGGATTTAGGACCTGAGAACTGAGTTCCAACTTCCCTCATTAAGGGCTGAGTTCGAGGATGTACGAATTTCGTATCGTATTCTTTCAACACTTCCTTGTGAACCACTGTAGCATCCTTGGCTTGTTGTTTGAAGAATGACGCGAGGAACGACATCTGTACGGACAGAAGGGTCGTCACCACCAGAGTTGTAACGATTGTGACGCTTGGTCGAGGGTCGGAGAGTTGCGTGGGTAGGAAAAGCCAGTAGATAAGGACATGGCCAGGGCTGAAGAGACAGAATAGGCGGAGGCAAATAGGCAGAGGGTCCCAAACCGCAAGCTCCCAGACATCACGCTCGGTATTCGGATGTGCCCTCGAGTCCGCAGACCCAGAAAGCGCGTGAGCAAGGTATCGGATCGGCGAAGCTGTTACCGGCGTAGAGTCGACTCGAACACGACGAGCGGACGGTGTAGCAGGGGCTTGGTCGATTGAAGCTTCAAACATGCGATAGTGTCGTTTCCGTTGGAAGGTGTAGAAGGTATTGAGCGCGGCAACACAGACCAAAAAGTGGACGATGAACGACGCCTAATAGTCACCAGTCAGCTTCCAGATACTTTCCGCCAAAACCCGGAGGCAGTCACTTACGAGCCAACTAAGCAGCGAAACCCCGTCTTCCTCCCCAAACACATCATCGACAGCCTGACTGCCGCTCGGTCGACTATTGGCCCTCGCGATCATAAACGAAAGGTTCAAAGTCACCCCCAATGTTGTCGCCCAGTTTTTCTCAAATTGATCCCAGTCATTTGCGTCAATCTCTTCCGACAGCCAAAGCAAGAAATCCAACGGGTTCAAATAGGCCTTGATACGCTCTGCCAACGGCTGGCGGCGTACAAGTCGAGGCATAGTGGTGAAAAAGAAATGAGCTTGAGAAACGGAAAATAAGACGGTGACTCAGTGGGGTAAAATACTATATTCAAACCCAAGTTCCCAGCGAAGCATAAAATGGCCAAAGACCGACCTTCTGAGCTTTTAACCAGCTTGTAAAAGTAAACAGCGCAACAATAATAGACAGAAAATGATGGGGAGCTTGGCTTAGATAAGCGGCGCTAAGGCTGATAGTAAAGTCTAACCAAACAGGTGGAACTGACGGCATTAAGCATGACGACTAGGGTGGAATTAACATCACGATCACCTCAACGACTGACAGCTGCTGTGGCCCTGATAACAGACTCAGGTTTTGTCCGCGCAGCTACAGCCGTACTGAAGGGTCCCTGGGACCATCCGTTGAACCATCTTCGCCCCGTCATTTTACTCCATCACCATGGCGGCAGGTCCCGTAGCTTATAAGGTACCGATTGCTATCACCCCTCCTCGGCCGTCGTGCATGGGTCCTTTTCTAACTGCGGAATACATACTACAGGACCGACAATTTCTCGCCGTAATTGGCGATGAAGAGTAACTTACTCAACCGCCGCGAATATCCAGAAAGAAATCCAGCGCTAATCCTCTGTCCCCAGCTCCGTAACGGGCCTTCTCCTCGCGGGAATCGGGGTGAGTGTCCAACACAGAATACAGCAGGAAACGGTAACAACAACAAACTAACCCCTATAAACACAGCATGTCACAGGTCCTCCAGACGCCCAACGAAACTTCCTAGTCGTCGACGCAAAGACCGAGACCTCAACCATCGAGAAAGCCTTCAAGAACTTCACGCAAGAACGAAATGATATTGCTGTCCTCTTAATCAATCAACATGTATGTTAAGTCGGGATAATCGTCGTTGTCGCGTCTACGACCTACGTCATACTGACTTCTATAAAAGGTAGCAGAGCGCATCCGACACGTCGTCGACTCCTATTCCGAAGCCTTCCCCGCGGTGCTCGAAATCCCAAGCAAAGACCACCCATACGATCCCGAGAAAGATAGTGTACTGAAGCGGGTGCGCCGGCTATTCGGTGAATAGATTGTTTTGGCTGTTACATATTCATTTCTATTGCATATCATTCACCATGTTTATGTCCTGGACAAGGCATATGTCTTCTATTATTGTTGTGAGCTTTCAGCCGTCACAATGATAACCGCAGGCGAGGCTTACTTTTCAGAAGTCGGGCGACGTGGGCAGTTGTATGAAACCGCGATGCGAGAGGTTAGTATATCTCGAAAGGTATTACAAACTACATATTCTAGCCGGCTGCTGGTATTAGTATTTATATGCGGCTTTGGTAGACGATATATCGACATATTGTATTAAGGGCACTAAACCCGACCACAAGATAATCACAAATGCAGTTGCTTTGAAAGCCAACCGATTTCCGAGGCACCAAAGTATAGATAGTCTGTAAAGAAGCTCGTTTCGTAATATGCATATGGAAGATCACGTAGAAACAATCCAAACACATCCCGAACACCATCAAAGACGTAGCACTCATACATTACTGGGAGGAGCCGCGAGGAAGTGGACTGATCCGACACCTGTATAATATGGAGAACGGCGAGGAAGGAAAGACTTGCGGAGTTGATAGAAGCAATAAAACATGAATGCGTGACGTTGTAAATCGTGGAGTTGATAGCAAAATTGCAAATCATGTAAACGTTAGAGACAAACAGTCATGAGCATGATTAGGAGACCGGGTATCTATCACCACTCAGAACTGGATGTTTTTGGCATCCAGGCAAGTGATCCTTTGGTCGTCCTTGTCAAAGACATCTGCATGGACTGTGTATTTGCCCTGTCGCAGTTGCTAGGTTAGCTAGCGACCCTCAAGACTTCAGATAAGGAATATATTAAACGTACCGGAGGAATCTGAGCCGGCAATTCAACCTCCCGGGTTATTACCAGCGGGCCCTCTTCCAACGGACATTCCAAGTTTACATTTACAATCTGATCACACAAGTCGGGCCGTTGTCTGAGAAGGGTGATTAATCCGTACTTGACTTCCAGAAGAACATAGGCGCCCTTTTCAACACGTTCGTGCAAAACGCCCTCGGCCTTGATCTTGAGAGTTTGACCACTAAGAAGGTTAGAGTAGGAATTGTGAAGGTAAGAGAGCACTGGGCAGCTTACGGCTTGGGGGGGTTTGGAGACAAATCCACTGATTTGATGTCTAGGAGGTTGCCACTCGGGTCTGCGCAGAACTCCAACGGGTTGTCGCCTTTGACAGGCACCCCCTCCGTTATAACGTTCTGGGAATATCCAAAGAGCGAAGAGGGTGTAGCAGTGACGGACAGTGGGGCCAAGCAGAGCAAAGCGGCGGCAAACGATAGGAGCTTCATGGTTGCGAATCGGAGAAGGACTAATCGACGGCGATAATGGCGGGCAGTAGTTACTACTGCAGATGTCGTGCCGGGCGTACGTTTAATAATAATCAAGGACAGGCACGCTGTAGTTAAGGTCAAGAGAGCTAGGAATGAGAGTGACGTTGGAGAATGGTGTCATGGGAACACCTCTAGTCGAAGCGCCGGTGGTGACGAGCGGCTGGGCGCACGTGATCGCGCTGGCTACCTTTGAATTCAAGCTATGCTCTTGGCATGCGACCCTGATGTTTGTTGAGCAGAGTGACTATTAAAGCATGATACTGACTACTATTTGAACTTCTAACTACAAGGATAGTGTCATTTTATTGGACCATGACCTCAATAAACGAGATGGAAGGCATTGAATCTCCATCCAGGGACAGGGTCACCAGTGGGGCTGGCTATCTTACCCTCGTCTCCAACTATCTCCAATTCTCCATTCCCCGCAGAGTACTCCGTACCATTGAGTGATAAGGGCACAGATCGTTAACCTCTGGAGCATAAAGTGATACGTCGTCTAACCAAGTTCATTCCAAGGCTATGATTTACAATATATACGTCATCCACGTCGTTCATCTAGTGTTCGGAAACGAAAATACCGGCCATGCCCATACCCTGGAAGAAAAAGGATTAGGAGTCTTGAAAGTTTGGGTGGTGGGAGGACAAGTAACTCACGGTTCCAATGCACATGGAAGTGACAGCCACCCTCTTGTTCTGTCGTCGCAACTCTGATAGAGCAGTAACAACCTGGCGTGCGCCCGTTGCTCCCAACGGATGACCGAAGGCACTAAAATCAGGTCAGCTAACTATAGTTTCTTCGGGAGACGAATATGAGGCCTTACATAGCACCACCGCGAGGATTAACCTTCGCCTCGTCCAGACCAAGTTTCTGAACGCAATATACGCCCTACCACACAGTTAGTACCTTTTTCCAGTTCCAAAATGAGAGTAATATGTAGATACCATGGATGCGAAGGCCTCGTTGACCTCAAACACGTCGACTTCATTGTTGGTCAAACCGAACTTGGACAGAATCTTAGGAATGGCAATCGAGGGGCCAATGCCCATGATTCTGGGCTCCAAGCCGACAATTGTGGCTCCGCCGAACTTGCCTATAATGGGTTGTCCGAGCTCCTGTGCGCGAGATCGCTTCATTAGTACAAGTGCCGCTGCGCCGTCGGTGATCTGACTGGCATTTCCGCCAGTGGTGTTACTAGGCTTCCACTGAGGGAACGCGGCGCGGATTTTCCCCAGAGACTCGGCAGTCGTGCCGTAACGGATACCGTCGTCCCTGTCAACAACGACGGCCTTGACTTCACCAGTTTTGGGATCTTTAATCTGCGTCTTGACCGGTACAATTTCGTCTTCAAACCAGCCGGCCTTCTGAGCAGCCTCTGCTTTCTGGTAACTTTTAGCAGCAAACTGGTCCTGCTGCTCACGAGAGATGCTGAATTGACCAGCAACATTTTCAGAGGTCTGGCCCATAGGTTGGGTGTTCTGCGAGGCAAGCGGGTGCGACAATATCGAATTCGACAGGTCTGGCGCACCACCGTCGGCATTGGTGCTCATGCTCTCTGCGCCAACCGCGATTCCAACATCGATCGAGCCAGCAATAATCTGGTTTGCAATGTTCTGGATCGCCAGCAACCCAGAGGAACAGAAACGATTGGTGACGGATGCGGCAGTTGTCGCGGGGAATCCCGCTGCAAGCACGGCGGACCGGGCAACATATGCCTGGCCGGGGGCGAGACAGTTGCCGACACAGACGTCTTCCACGAGGTTGGGGTCCAACTTGGACTTTTCGCGCACGTTCTAGTTGATTTATTAGGCCGATTGAATGGGCATTGTGAGTATGCATTATCGACATACCGTCAATAAGGAAATTAGCAGGTCATCGATACGAGTGTCCTTTAAACCACCCTTCCTCGCCTTTGTGAGGGGGGTTCGAACAGCGAGCGTGATTACCTGATCCCAGAAGCGTCAGTCATGGAGTTCGCAGATGGTGAAAGTAGAGGAACTTGACATACCACATCGTCAGGGTTTTTGGCCAACAGCTTCTCCCTGGAGGCTGCAGCACTCGAGCCTGAGAGCTGGTTGGAGATGGAGGAGAGTCGTTGTTGAGGCGAGGACATTGTTGTAGAGGGTCTATTGTAGATAGTAGTTGGAGGAAAAAGAAATTTGAGCGGAGGCTAAGTCCCTCCACGTTATGATATAGGAATAATCAGCTGGGAGTCTCTCTTTTTGATGATTGATCAACCGCGGCTCTGGAGAAGCCGAGAAAAAGGTGAAGGTGGGCCAGCGGACTGCCGAAAGTCGGTCCAGTAGTTAGGGTTGACTTGAACAACGTCCCAGTTCCTGCCGGTCAACAAACTACGAAATTCCTTAATATTGGGAGGTTTATGAATATTCTTGTACTCGAGACAGGGGAATCTAGAAATATAGTTTGCATATGAACGCCCAGAAAAGGAGCAAACTCGTGATATCCAGAACAGCGTCCTGCTCCATCTCGGGACAAGGCCGTTGGAGCAGAGCCGATGATGTACTGTCACGGAGTCGTAAGATACGGTAATTATCGTGGCCGAGGCTGTCGGTATAGGGTCTTTGACATTTCCTTTGACATGGTGACAGAAAGAATTTTGACTCTCTGAGAAATCAATGCAGCATATTAGACTTGATCAGGGACTGCTTCCCCAATTTTGAGTTATAATGTTGTTGTGCCCTTGAATTCGCAGCTGATGTATTGAAGATACTCCGAAGCGTATTTGCGGGGGACTCCCGATGTCAACATCCGACAGTTGTGGTTGGTGGTTCTGCGGGGGAAATACCGAGAATCGTCACTTGCTCTTACTTACTAATACTAGTAGTAATACTCTTGGTTTGGGAGTAAGTCCAGTTAATAACCCCATACTCAGTATTTACTAGCTTCTGGTTGCATTCGGATCTGGAATGGCGCTGCATTACCGTCTCGCCCCAAACCGATACTACCTAGGGAGCTACCAGCCGTCGCTGTGGACAGTTCCCGTCCCCAGATTCCGTTCCTGAGGTCGGCTTCGTTATAATAATGGGTGTTTCTGGACCACGCATTCTAGAGTCAATATAAGAGACATAGTGCGACCGCCCGATCGGTGTTGAGCTGATATTTGTTTCTCTGCTCCAGAGATTTAATTTGGGCCCACATCTGTCACCGACTCACCACCATGGATCTTCTCTCCGAGATCAGTGTACCCGCCATGGCGGCCGCGTCTGCCCTTTCAGTTGCGGCTGGTGCTTATTTGAATGCCAAATTCTCCATTTCAACAGATCTAACCACTATCCTCGGTGATCGGGCTTGGGGTAGCCGCTTAGCTCTCCGTATGTCCCAATTAGGTGATACGACCACCGTCTATGGAATGCTCCGTCGAGTGGTGGATGTGGAGGGACGTGGCTCAAATGAAGCACTGTGGTTTGAAGGGAAATCTTGGACTTATTCTGAATTGAAAGACCGTATGTTGTTTGAATTTGCGTCAAGTCAAACGTGCTAATTTTTGTCCGTAGTTGCGGACCAACTCGCTGCTCTACTCTACGAGAAAGACATTCGTACGGGGAACTCTGTCGCTGTCTTCACTACCAATTCGCCGGAGATGGTTGCCATTATCTATGCTCTTTCGAAACTAGGAGCTGTTGCTGCTCTAATCAACGTTAACTTACGAGGTATGAACGCTCCTCTCCCTCACCCGCAGATCAAGTCTTACCAGTTTTCATAGATGATACTTTACTCCACTGCCTTAACGTCTCAGGCTCTAAACTTGCCATTTCCACCCCTGATCTGTCACAGTTTGTGTGCTCAAGCCTGCCTCATCTATCGTTCAATGTATCATCTTTCGACGGTATCTCTACTGCATCTGATCTCGTCACATCCACGGAATTGCAACAGTACTCCTCATCAACGTTAGCGGCCGCAAAGGGAAAGCCCAGTGATCTATCAGCACTTATATATACTTCGGGTACGACTGGGAAACCCAAGGCCTGCGCCATCCGCAATATGATGGCCATGGTAACATCCAATCCCCTCTCTGTAGATGTGAAGAATTCTTCGAGGTACTTTCCCTTGCGGAGTTACTGCAGTCTTCCACTTTTTCATGGCACGGCCTATTTTACCGGGCTGTGCTACTCCGTGGGAAATGCAGGAACTCTCTGTATCCGCCGCAAGTTCTCAGCTTCTAAATTCTGGAAGGACGTCCATGACTCAAGAGCTACCCGAATTCTATATATTGGAGAGTTGTGCAGATACCTCATGGCTACGCCTGCCACCCCCTATGATCAAAAACACTCCTGCATTGTCGCCACTGGCAATGGCTTGCGCGGGGACATCTGGGAACGTTTCCGTGAGAGATTCAACGTCCCCGAGATCCGCGAGTTCTACCGTTCAACCGAAGGTATAGCCAAGTACGATAACTTCGGCTTCGGGTCCTGGGGTGTTGGGAAGGTTGGGTTTTCAGGCCCAATCAGACGGCTACTCGAGGACGATACGATCATCGTGAAGTACGATACCGACACGGAATTGCCCTACCGAGACCCCAATACCGGGTTCTGCATCAGGGCTAAAATCGGGGAGGAAGGAGAGGCAATCGGCCGCGTCAGAAACCGCGGCCTACTCACTGAGTACCTCAATAATGACGAAGCTACCGAGAAGAAGCTTCTCCGAAACGTGTTTGAGAAAGGCGACCTCTTTCAACGTACAGGAGATCTACTCGTCCAAGACTTTGACGGATGGGTGAAGTTTCAAGACCGCGTGGGAGATACCTTCCGTTGGAAGGGCGAGAATGTCAGTGCGGGAGAAATCAGAGATCATATTTCTGCGATTCCCGGGGTTCATGACGCCGTTGTTTACGGCGTCAAACTAGGTGCGTATGATGGGCAGGCAGGCGCCGCAGGTATCACTCTCGAGGAGCACTCAGAGGCCGCAGCGGCTGAATTTATGGGCAAGCTTTACGGTCAGCTGAAGAAGAAGGGTGTTCCGTCGTATGCCATTCCGCGGCTTGTCCGATTGATTGAAAAGTAAGTCTTTTTTGCATGTTGAACAATATCGTGTGTTCCGTCTAACCATCATCTACCATAGGGTTGCGACAGGAGTTACATTCAAACAGGCGAAGGGGGAGTTGACGAAGAAGGGCTGGGACCCTCTCGGTGACTGGAATGGCGATAAGCTATATTGGTTGAACGGCACAAGATACGAGAAACTTGCCGAGTCGAGTTGGTCGTCGATTGAAAGCGGAGTTGCTAAGTTGTGAGATATCAGTTCAAGTTCATGTATAGACCTGCATATACTAGAGAGTATACACCTATAGATCTTTGGTATATAGATCGGAGATTCCAAGATTCAATCTCACATAATTCACACCCACCAAATAGATCAGCAGTGCAGTGTCAAACTCTCTCCACTCTCCAGTCCACTAAAACGCGCGCTTTAGCAAATCTAGTGATAGCGTTCCCGGGTTAGTTTCTATCGCTTCGTGCCGGGGAGGGGTCGGACCTTGCGTGGCGAGGTTTCAAAATTTCTACCCCTGCATTGCCTTTTGACACTCTGATAGAGACTTCATCAGTTTAGCCATCCAAACACATTCAGTATGGCTGTTCTCACATCTCCCGACGAGGATGGGAAGCCCCAAGACCCGGCCGTTCAGCCCGTGGCTAACGCGGACACTGAAGCGCATCTCGACCTGTCCAAGGGCCCTGATCAATTCGACGACAGCTACCGGACTAGCCGTTCAGAGATCTGGGCTTACTATGCGTGCGTGTTGTTTAATCTAACTGGACTCTTTGCTGAACCCTGGCCAGTTATTACATCGGGAACAATGGACTCTCTCTATTTAGTGCGTCTCAACACAAGACCTTGGCGAAAGCTTAGGCAACAGTCTTATTAATAGCGATGCAGATTTCGCACCTACTGCCTTCCAGAATTTAATGTATCAAGCTGCAGGCGATGATGGACTCTTGGTGTTTGCCGGCAAACTGCGATCCATTGAAAGTATCGTACTTCTCTGCAACGGGATCTCCTTTGCTATCCAGGTCGTCGTCTTTCTGGTCATCGGAAGTTTCGCCGACTTTGGAACCTGGCGGCCGAATATTCTCATCGGCCTGTCAATTGTTGCCTACGGTATTGGTTTTGGCTGGTTGGGCGTCCATGACCCAGATAAATGGCATGTCGCGGTTGGGTTATACATGGTTGGGCTGATTGCCTACCAGACAACCCTAACATTCTGGACTGCAGCCTTTCCGGGCCTGGCGCGCAATACTGCTGATATGAAGGCTAAATCTAATGAATATCAAGCCGGGAGTATCTCGCGAGAGGAGTATGACTTTGCCGACACGATGAAGCGCAGCCAGTTAGCCAACGTTGCTTTCTACGTCCAGTCTGTTGCGGAAATATTTATTCTCGCTATTATTGTTGGGATTATGTTTGGGCTACATGTTGATAACAGCGAGCAGAACAATAATTGGGGATTGAGCGTGCTTATTGCGTTTGCTAGCGGTGTCTGGCTTCTCGTTTCCCTGCCGTGGTTCTTTCTTGAGAAACGACGACCAGGACAAGATACGATGGGTCAGAATATTGTGGTTGCTGGATTGAAACAGATATACATAGCGGTGCGGCAGATTTGGAAACTGAAGCAGAGTCTGCTGTATCTAGTCGGTAAGTTCGACACCGGACTTGTCTACGTGCATCTATTGAAATGCATATTAATGACGGGCACAACAGGGTACTTCCTCCTCGGCGACTCTCTCAACACCACCGTCACTGTGATTGCAACCCTACAGAACAGTATAGTAGCCTACAACACCCTCCAACTAACATACCTCTTGATAGTCGGCATCGCAGCACAGGTAAACATACCATACCTCACCACCAAACCCCCCTTCCTTCCTCCCTATCAGCAAAACTAACAAAAAACCTCAGGCAATCGGCATCTACATCTTCTGGACAATACAAAAACGCTTCTCCCTAAGCCCTAAAACCATGTTCAATGCCGTCGCAGTCGCCATAATCCTCCTAGACGGCTGGGGCATGATCGGCATCTGGACATCGCGCTTCGGCTTCCACAACTCCTGGGAAGTCTGGCTATACCAAGCCTTCTATGGCCTCTTAGTCTGTCCCTGGTACAGTTACAGCCAGATCATGATTTCGGAAGTCACGCCGCGCGGCCACGAGTTTCTGTTCTTCTCGCTCTTTAGCATTATTGGGAAGACGAGTAGTTTTATTGGGCCATTGGTGTCGAGTGCCATTATTGATGCGTCGCCGGGGCATAATTCGAGTACGCCGTTTTATTTTCTGTTTGGGTTGAGTTTGGTGAGTTTTGTTGGGTTGGGGGGGTGGTTGGATTTGGCGAAAAGTAGGGTGGAGCAGGAGGCCTTTTTGAAGGAGAAGTTACGGAGGCAGAGGGAGGAGGGTGAAAGTAACGCTTGAAGTATACTTCTTTTTATTTTCTACTGATTTACTGATTAGATGGGAGAGGCAACGCATGAAACCTGACTTAGATACATAAATATTGGTAGAGGAATATATTGCACATCTTCAACTGCTTGTCGCCCCGTCATCCTAGGTATGGAATGCCCAAATGAACCATAGGACGGTGTGATGTTTTCACCTTAAACGCGGCTGAGTGTGGCTTTCATTGTATCAGGTTTGGTTATGGCACCAGTTACCTACTAGAACAACGAAAGACAGCTCGCTGTACTGTCACTCAGTAGGTAGGTGAGCTGGGTAAGTCATCATATATATAAATTTTCTGTCAGAAGGTTCAGTTTTGGTAGTCCTTTAACAGGAGAAGAAGAAAAAACGCCAGCCCATGCCATGCCTCAGCGCCTATTTTGAAGAATACATCAGGAAGGGGTTTAGCAAAACAACAATGTAACAAGCCGGATAGGACAAACAGAAGGTGGACAAGTATCATGCGTTCAAGTTCATTTTGACTCATTCTTCGTCCGACGCGTCAGTCTTGGACTTGCTCTTCTTCTTCTTCTTCTTCTCCTTCTTTTCGGAGCTGTCGACTTCCGGGTCTACCTCGGAGTCCCTCTTCCGCTTCTTCTTCTTCTCCTTCTTCTCCTTCTTCGCTCGCTCTGCTTCTTCTATCTCCTCTGGCGCCACGAAAGCCTTCTCCCTCTCCTTCATCTTCTCCTCGCGCTTTAACCGCTGCTTTTCCATGACTTCTTCCTTTTGGGCGCGGTCCTTGGCCTCCTTGGACAGGAAGTACTCTCCAGACTCGATCTGTAGGTCCACCTTGCTCTTTTCCGGTGCCGGAGGGAAAGGTGTATACACCTTCTTCGTCTTGTCTGTGACCTTGAATGGCATGTGACGCTTGGAGAGTGTGCGCTTCTTGAAATTGGGAAGGAATCGGTCCCACGATTCGTTAACCAGGGTGGGATCCTTTGCGAGTTCTCGCTTGATCATGAGTTCTTTGATGTGGTAGATTGGGTGGATGTTCGCCATGCAATCGTCGACGATTCTTCGAACTTCTTTTAGACCCTTGAACGGGCCCATCGCGGCCACGGTGTTTCCTTGGACGAGGATGTAGGTGTCTGTTAAAAGTTCGAGAGCCTTGAGCGTTGAGCCCTGGGGACCGAGAATGCGCTGGCGACGCTTGACAAATCGTTCTTTGCTGCGGACTTGGTTTCTGATTTTGATGACATCGCATGCGACACCGTCCTCGAGGATTTTCAGAGACTGCGGTTAAAGTGAGGTGTTAGCGGGGAGTAGTAATTTGAGGAAATGAGAGCAAGCTACCTGCTGAACGGGGACGCTTCGCGACAATAACTTAATTAGATCGCGAGCTTTGAGAATCGCTGCTGGGTCGAAAGTTTTCCGGGTCGTCTTCACCGTCATGCTACCCTCGACCAAATCCAGAGTGCAAGCGATCCCATGCTTCTCCAGCGCTCTTGTAACAACAGGCCATGCTTCTTTCAGATATACCTCGCGATACTTGGGGAATAGCGTAGCGAATGAAGATTCTTCGGCGAAACTACCGGCTGCATTGTCTTCGGCTTTGAAAGGGTCGACCTAGCGGAGTAAGTACAGGTTAATATCTATGGAGACAACGGAAGGGGAAATCCATTGACAGCAAAAGTACCTTCCACTTGTCGATGTCATCCGTATCCCACGGCTTCTCCTTGTTATTTGTTGAGGGCATTTTGGTGGCGCTTCTGTTGGTCAAGTTAGACCGCAAGATGATGAACGATGCGAAATTCTTTTGATGGCAGAAACATTTTTGGGTCAACCGGCCACTTACTCAATTAGGAAGTATTAATGCCTTATCCCTGAGGCCTAAATAAAACAGACACACCATTATACTACGAGCATCTCGGAGATCTAGATTTCCGCCGTAGGCGCTTTAGCGCCGCAGGTTGAGAACTGTGTCGCTTTTCAAATTCCTACATCATGCATGGTCCTATTTCTTTTCTTTATTTATTCCGATCGAGGCTCTAGAATGCGCCGAGCTAAATGCGGGTCATCAGATCGACCAGACAGCCCGGAGAGCTCGGCGTGATTTCCCCCTGGAATGCGCACGCCACCAGCCCATCTCATCCCTAGTGGCAAGTTGATAACTACTCCGTGCTTACAGGAAAGGCTCGAGCTGGCCCCTTTCCCCCCGAACGTAAGTCATCTACTCCGTCCAATATCGAGCTTCTGTCAGAGTTGGAAGGGTTTTGCGTCGCAAGAAGGTTGGGCTGAACAGATCGGGTATCTATTTTTATTTTTATTTTGCCTTGGATCTGGGTAAGCTCACTGAAATGAAAATGAATTCCGCCCTGAACAGCAAGTATACATTGCTGAGTTTGCGGCCTTCTGCTTTGAGTTCGACAGCAGCAATGTATACAAACACAAAAGCTCGATCTAATTTTTGCTGTCAGGGATTAAATGGACGACACATTGACGCTCAAATGCTCCTCAATGCAATTCGAATATGCAGGGCTTGCCCTCTAGCCAATGAAGATACAAATGCTATTACCTCGATGTTGGGTGGGTGCCACTGACTGAATGGAGCCAATGTTTGGCGCGTAGAATCTAGAGATGGCTAGCTTGATGTCAGATAAACTCCAAGAAGTGAGGGGGAAATATCTGGAGACGAACCGGGTATCTGGATTCTGGAATCTGGACGGTGGAAAGAGAGCTGAAGTGCCCTTGAGCGGTTTGCTGTAGTGAGAGAAGTAAGGTTCAGTCCGCACCCGCACCTTGGACCTCTCTCATCCTTCTCTCTTCACCTCTCTTTCTTACATCCATCCTTCCCTTCATTTCCTTGCCCTTTCAACCCCATATCCTTCTTTCTCTCTGCTCGGCTCAAGGCGCATGCTTTAGCCCTGAGCCTTGGTTTTTGGTCGTCTTTGCCATCGCCTCCAACTCCCTTTTCCCATGATGATGCTTCATAATCGCTGCCGATCCCCCCAGTTAGTCTCGTTAATCCAACAACTCGGAGATCTTTCGATAGATGAAAGCGGCTCTTCGATACAGAGCGGTGTCCGCGATGTAATAGAGGCATATTTTTATCCTAGACAGAAAGTCGGCACGCCTTACCCCTCGTGCCTTGGGTAAATGCAGATGAGCTTGGTACTACTCGCCATTAACAGGTATAGGGGGGGTAAGTCTGACAGCTAAAGGCTTCCCCAGAGCCCTCTCACAGCGTTCAACATCACCATTGTATGTATTCCGGGTATTTGTCTTTTGTGTTTGACGGGAACAATGATTGTTATCGAATAGAATGGTGTTCATTCAACTGGCCACTTTTGAGCTGAACTCCTCAGGCCACTAACTTGCACTGACTTTATCGACCTGGTTCCTGACGAAACTTGGCACTTTTACTCAGAATAGCCAAGCATAGCACAAAAGCTGGTCACAGACGAGGCCTCCCTGTCCTACCATGTAGGTAAGGCAACCATCCAGTCGGCCACCGTTCCATTCCCAGTCAACGCCGGGGTTTTCGTCCGATACAAACATACCTAGGTCGTCAGGGTGCTGCGACTTCTATCGGGGCCATGGAATCACTTACAGTGGAAAGTAAGCCTTCAAGTGCGGGTCACCAACCTCTCTCTGAGCTCTGGATATCAGCTCTCGATACTGCGATTGTGGCATACGAAGGCGTCGCGTCAGCGGATACAGCGACAAGGACGCGAGCAATCTGGTGATATTTCCCCCATTTATTGCACCTATGCTTCGGCTTGTCGGGTCTTGGATGTACTGTCAGTATAACGTGTTGAGATGGATACGGAAGTATTATTGGATCCCCATACTGTCAGACCACGCAGAAAGAGGCAGAGGAATCATCTTTGCGTCAACTTCTGTAAAACCTGATTCTGTCAAGAGGGACTTCAAACGGGTTCCCACTCGGAGATCTTTGACATCTTCCATTGACCTCATGAGCTGCGAGCTCCACTGCCTCAAGGCATGCCCTTCGTTGATGGAACCATTGTCTGACTGGACATTGAAGTATATCTCGACCATTTGCACCCATCCCCCAGGTTTCAGGACTCTGTACCATCCAGCTGTTAGTCTCGTGCCGTCAACAGGTTTGGTGGTGCGGCTTCGCCGTCAAAAACTAGACCTTTTGATGTCTCGAATATACGATGGCCATCGGGACCCGTTGATTCCTGCCGCAAGGAGTCTAGAGTGGACAAGGTCGAAGTGATTTGGGGGGAAGGTGAAGGGGCGGTTCAGATCATCCACCTGGCAAGAAGTACATTAGCGTTCCCTTGTCAACTCTGCTATTGAATGAAGAAATCGGTCGTGTTCGGCTCGAAGGAGAGAAAAGAAACCCCCACCCCCAACGTACCTATTATGGAGGAAACACTCGGGCACTGGGTTTTTCGGTGGGTCTGTTATGGATGAATGCAGGGCAGCTTACCTGAAGCCAGAGGTTTTCTGGTGTATCGTCTGGATTCATGGAAGGGTAGATGTCGACTCCAATCACCTTCCAAAAATAAGGTCAGCCACCCAGTCTCAGAACGGCGTGCTTGGGTATGAATATGAACCTCGCAGTCTGGGTTTTGTTCTGCAATTTCAATGGCCCAGGACCCGGTGCCATAACCGCAGTCAAGCACCCTTCGCAAGCGAGAAATTGGAGGGAAGACAAGTCGGTTGTCAAAGAATCTTGTGAAAATCCGGTGCTGAAGGTCCAACCGATCCGCTTCATCCTATTGATAACCAGCGATGAGCACATATCCTATACCCGGCGAATAGAACCCACATCATCCACGGGTTCAAACGAAATCTCGTTGTCGATCGAATACCGCTGATACTCCCGGCCTTGAATGGATATAGTACGGAGGTATTCGTCGTCCAGTTCTTCTGTTTGCGAATTCGGGCTCCTTCAGGGACAGAAAGTCAGAATCTCTCAGAAATAGGTGGTCAGATTTGAGAAATTGGTACGTCATTATTGTCTATTGAAACTTGAGTCGATTGCTGATTCTGCGTCGCCTAGCAAGTTAGTTCACAAGAAAGAGATGAAGACTTCATAGTAAGGCGGGATGTTGGAATTATACCTTGTGGTGGGTGACGTGCGAACTTAGTGTGGTTCGAGTTCTTGTTGAAGCGATCGATGTGGCAGAGCAATCCGTCGGCATGGGAGAACCGCTGGGCACGGGCAAATGGCCTATGTTTTTCGCCCTCGAGACGACCTAGAAAAGGACTACTACACGGTGGACTCCCTTTTTTTTTTACCCACGTACGAAACGTACAGACGGTACGGAGCCTGCTCTGCTTAGAGCCTTTCTCGTGTCACTATGCTGAGTCCACGGCAGATACGTGAAGCAGCGTATGTGAAAAACTTCCTTCCAGTGAGACAGACGAAAGTTGCGACAAATTCTCCATGGCTTACGCTTTCGCCTGCGGCAGCAAGACAATGGCCGTACTCTTTGCCCAACTGAAATACATGTTTACCTCTCCAGGTATAAAATGATTACATGCAGGCAGTATTGCAGGGACGGAGGGGTCGACGGTGCGCCCCAGGGTGGCACAGTCGACGAATCGCAATAATACAACACCTGCGTCGTCGAAGAGATCGCCCTCATCTGGCTCCTAGTCTTCAGTAATGAGCTCTGGGTAGCCAGAAGGGTTGCCATGGAATTGTCCTCGCTCTGTATTGACTCACCTCTGGTCCGAGTGTATCAGCCAACCTCAACCAATCTCCCGGGGCCGGAAACCTGCAGTTTCGCTGCAGCGTCGCCGCGGCTGTCGGGATGTCGAACATGAGAATATTAGTCAACATTGGGGGGCCTAGGCTGCCACATCACGAGTCACAATAAGATTCGGCAGCGGAGATAACATGAGTTTTACACTGTTACAGTAAGGATACCTTGGAGAGCATAAAGTGGTTAGACCACAGGGGAATAATCTGAATGGTGAAGCAGGCAACAAGCCATATCATCAACATTCCAGAAAGATAACCCGCATGCCCGGGAGGAGCAACGATTCGCAAAGAAAAACTCCGCAGGCCGGTTGGATTAATGTTATGACAATGGTTGAATGGACCAATTTATCGTTTATGCAGGTGAAACCTCTTAGGGCTTAGAGAGACCCTTGCGTCTATATTGCAGCGCGATCCTGCTGTCATCTGTGTATAGCGCGCCGTGGGTATACGCAGAGATCAAGATTTAATATAGACTAAACGATTCACGCTTCTAGCGTCATTGAGTGAGGGTTGCCAATATTCGCAATCGATCAAGAAACCCTCTAGAGGACGAGCCTTATGAACAGGTTAGTGAACAAAACGCGAATAATACGTACTCACATAGTTTTCAGCGGGTCTATGGAAAACCCGGAAAGTCCTTTCTTGTTGGGTGATCCAACCAGGATTTCCCGGATTCTTCTTCCTTTTCTTCCTTTCCCAGCTGTTCACCGCTTCTTCAGGGCATGGCCATGCTCTCTGCTAGCCTCTGGGTCCATGGAATAAGTCGGAAGTGACACTAAATGACCAACCGGACGGGTTGCAGACCAAATCAAGAATAGCAGGAGACGAGTGAATATGCACCTGCTCTGGCAGCCAACCAATGATATCAGTGGCCCGTTCTGTAGACCCTCATCATGAACAATTCAAGCGATGGGGCGTTTAGTCTAACGGCTGTGGAGAACCTGAAACAGGCCAATTTCCTGTTGGCAGCGAGGCTCGAGCGCTTTTCTCTTTTTTTCCTTGTCTTCAACTCTTCTCGGAAGACTGGAAGTTCAGAGGAGCAACAGGCGGAGACGAGAGTTTAGATCGACTGAAATGCAGGTTTGATTTGCTCCCTTTGACTCGGGAATGAGAAACCAGGCAACCGGCGGCCTGAACACGGTGGCATCAGGGTCAGTCAGACGGCACATTGAATGCAGATTGCAGACAGAACACGGAAGGCTGGATTCGAATATTGCTGCATGAAAGCGGGACACACTATCCTCAAATCGATAAAGTGCGATAGGTACTGGAGGGGCGTTCCTTCAAGACAGATTATTCATGTAAGCAATCAGGGCGTTCATGCATGTCAACGTGGTTTCGACTGGCCCCAATTGATACAAAGTATACCCAGGTCGTCGGGTCCTATACTGAACGAGTTAGCATTAATATTGGACGCGGGTTTCTTGGTAGGGATTAGGGAACCCAGAGCCACGGTTCACCCTCGGGAAGTAGAGGCCAAATTCGGGGGCCACGGTTCCGTTCACTTAGTGTGTGGCCCCATAATCAAACGAAGAGTATGCCTGCCTATCATTATCACCCTGCTATAACTACTACTACTACTTTCTCAGAACGATGGTGGGGAAAGAAATACAATTGATTGTCTATTGAAATTGATAACTAAACCAAGGGTATTCCCGTCCTGGACTATTTAGCCAAACCCCATCCTGCGCACAATAATACATGCATGCCCTCGCCGGAATCCTGAACACGCTGTTAAAGCAAAATATGGAAACGACCGAGATCACCCAATAATAAACCCAGACGCCTGGCGGGATAAAGGTCGTGAAATAAAAAGAAAGAAAAAAATACAAAAAAATAGAAAGAAAAAATAAAAAGAAAAGAAAAGAAAAGAAAAGCATATGATATATGACGTGGGTACGCGGATGAGGACAGAACACAAGTCGCTCCCTGGTTCCACAATGGAAGCGTCTGAGTAAAGCGATTCCGAGCGCTCGGGCCATGTCCAACCGTCTCTACTCTGAAGGACAGACACGCGGGTGTTCCCGGTGAAGTGTACTGTCTTGGTGAACGCTGTGGAAGGGCCCGGGCAGAGATAGATAACTGCGGATATCAAACAATGCGGTGTTGATGTTTGAGATGTGAAGCCGGAAGTGTTCCACAGGGGCAAGATAAAATAAGTATAATGCAGATGCTGACGAAAGCCACTGGGTTCCCCTTTTCTCGACTCAGTCCTCTTTACTGATAGAGCTCAGGGCATGCGCTAGTTTCAACAATACAACACTCTCGGTTGCGGCGAAGTAGTTTAAGCTGTGCATCATATTAGGATTAGTATGGTGGGTGAATATTGCAGTGGGAGGGGTTCGGCTATCTTACCTATCCATGAGAATCCGGAGATGGCGGCCGAAGTGATCCTCATATCGCTTCAATGTGTCTTCGAGTTTTGCAATTCGAGTAGGGTCGTAACCTCGTCCGTCGGAGGTAGCGGGGTTAGAGCTTAACTCTTGATCAGCTGAGGTTAAGGCGCGTGCTAGGGATGATGCAGTCCAGGATGCGAACATGGTGCAGCAGGTTAGGAGTTTTGAGTGGATCTAGCCGGGGCAAGCTTTATTAGCAATGGAAGGAGTGGATGGGAAGAAGGTTTACAAAGGCATACCTTGAGTAGTTTTGCCTGCGTCAACATGCATTCTTTCAGACAGGTGTCTAGGAAATCCACATGGTCCTGCATGAGTTCATCGACAGTTCGGTTGACCTGCTTGGTGCCGTTGACGGTTACTTCCGATCCATCTGCATCGGTACCGTTCACGCGGTTCATGAGATTTTGCCAATTCGGTTCAATTACTTCCGCCGTGCAAAAGTAGAGTAGTTGTTGTACAAAGACAATCATCTTCGACCGAAGATTCCAAGCGCGCCTCTTCCACATCTCCAGCCGCCGGTCGGATGACTTGTGGCGCCAGCCAAGAACTTTGGTCTGGTCTAGCCAGGCAGACGATAGCATGGTTTCAAGATGGCGAAGCGATAGCAGGTGCCGGAAAATGAGTTGATATCGGAGTACTGTTTTGCGACTGATGACGAGGGATAGCGGGAATGGAACAGAGTAATCGAGTTCAAGAGCATCAAAACCGGCAATGTCCTTGTCGTCATCGCCTTGTGCTTGTGGGGCTTGGTACTTTTCCAAAGCGGGCTCTGGGTTGTCCTGGTCAATACCAGAGACGCTGACAACCTGCATAAGCCATTTGGTGAGCCCGATCTTATTCATCCGGACTTTGACGTCTTCCTTGAATGGGTCCTGCGCGGCGATACTGCCTGGTTGACGCAACACTAAATCAAGGAGCGATTGCAGCTTGCTTTCGTTGACGTTTTTAGCTGGTTTGCGGAGCTCGGACGCTCCAAGCTCGAGAAAGTAGGAGAAGAAATCGGATCGGTCGAGGAAAAAGTAGTGTTTTAGGGAGCGGAAGCGCGTAGTGAGAGAGTTCTTGGTCAACAGAAGGTTCAATAAAGAGGCATTAGCATAGGTATACGCGGCGTTCACGTTCTCTAAGAAGCGAGGGTCATCAAGTGTCTTAGGAACATCCTTAACGGCCTTGCTGACGTCCACACCTCCACACTCTCGTACCACGTTCAAATATTTCCCTGCTAGGAGGACCTTGTCTCGTACGCTATCGAGCTGCGGGGGAACTTCGTTATCGCGGATGGTATAGCGCTTCTCCCAGTACTCATCCGTATAATCTTCTTCCAGTTTCTCTCGTTTGATCCATTTCTGCTCCTTGACAAGAAACTCTGCATGGGGGTCCTTGATTCCTCCGTGGTGGAGCCACTCGTTGAGCATTGTCATGTATGGCCTGCTAGATTCACGAAGGAGAGTTTCCAAGAGCATTTTTGTGGTCGGATCGCCTGAAAAGGTTGCCAGTCGCTCGGTCAGCAGCCCCAAAACATTCCCACCTTTACATATCTTCTTGCTAGACATGGCTCCAGGAATAAGATCTCCTCCTTCTCTGAGTTGCTCGAGAATGTTATCAACGTCATCGAAGTCGACAATCGACTCGTCGAGATCCTGATCCAAAAGACCATTCCGTTTGAGCAGCTCTTGACCTAGTGAATATAGCTGAGCCAGGCACTGACTAGTCGGCATGGTATGAAGGTGGAGTACGTGAAGGGTGAAGTTTGGGTTGTTGAGAAGATGCGTCTCTAGCTGAGCGACGAGAATCAAATAGTCCTTTAGTAGTTTTCGGATCGCAGCGCATAATGCATGGCTCACTGCTCCGTACTCAGCGCGGCTTTGGACTTCCACGAAAGCCTCCAGAGCACTGTAATGTGTGGCCATTTTCAACATAGACCGCGTGAGGTCTCTCAGGGTGGGATCAAGCCCAGACGGTAGCTGGAAAGCAGGCCCTGTCAAACGATCTTTCTCCGCAGTAGGGTCATATTGAGTGTGGTATTGGATGTATTGGCCTTCGAATCCCATGAACACAAATAGAAGATCCTCCAGGATCGCCTTTTCCTGCGCATCGGTCGATAGCTCGCGTAGTGACGTAGGATGAAGCGATTGAGGTAGTCCTGACGCTAGCGGAGGGACAGATACACGACTAGCTAACGGCGCGGTAGAGTAGGGCATCAACGAGGCATGCGGGTTCCATGGCGCTAGTAGTGAGAGTCAGTATCGCAGGGAATCCGTAGCCTGGATGAATCACTCACCGTCTGGAGCCTCTTGCTCCTTCTTCCGGACATTGGGACTAAGGCCTCCCGTTGTATTAGCCCATCTCGAGCGCGACTTGTCTCCTTCTCCTCGATTGCCTGCGCTTGGCGACTCCCTCACTTGGTTTCGCGTTCGGCCTTGCACCTTTTCTTTGGTCTGAACTGTAAGGCGTTCGGTTCGCTTTTCGGACGCGATATGTTCTCGAGGAACTCTGCTCTCCTGAGTTGACGTGCTCCCGCGAGGATCCATGTTTTTTGCTTGTGATGGGGAAGCTGTGCTGCCGCGTAAACCGGGCTTTTCAGCATCGCCGACGCGACTGGACGCAACGCGGGGTCGTGGTGGGTTCATGTGGCTGGCACGGCGGTCATTGATGGACATGGACCCCCGGGATGCAGAGAAAGGGGCCAATTATGCATAGATAGAAGAAATTGGTTGTGTTTGGCACTGAGGACGAGATAATTACTGGTCCTGCTGGTCCTAGGTCATCCCGTTCGTTCTTTGGAGCGGTGGGCGTCGTTTCTGCCTAGGTGCCTGAGATCTCCGCCAGGCACTTGGGACTTGCGTAGTCCATCATCTTCAGAGCTTCATCCAGAGCTCCAGCTTTCGTACATCCTCCCATATCTGCACCTCGCCTTGACTCTTAGTCTCGAATCGATCTCTGTATTTCTGGCCGGTTAACCTTATATTTCTCTCACATTCTCCATTATACCTCAGATAATTCAAAATGTTCATCGCGCGATCGGAATATGGTAAGCTCCATCAGACCTCGTCCCTCTTGAAGCCCGGCGACCTAACGATTTTCTTCGCAGACCGTGGAATCAAGTACAATACCCCCTCCGTATAACTTCCAAGTCGCTCTCGCACCCATTCTAACGCTTATAACCACAGCACCTTCTCCCCCGAAGGACGTTTATTCCAGGTTGAATACTCCCTCGAAGCTATCAAGCTTGGTTCGACCGCCATCGGCGTATGTTCCTCGTCCCTGTCAGAGTCTCTCGTCCATACACGAGTCTTCATAAGCCATTCCGGCAATGATCCTAACAGGACCGCTGACCGCCTAACAGGTAGCAACATCCGAAGGTGTCATCTTGGGTGTTGAGAAGCGTGTCACATCTACCCTGCTCGAGGCGTCGTCCGTCGAGAAGATCGTTGAAATTGATCAGCACATTGGATGTGCCATGTCCGGCCTGCAGGCAGATGCCCGGTCCTTAGTTGAACATGCCCGTGTTGAAACCCAGAACCATGCCTTCCACTACGCTGAACCTCTGCGGGTTGACAGTTGCACTCAGGCTATCTGTGACTTGGCCCTGCGATTCGGAGAGACCGGAGATGATGAGGAAAGTGTCATGAGTCGACCTTTCGGTGTTGCTCTTCTAATTGCCGGTATTGACGAGGATGGTCCTCAGCTGTACGTTCCTCTTCCCTTCACCTGTCTTTGGTGGCTTGCTTGCGTTACCAAACATACCGCTGACATATTCCCCTGGTCTAGATATCACGCCGAGCCCTCCGGCACATTTTACCGTTATGACGCAAAGGCCATCGGGTCCGGTAGTGAAGGTGCACAGGCAGAATTGCAGAATGAATATCACCGTTCTCTGACACTTTCCGAGGCGGAGACACTAGTTCTAAAGACACTCAAGCAGGTTATGGAGGAAAAGCTAGACTCGAAAAACGTCCAGCTGGCGAGCGTCACCAAGGAAAAGGGTTTCCGTATCTACAATGATGAGGAGATGGGAAGCGCTGTTGCGCAGCTGGGTGGAAACCAATGAACGATGGGCCTAAATTCTAAGTCGGCGATGGGGCCGTCCTGAAATTTGTGTCCTATACATCACAGGGTTATTTTGGAACTCACATAGAAAAGAACAATGACCTTGTCTAATGACCGTGAAACAGTTCTTTCCCCTCCTTTTATACGGAGTATGTAACTTGCATATATTTAGATTCAGAAAGTATGCACAGATGCTATTTTAATTTTATTCAACGCTGGTATCATGGGGGATAACGACTCGTGCACAGTTGTTGTTCATCTTAGAACTTGATCACCGAAGTTTATAGACACAGGGTTTCAGCACAGCCGCCTCTTCCTCCAGCGACATCCCATTATCCGCAGCAGCCGACCTGTCAATAAACCTCTTCTTCCCAGGAGCAGGAGCCGCAGCGACAGATGCGTATTTACCCTTTGCGGGCGCACCGCCCTGCTTCACAAACTCCATCTTAACAAACATCTTGTTCGACTTATCCACAGTCTCGGACTTGAGAACAAATCCTCGCGTCCTGAAAACCTCAACGAACGCAGAGATGTCAGTCTCGTCATCTTGTGCGGGGCGAGCATCTTCAGCATAGATATCAGCACCATCGACATCTGACCCAGCATCGTCATCACCAGCACGCTTCTTATTGAGTTTCTTCTTCTCGGCTTTTGTGAGAGTGCGTTTGGCGCCGATTTGGGCCTTTTTGCGGACGACCTTGCCAAATCGACTTTTGACTTCACTGACCCAGCATTCGCCTTTGCCGTCGCCGCGGAGTACTCGCCAGGCTTCCTCGACAAATGAGACCCAGTTTGTGCCCATCAAACTAAGGCAGAAAACAGTCACATCGACGGAGCCGTCCTCGACGGGTAGGTTGGAGATGTCGGCCTTAGTGATTGGAGAAGCTTTGGGGGCGTGTAGGTCGAAGCTGAAGAGCTTTAGGTTCAGTTTTTTGGTAGAGGGGATTAGAGCGCGGTGGAGTTGTGCATCACCACAGCCAAGGTCGGCGATGGTGCATGTACGGTTCGGTCGTCGTGGTAATTGTAGGGCCTGAGATCTTTGGTTGGGCTTGTTTCCCTTCTTCGGAGGAGCTGAGACAGCCCCTCTGGTGCGTATGGCGTTGATGTATCCATCGACGGGGTTGGAAGGCCATGATTCCTTGACCTGGCGGGAGAAACCAGCATGATATTCATCGAAGAGTTCGGGGCTCGTGGTAAACAGTTCCAGGGCGTTTGTTGACGGAGTGGTATAGAGGGTTTCATTCAGATGGCGGAAACGGGAAGAGATCAACTTCTGCCGCATGGATTGCTGAAGAGGAGTAAGGGTTGCCTCTGTCTTTAGGGGTGCGGACGGCATCGATTCAGCAGCATCAATAGGAGTTGCTTTGTTTTCTTGTCCCGCCTGTTCTTGCAAACCCTTGTTCTTATTCTTTCTCTTTCTCTTCGGGGCCTTGTTCTCCTCAGCATCATTCTCCACGGGAGCTCCTAGTTCTTCAGCTGCGTTTAAATCTAGATCTTGTTTGGGCGTATCGCTCTTCTGTTCTTGCTTGCGCTTTTTCTCAGCCTTCGTGGCCCAGACTTTCGCAGGCTTCGTAGCCTTCAACCCTTCGATGTGACGGCGGTACATTTCATCGACATTCTTCTTGGTAACATGGTCATCTCGCTTGCGCTTGTTCGATCTCGCATTGGTATTCGGCTTCGGGGACTCGTTGGTCTGAGTTTGGGCTTGCGGCTCACTCTGCTGTTTGAGCGCAGAGCCCGAAACTGACCAGCCGGGGACCGCGAACATGGCTGAAATAAGACTGCACAGACCACCCTAGGAATATATTGACCGAAATGGAACCAAATAGCCTGCGTCTTGGAAGCAGACTCGAAGTGCGATTATCAAGAGGCGGGTAATCTGCAAGAAATTTTTGATTTTCGGTTGCACTTTCTGCCGGTATATAAAGGCGGTAAATTTTGGTTCTTACCGCCTAGGCCACGAGATAGTCGCACTACTGACCTGACACTTGGCTTTCGAGTACTGTGCGTTCAAGTCTCGGTAGGGGCTGAGAAGTAATGCAATAGATCCGCATAACTGTCAATAAACTGTAACTGCTCGACCTGCAAGAGCTTGAATCCTGAGCACAGAGGCAGGGGGTCGATCCTCGCCGCCGATCCCCCCAGCATGAGATCTCGAACATGATAGGCCTAACCCAATAAACTGCACTCCAGCTGGCCCGTGCGCCCCAAGCCAGCGAACAACTGACATCCAGGCAGGTCTGGATTTATCTCCCCGCAACCCCCATCCATCGTTCATCCCTTCAAGTTCAGGTTGTTTGTCGTTTGTCCATCACGCGTGTCCTCTGCCCTCTGCCGTCTGACTATGGAATCCTTCCTCCAAAGGTGGAATCTGCTTTTCTGCTATGGAGAACATGAATCTTATCAACAAAATCCCTCCAGGTACAGAGCTAAGGCTTGAACCGGTAGCAGCCGAGCAATCCAATAATAGGATAGTGGCAGCGCAGCAGCTGGCTGTTGCGAAGGCTGCGAGGAAGCGCACCAAGACTGGATGCTTAAGTATGTTCGTTGGTGGATCCAATGAGACAATCCACTACCTAGTTGAACAGTGCCGTTGACCAACTGTGATCAGCTTGCCGGCAACGTCGCATTAAATGCGGAGAAGAGAAACCCATCTGCAAAAACTGTACGAAGTCCAAACGCGAATGTAAAGGCTATGCGCAGCGATTAATCTTCAAAAACCCTTTGGGGGTTCCTGGAATACCAAATTCCGTTCCAGCACAATCCCTTCCTCTTCCCAGCCAATATGAGGGCGAAATCGACTTTCAGCTAACATCGGCTGGTACCCATGGGCCGATATTGGCCCCTAGGCTTCCCACGGCCCCTAGTTCAGAACAGAACCCACCGTCTCAGCGTTTTGACAGCTATCCACGAGACATTCACAACGCTGATGCGGCCTTCGCCAAGCAATTCAGCGTCCCAGCTCAGACACTGCTGCCAGATCCACCATCAACCCAAAGGCCGGCAAACCAATTGACTGAACTCTACCAGCAGAGGCAGGAGCCATCAGACTATGCTCGCAATGACCACCCTCACTATACTGTTCATGAACGGGACCCCTCTCAACTCGGAAGTGAAACCTGGACTACCCAAAGGCAGTCGGCATCAGCAACCCCCTCCCAACCCTCTCAGAGAATCAATGTATGGCTACCCTCGTGTTAGTTCCTGTTTTGCAAACTGACTGCGGTATTAGGTTCTCGAGCCGGCTCCGGCGCCCCGAGAGATACCACTACATTCACACCAATCCATAAAACATCAAAAGAGTGTCCCGCATAGCCAATTCATTTTGCCGATGTCTCCATTGTCACCATTCGACTATACGGAAGAGGAGGAGGATGATTATTACGATGTTGAATCTGACGAGGAGGCACTGGAGCAAGTGGCGTTGCAAGACTTCAACCAGTTGAATATGGTTATGGCATCTGCGAACCGGGATGGAAGACAAATTCGTCTTTTTACCACGTACTTGGACGGTGTCAATGTGTTGGCCTCTTACCAGCCGACTTTTGGCTCTTCTCCTTTGAATAATCCCAAGACCGCCCGAATCTTCCTTCACTTCATTCATGCCACTGGTCCAGCACTGTCAATATTTGAGCGGCACGGGACCGATCAATCTACCATGCTAGGCGCTCCAGTTCCGATGGCACAACAGGGATTGTGGACATACACACTTCCCCTCAAGGCGTTTCAGCATCAGGCGTTGCAACAAGCTATTCTAGCCTTAGGTAGCCTACATATTGCGTATCTCCAGCAAGGCTCATCTACAGCCTCACTCAAACATTATCAGTATGCGCTTAGAAGAGTCGGCAAAGCAGTCGGCCTTCCCATGCAACGGAAGCAGTTGGGCACACTGGCGGCGACGTTACTTCTAGCTTACTATGAAGTAATGACAGCTGATCATTTCAAATGGAACAATCATCTTGCAGGATCAGCTCAACTGGTCCGTGAGGTTGATTTTGCTGGCATAACCCGCGATCTCCGCGCCCAACGACGCAATCGATGGCTTGAGCGAGGAAATACTCACAGCTTTTTTGAGGATATTTATATGTTCAACAACTCGGATTTCAGCGATGATCCCTTCGCTGAACTAGAGACCAGTATCGATGAGAATATGATAGGATGTTTGCTCGGACGTGCGGTCAATTACGACCAGTTCGGGCAGGTTGAGGGTGAGCACACTCGGTCCCAAAACAGGCACCTCACCCGAAAGGATATTGAAACCTTCCGGATCCAATGTGACCTCCACTGGTGGTTTTGCAAGCAAGACTGGCTACAAAGTCTTATTAGTGCTGGTCCATTATTTTTATCGTATTCCCAATGGGGGCAGTGTCCTCCGCGTGCGGGCTTGGGGCTCAAAAATGATATTTATGGCACTGCAGACCATTTGACTCTGCTAATGGGTCGGCTTGCAGACTTTGCGGGACGAGATAGGAAAAGAAAGCTAAAGATGGCCAAAGCCACTGGGTCGGAATGGAGACCAGATGCTAGATTCGGGAGATTAATGGGTCGATTTGCGCCACGTCCTGCAAATCCAGGGCAGATGCCGCCTAATGCTCCAATCGGTCCTCCGCGTGGGCCTACTAGAGCTTCTCACCCTGGTGGTTTCGGTCCACCTTCCGACATAGACTCGAGGAAATGGTCTCAAGGGTCTCAGGGTGGTAACGCGGGCACTCAGCAGTCGCCCAGTGGCTCTTCTAGGTCCTCTCCCAAGACTCCTCCCATGTATGGTATGGTCCCTCCAAACGGACCTAGGCAATTACCTGCTGCGTTCGCAACCACATCAGACAGACGTGACTCGCATCCTCACAATGGCGGAGATGACGGCATGTCGTATGAAGAGGCTGAAAACGAGTGGGAGAGCATATTGGCGGCGTTTGAGCTGTTTGCCCAGTCACTTGGCCCCGACTTCTTGCCTCTATCGACCGATACCTCCAGGCCAATATACTCAGCATTCGGTCTAGCTATTCAGTACCACACACTCAATATGGCTAGCCTAATGGGGTTATATTATACCGGCCGCCTTGTTTTGCTTCGACTGCACCCCGCGATGCCCCCAGCAATGCATGTAGCGGCCGGGTGCGCAGCCAGTATAACGGCAGACTTTGCCCAAACCATTGGGAAAATTGCGGCAGGTATTTATGGGGCACAAAACAGCCACCCCGGGGTCGATGGTTTCAGTCCAACAGTAGGATCCTGCTTGATTGAAGTGACGATACCCATCTTCTTCGCAGGTGTACAGTACATGGCACCGGATCAACGTGACTGGACTATCGCTGTCCTGGATGACATTTCCCGTCTGACGGGATGGAAGACTGCGGATGCGATTGCTCGAGGGTGCGAGAGAGCCTGGAGGGCTGCTGCAGAGCAAGGACGTGGTCCCCCCTACCGGTGTGGGGATGGGAGTGGCGTGCAGCCGCCAGGGTGGAGGTACGCGGAATCCGATACTTCCATTGAGAAGCGATTTGTCACGGTCAGCAAGCCTCCTCCCACTTGGGCAATGGGAATTCTGAGTCTGGACGATCATTTCTACGAAAAATCTAAATAAGAGTCTTGGGTAAACTAGCGACATTGGTGTAGGGGCTTTATAGGGTCGCGATTATCCGCCCTGGGATATTCAAAGCAAGTGTCTAGGACATTTCCGTGCGATATTTCGGTCACTTGGCATATCATTTACTTGCTTTGCAATACCTCATATGGGAACGTGGGTAAACCTCGTTCCGACCAGACAAATGTGCTGTCGTAGTTATTCATCGCTTCACTAACAGCAAAGTATGTAGTTGTCCTCTGAATTGCCGCCTATGCCTCATTCTTGCAGCACTCATATACTGGCGATAAGCCAACAACGCCAGGCCAGGTCGCTCCACCCAGTTATAGGGCACAGCCTGCCCCATGGAGCCAATTTGGTTTCAGTGAAGGGCCAGCGCTTACAATGGAGCGAGAATAAGTGGGCGAGAAGTGCCCAAGTCTCAGGTATTGGTGTAGGTCATAACGGCGAGACGCAGGCCATGCATGGGCGAGCGCTTTAGGCAGCGTCTCAGCGGCTAAGGTCCAGCCGATGAACTGCTGTGGGCCTACGGAATGCTCTGCATGCTGCTCGTCGCAGACAGGAGTAAATGCGAGGCAAAAATAGTATACACCGTCTTTTGTCACTACAAACGCACGGAAACAGGCGGCTTGAACGAGACAAAGAGCGGAATGAGATAACGACGAGGCGCAGACAGAGGGAAGATTACCATACGGGACTGTATTATAGTATTTACGCCTGCCTATATTTAGTAGGACTCAATGAAGCAGTTCCCCAGAATCAAACGAACGTCATCGCTCAGCGATTATAAAGCACCAGGCAGCGCTTCGCTCTCTTCTGCTCCTCAGCGCTTGGTTTCTGATATCCTCAGGGCCCATTCAATTTCTTCTCGCTGCTTGGTTTTCTACGAACTACATTCACACTCTCACCTCAACTCATCAACCACTTTCTCGTCCCTCATCCACGGTTCTTAGACCCCACCACACCAAACTGCTGCCAGCGGTCCGTCCCTGTCATCCGCCAGCGTCACCCACGGTACGCTCAAGCTGACTCCTTTTGGGTCATCCGATATGCCTCGATTCTCAGACTCCCGCTCTTCCGTGTTGGACAGTGACTCCGACTACTATCCTCGTGAGTCGCGCGGCCGCCATCATGCCCGTGGAACTACGGTTCTTGACCGTCCGCCACCGCGCCGGTTTGAAGACGAGCTCCTCTGGGATTCCCGCCTAAATGAGACCGATCGCTTTGGCCCTCCTGCGCGCCGGCCGAGTAGGCATTACGACGATGACCACCTTTCCCGTGGAAGCGCATTGGTCCGCCATGAGCGCCGTCATGCTGAAAGTCCCGCTCCCCGACCGAGGTTGCTCCGACGACAGTCCTCTCTGGATACCTACGATCGCCTTCCCTCGCGCAAGGTAGACGAGTACTACCGTGGTTACCTTCCCAGAGCTGCACCTAGCCCACCCCCGCTGCGCCGAGGACCGCGACGAGATGAGTTTGAAGCCATTCGGATTGCAGAGCGGGAGTCTCGATACCGAGAGAGGGTGGAGGAGGCGAAGCCGTATCCGCGCAAAGGAAAGACTCGCATGCCTCAGAAGCTCGTCCATGCTCGTGCAATCCGTGAATTTGGCTATCCGTATGAGGAAGAGGTATGGTCGAAGCTTAAGTCGCGTTCGCTATTATTAGCACTAATGAATACTACTAGGGTGACCTAGTCATTATCCAACTAGCTCTCTCGAAAGAGCAGATTGATGCTATCATTAAGAGAAGTCGCGAGATCAAGCGTCAGGCTGAAGGTAATGACCACGTGCCCATTATCCACCAGGCATATAAGCTGACCATGATTCCAGCCATCCCCATAAGGGCACGATCTCCCGTCCGGATGGCTTCCAGACACAGGAGAGTAGAGAGAGTTGCGATGGAGCCTTATTCACCTAGTCCCAGGACCAGCGAGACTCTAATAGTCGAACCGTCGGACCGATACCTTTCGCCGTCACCCCGTGACTACGATTACTCCACATCTACGACGAGGAGAACTGTTTCACGTTCACGATCAATCTCTATCCAACCACGTCGCCGCCGCCATTCATCGCCACCGCGCATGTTAATGGAGCGCCGCTCCGAGCACAGTGACAATCCCGGACAAGTTGCCATGGTCATACGTCCACGGGATAGCGATAGTGATCTTGATGACTATGCAATTGGTCATTACAGACCGCCATTTGACCCAACCACCGCACTTTATGGTGATGGTGACCAAGAGGAGATCCTAGAGGTCAGACGCGATCGTAAAGGTACGCATTCAACCGCAGCTTCCGCCGTTATGGATCATAACTGACGTATGCACTAGGCCTCTCTCCTCGGCGTCTTCGTCGCATGCTTGCAACGATGACTTGACGTTGCCTTCCGGGCATCTCTCTAATTCAGTGACGAACTCGCTTTTGATTTGCTTGTTATGACTCCAAGAATGATGTCGGGTTTTGATTCAAGGGTTTGCTCTGTTGGTCTTCAGCTTTCTGCAATGTGATACGATGGATGGGAGTATATGAGATACCAGGTTTCTTAATCATGGCTGTACTTTTCTATTTTTCTTTTTCTGATATTCTCACAATCTATATGGAATTACTTTTCAGAACTATGTCATGCGCGTTCACGTAGCTGTCACCGTCACGTGTGCATGCACAATCCCATAACATGCATGTGAAACAGTGGCGGTGCAAGGCGGTGCGGGAGGCCTCGACTTGCGCAAGTGTGTCCACTCTCCATCTCAGCTTTCCCCAAACAAACTAACAAACTACACACAACAGTCCTTCTTCGCTCGATCGCCGAAGACTATAGCCTACTTATTTCTTTTTTATCTGACTAGCTGGACTGTCGTGGCCTGAATCAATCATGGATAAGTTCCAAGCATTTGGCAAGAACTTCAGGTGAGATAAATGGCAGCCTGCTTGTTTATCTGTACCAGAGACGCAGCTGGGAAACCCCATAACCTCCTTGTTGTTCCATTACTGACATAAGCTTGATGGGATTGTTTCCGGTACAGTGCCAACTTTACGCCCTTCGCTGCACGCACGCAGCAGTTGATTCGAGAGCAGTTAGGCCAGGTTGAGGACAAGACCCAGCTCCCGGATGAATACATCGAGCTCGAGAAGCGCGTGGAGGCTCTGAAGCAGGTGCATCAGAAGCTCCTTCAGGTGGCGTATGTTTTCCGTCCAAATCTTAACTGAGGGGCTGTATTGAAGTGTTGTGCTTGTAGCTCTCAATACTCAAACGAAGCCTACGACTACCCACCCAACATCCGCGAATCCTTCAACGACCTTGGCCGAACCATCAACGAGAAAGTACACCTTCTTTCGCAGGCCAGCACTCCCGCCGAGGCTCAGGCTGCCCTGACCGCTCCCCCAGCAGCCAAACCCCAGCCCAAGACCTTTAGCCATGCTATCGCGCGTTCTTCCCTAGCTGGATCTCAGACCCTGGCCAGGACCTCGGCCGGCGAAGACCCCCTTGCGACTGCGTTGGAGAAGTATGCGCTTGCTTCGGAGAAGGTTGGCGAGGCCCGTCTGGCGCAGGACGCTCAGATCCAGTCGCGCTTCTTGGCAGGGTGGAACACAACTCTTAACACAAACTTGATGTTTGCTGCGAAGGCACGCAAGAATGTTGAGAATGCCCGTCTGATGCTGGACTCTGTCAAGGCGAAGCACAGCGCCAATGGGGAAAATCTGAGCGAGGAGGCTCGTTCTGAGGTCGAGCAGGCGGAAGATGAATTCGTTGGGCAGACCGAGGAGGCTGTGAGCGTGATGAAGAATGTACGTCTACAACTCTTTGGGTTTGAGAAGAAACACCTGGAGTTTTTGCTAATCTTTGTTAGGTCCTTGATACCCCCGAACCCCTGAGGAACCTAGCGGACCTTATCGCCGCGCAGCTGGAATACCACAAGCGGTCTTACGAGATTCTCAGCGAGTTGGCTCCTGTTGTTGACTCACTTCAGGTTGAGCAAGAGGTAACACCCTCCATCCCACTGCACTGACAAATGTTAACATGACATAGGCGAGCTACCGCAAGAGCCGCGAGGGCGCCTAGACAAAAGCTTAAATGAAGTTGATCAGTAATCTTTGTTTCCTGTCTATTTTATCCACCACCTATCTCTCCTACGTTTTTCTTTATCCATTTAGTTTATCACTGTTTGTGATCTATTTATTTGGACTGGTAAGGACGTTTTATATCCCTTGACGGTGGATATGTAGTTTTAATTGAACACCGTGAATATTTTATCCTCTGTATCTTCAATGCCGAGACAATTTCGACAACTCCATGAAAAACCCTGTCCTTGATAGCCAGGCCACTTGGAGCTGACGGCAGGACCTATGTTCTCTGTAGAAGTGATGGTAATAGGAGGGGCTTGTACAATGCATAAGTGGTCTTCACGCAAAATATATAAATATATTCCCCGCTTATCTATAAGCCACCACCATCAACTAGCTGGTAGTATACTGATACCGAAATATGTGCATGGTACGTGTTTATGAAGTATATTGCACCGCCACATTGCGCAGCCACATCAGCGGGAGCCCCATCCGTCAGTATCTCGGGGAAGCTTCATCGTCCATCATTCATATTCATTCAAGATCACTCACAGACCACGAAGTATACTCCGGCACCAGTCGATCTCGACCTCTCGCTGTCCACGAAAAGAGCCATCGGACCCCTGAACCTCCACTCGATTTCCCTCCGTGGTCAACCAATCCCTCCCCGAAACCAATCCCCAACCCAACGAAACAACAACCTCTGCGACCCGTCAACTGACGTCGCCAACTAATTCCAAGAAACACCCTAGACCTTAGGCTCCATCACATACATAAATCATTGCGGACCCCAAGGATCGGGCTCGAATAGACTTGACTAGGCCGGCCCAGTCCACTCCACTCCACTCCGTCCAATCCATTCTACCTCCGTCCATCCCAGAGGTCTTATTCATTCCAGCTTGAGCGAACAACAATGGCAAACGGGTAAATTAATACCTCCCTTCCCGGTCATAATTATAAAACCACGCACAAACATCAGGGAATATGGAAGGAAAGCTAGCTAATGGAATTCTCCCCGGTGTTTATAGCTGGAGCCTTCTAATCGGCCTCCTTGTCGTCGTGGCAGCAGCTGTAGCGGCTTGGGTGTTTAGTCCGAAGGGTGATAATCAGACGTATGTATTGTTCATCTTTCTCCCTAATTTACCCTAACCTGCCTAGTGAATGGCATGGGTTGGCATGCATGCATGTGGTAGGATTGGATTATACTGTGAATAATGCTAACGGGATCGTACACAGGCTCTGGAGAAGCACGCTTATTCTCTCAATTACGAGTTGTTATTTGATGTGGGGTATGTCTTTTTCTCTTCCTCTTTCTCTGCATCTGTTCTTCTTGTTCAGGATGGAGTGGTGTGCTGATGGTTTTATTTTTATGATTAGCGATTACTTTCCTGGCGCAGTGGCATCCCCTGATTGCGCCTAAGAGGGCGGATATTCGACCTGAACGGGTGCCGCAGTAGGTTTTGTTTGGGTATTGGAGGGTGGTTTTGGTGGGTTGGTGTTAGATTGAGGAGGTGGTTACGACTCGGTTGAGTTACGAGGAGATCAATCAAATGGGAGGATGGTTATCCTCCCGTCAGGAAAGAGTCTACCCCACGCGCATAGAAGAGCCTGAATATGGTGCATGCATGTCCTAGTGCAGGACGATACTTATGTTATGTATAGTTATTACTTACTTTGTCTTGATTAATCTATATCCATTGGCATTACTTGCTTAGTTAATGAGATGTCTCAAAATACCAGTCAATAGTGATCTTAACTCAATGAGCGGTTATCCAACACCCACTGCCCCCAGAATCACCTTCTGCACCGCCCATCTGGCCACCAACCCCGCGATTGCCAGTGCCATAGCACGTAGATACCCGCACCCCAAAAGGATATAAAGAGCTTCAACATTGCTAAGAAGCACGAGATGCATATCCGCCGCGCCAAGCGTAAACAAAGAGCTCATCAAGTCAACAAAGTTCGCTATATAGCTAGTCGGTATAGCCGCAGGCATAACCTGGACTAAACCCTCTAGCAGCGACGAGGAGACAGATGAAGACCCGGTTGAAGAGCCCGTCGAACTGGTTATAGCAGCAGGCGTTATACCCCTCAAAGCTTGTTCAAGATTTGCCTGTATTGTGATGGAGCTTGAACCGGGGTTGTTGGCATTAGAGCCAGAGCTAGAATCATAGCTGCCGCTTCCATCTGGGCCCCAAATGACGAGGAGGATTGGGAAGAGCTTCGCGCAGCTGCTTACAAATAGAGCTGTGCTGATTGCTGTCGGGCTGGCTTGGGAAGGTGGGGGGAGTGGGGGGAGTGGGTGGATTGCTTGCATTGGCGCTGTAGATGAGCGCTGGAGAGGTGGCGGTAACCCGCAGAACGAGTCGCGCGGACTGGAGGGCTGGAGTGGGCGTTGGTTTTCGGCGCCAGGGAGGTCTTGCGAGGAGTTTTGCGATGTGATTTTAGACGGGCTTAGGGAAGATGGGGGTGCGGTGGGTTGTTGTGTCTGAGGAGAGGCGGGAAGTATCGGTGTCAAGGGGACCGAGAAAACGGGGGATTCGGTTGGAGCGCCATTGGGGGCGGTGTTGGTTTGTTTTGTACTTGATGGAGCGAGTATTGATGCGAAGAGACGGACTGTGAGGTGGTGGGCAAGAGTTGCGAGGGCGTTCAGGCTCAGAAAGAAGAGGTATTGCACAATAATCGGGGCGCGATAGAGGAATGTTGTCTCAATGGACGGGGACTTTTCGATCCGCGCCCATGTAAGGTAGACGTCAAATAAAAGCAGGAGAATCGAAAGGCGAGTGATCGAGCGCTATGGCAGTGAATTTTGGTCAGTATAAGGGTTCTAAATCAGTAGAAGGATATCTTACATCAAACTTGTGCTCGTCTCCCTCGAGACGGTTGAAGAGGAGATGGCGGTACACCTGCGGGAATTAGCTAGAGTTAAAAAACAGTATAACCGACTAGCATACCTGCGGCTTGATCAGGACAAGATCAATAAATATGACTACAAAGTCATGCTCGACGTATTTGTCGGCGAATCGCTTGCAGTGCGGACATTGCGTCAAACGCACGCCTTTGCCCAGAGATCGATCATCGGCACGGCTGTAGGCACTGTATAGGTAGGAAACGGGGTACGAGCACTCAATGCAGATTGGCATCGTCACGGGACGCCCATTATGAGCGATTCGAGTCAAGAATATAATGGTATGCGCAACTATGTAAAGGAGATGATGTGGCTATCTGGGTTGTTGATAAGACCCAAGGCGGTGAGTCAACTTCTGTAGGGTCTACTATATGAGTTGATCCACAGTGTAGTAGATAACAGTTATTCCGTCATTATATGTTGTTCTATAGTCTATCTTCTATATAAAGCACAGTTATATGCATTGATCAGTCAACTACTCCTGTGTCATCTGCCCAGCTCGGCTGGATGCTTCGACAAACAGCCCTGTAGTCTCGAAACATCTGCGGTTGGTCAGGAAGATCAGGAGTCGTCCAAAACATGGTCCAATTGGTATCAGCTAGCTTCCATGTACCCAGGGACCGCTCGAAGTACCATTTATTCACCGGATTGTCCTTGCGGCTACGCCAACATACTCCGTTGGGAAAGCAGGTCCGCACCATGGCATTGAACACGATATCTGCAACGCCACCTGCACCCTGGCTGCGTTTGAGGACCGCGAACTTGTCGAGGTACGGCACCATCCTGGCCGTACTGGCCTCGCTTCCGTCATCTTTCACACCGGGAGGTAGCTCCCAAGTCAATATAGCACCACCTTCATACTCCCCGGCGATGATCAAACCAGCCAGGCGACCGCTCACTCGGTTTAGATAGTCCTTCACGTCGAGCTTGCGGTTGAAGGAGTCTTCAATCAGATGTACGAGCCGGGGAAGATCAACTGTGGGGTCGTTCAGGCTCATGTTCGGGCGTGTCTGGGCCGTCCACACCTGGACATTTGGATCCGGAATGAGGCTAACGGGCATGCCTCGCTTGACAAATGTGGTGGGAGGAGCTGGGAGGTGAAGCGAGCCACGCGCCCGCCGGCTCAAAGGTAAAGAAGATGAAAGTAGAGGCTTGTCCGTAAGAAGACTATGAATGAGAGGATTTCTTTGTCGTCGGGTACCAACTGACAACTCAGAATGAGTTACGTCGGGTGAGCGTGCAGAGTTCGCGACTTCGAGAGGTGATGTTATTATACCCGACGATGCCGATGGAAGCATAGCCAGCGCTTGTTGTGACAACCGTAAGTTATCCAAGTGGCCATCAATGGTTCCTTCGCTAGCACTGAGAGGCAATGGTGTTCGCTTAGAAGGCGTAGAGGCAATCCCAGAGCTGGCAAATTTCGACGACGTATTACTGTCCATAATAGAATCGACAACCATACCCTCACCCTGGCGAACCTGGAACAGCTCATGCTCGATATTGCTAAACTCTTGGTCCATATTGATGAAAGCGTGAGACGTTTGGGGTCCCCTGAAAGCTGGAACGCCGCCTAGGGGATCTAGTAAAATAACTCGGTCCAAAGACACCTCCTTTTGTAGATTACCAATCTTTTGCGCTGTGATTAAAGGATCCTCATCAGGATCTGGTATCAAAGCCAAGCCTGCAAGCTCCTTTGTCAGGGCAAGAACGGCGTCATTGGCGGGAATTATCACAGCCTTGGGTGTGTCCTCCGTGTAGGCAATTGGCGCAACGATTAAGATATGGCCATCCCGCAACGGACCGAGGAGTTGCTTTCGAGACGAGACGGTTGGTATGTCTGGTGTTTTCGCCGAGAAGGACAGCACCGAATATAGATGCGAGGATTTCGAGTCCGGCTGACCATCGACTGCTGTCGCAATGCGGCCCACCTGTTCCGTAGCTATTTTTCGCAACGTATTGTTATCGCCATCAGAGCCGGGATCGACCACAACGCAGCAGCCCATACCCAACCGACCGATCTGCGAGAGCGTTTTGGCCACTCCAGTTAGAGTAGAGTCATCTAGGAGCTGCGGTGTCTTTATTTTGACCAACGCCAGATGCAGTCGCTCTGGTATCTGCTCCCGGGTTGGCTCCGGGGTTGAATCCTGCCTGAAGACGGGACTTTGGTACATGGATCTCGATGCGCCGTAGAAAGAACCCAAATTGACCCCGGAAGGTAGTGACTCGGCGATGCTCAGCTCTGTCGGTTCGCTCGACGGTTTCTTCTGGGGCTTCGCTTGGTGTTGGGCCTTGAGACGGGCGAGGTACGATTTGGCCTCTCGTTTGGTGGATGCCGAGTTCAACAAGCTCATGAAGAATTCCTAAAGCCGGAAACATGTCAGAAATACATCTAAGAAGTTATTGAGGATATGAGTTAGCATACCCGATCGAGTAACTTCTCCTTCGCTCGACGCCCAAGGCGATCAAAGCTTTGGCTGGTAGAGGAGAACTCGGCACTTTGGTTGACTCTGCGATCGCATGACGAAGAGAAACACCGACGAGGAGTTGGGTAAGCTTCATCACCACCACCTACAACGGCGGGATGCCGCTGGAGAAGCGGATTAGAGACAATCGCCCGTGATTTGGCAGAATGCTCATACCTTGAGAGGTGACTGCGTAGCCCGCGACCAAGCGAGCGCCCTCGAGCTCATGATTCAATTCTGAAAGCGTTGAAAGCCCATATCAGGTACAGCAACAGACAAGCAACCAAACTCCTCAAGGAACCGGAATGACAGAGAACATTGTAGGGAGCAGTTAGCGGGTCCGAGGAGAGGAAGAAAAATGGTCGTGTGAGTCAAATGACGGACGATGCAGCCTCTACCGCTCCGTTCTCGGCTGTGCTCGTACCGAGGCCGATCACGCTGAGCGGTTTACCTGTTGATCATGAAGTATGAGGGATTTCTTCAAGATCAAGCAGCGAGATTTAGGAGAACCCGTCATTGTCAGTTTGTTCCGTCGAAGATCATCACTTGAGTAAGTAGAAGGCCCAAGAGTAGCGGTAAGATGGGCTGCCGAAGGATAGATATGTTCGCATTCCACGCCAAACGCCAAAACATAGCTGAATCTATGGGAGATGATTGTATTAGGTTGGATTATTATATCGATCCCACAATCGCGCAAAAAATATCCCATTCATTGGAGATGTTCAACAAAAGGGTCCAAAATGGCCAAAACAGCCAAAACATTCAGACGGAACTATATATGTCCCGCATCATCAACGGCGGACTAGTAGCATCTAGAACTATTGGCCACGCAATGCTACTTTTCAATATTCGGTGTAACCTACTAGTCACCGTTTCCGACTAACAAGGAAGTCTACCCACAGGCTCTGAACCTAGCTGGAGTCCTTAATACTACCTTGGCCACTACATTGCCCCGGATCAAAGCACAACCTTTTGCAGCTTCAAGGAGACAGGCAGATATTTCTAGAGGACTGCCAATCTGGCACCTTTGATGGGGCGTGGGACTTAGAGAACAAATTCGATCGCTGAGACGGGAAACTTCGATCAGACCTTCAGGTGGTCTCTAAGCTTTCAAACACGTTGAAGTACACTGGACACAATAGAACTGGGTACGACAACATTGACGTCCAGGCTTGTACCGAGCGTGGAATACGTATTTCGAATACACCAAATGTGGTCGGCAATGCAACTGCGGACGCTGTTTCCGATATTGGGAACTCTGCGCAACGCAATGACCCCCTGGAAGCAGTATGAAACCATGAACGGAAAGACAATACGCCCATTGGCCGCGATCCTGAAGGCAAGATCCTCCCGCCAGGATTGTAGGAATGGGAGAGGTCAGACTGGTACGGATGTATTGTATCCAGGCCTAAGTATAGGCTGATTCGTTTCACGGCACTTGCACGACGGGCGAAGGCTTTTCGGATGGAGATCATATATCATAACCGCTCAAGGCTTTCAGAGAAGGAGGAGGGTGAGTCTAACCCCTTACTTTGGGTTGCCTGAGTGATCGTCTAATCCACTGAAGGGCATGCTAGGTACGCGGCCTTCGACGAGCTCTTACAGCAGTCCGGTATTATCAGCTTGACCTTGACCGCCACGACGCATCCTCTCATCCGGGGCCAGATATTTAGAAGATGAAGAACGGGGCGACTATCATCAGCACTGTACGTAGAGCACTGCTAGACGAAGAAGCGTTGGTAAACGGGCTCGGGACGGGGAAGTTGGGCTCTACTGGGCTTGATGTCTACGAGAATGAGCTAAACATTCATCCAAATATTGTCAACAATAAGGTCATACTTCTCCCTCATCTCGGTACGACAACTGTCGAGACAAAGCGGGAGAAGGAGTTGATGGGCGATTAGGAATTTGGAGAGCGCATTGGATAGAGGAGAGATTTTGACTCCTATATTATAGACCAAACCAGACATCCTATGAAGGAGTCTTAGATAAACTAAGGAAATCATTCAGATAAGCACCAACTACTGAGTGGGGGAGATGCAGAGAGGCACCAGGTCCAGTCTCCAGATAAAACTACAAACTCCCGTCCACCCCTTATGCCCCGCCTTCTGCGGGATGAAAACTCTTCAAACTCAATAATAACCATCGTGGTTGACAGTGGGTGAGTAAGACCTCACACGACCGCTATTGATCAGGATTCTGACCTTTAGCCTTCTGCAGTTTGCAAGATCTGGCTAAGAGATTCTCGGCCTCAGCGATAGGATTAAATCATCTCTGCTGATTGAAAACCTTATCACTTGCATTATTGCTGACCCACCAGTGGCCACCAGCCCTCCACTAACTTTGCCTCGGACGCATTTTTTCGACCGGATTTATCTACCGTCCACACGTTAACTTCCTCAATCGCTCCTTCCAGAGCCCAGACCGTCAAACTGCATACTCTCGTTCATTCGAAAACCCTGTTGTTATATATAAGACAAAAACCAATCACTTGAATCCCCGCGTCTAGTACTCCAGAACCCCTGCAATTCTAAGCTATGTCGGACCAGTCACATCACCAGACCCCGGACCACCCCATCAATGGGCTTAAGCCCTTATCGAACGGCGATGGATTTTCCTTGCCTATCACCCATAATGATCTCTCGCGACCGGACCATTACGACCTTTCAGACGCGATCATGGCGAACGGACTGCCGCTGGAGGGTTCAGATGAGGATGACGATGAGGAGGTCGACGATGACTATGTAGCCGTTGACCATGACGATCTGAACGAATATCCTTACTGGTTCCGCCGCCCGCCTGTGCATCAGCGCTCAAAGCTAGATGACTTGCACCCCTTCGTACAGGTCCTGACCCAGTCGAATGTGGACGACTGTCTTGCTGTTGAAGAGGCGTTTCCCGAACATGAGCGCTGCTCCCGAGAGAAGGTATGCATTGGTCACCTTGCGTAAATATGCGATTTGCAAGTTTTACTAACTCCACTACGATAAACAGTTTAACTATCGCCTTGGAAGATGTCCCGAGCTATGTCTTGGCCTGTTCACCCTTCCGATTCTTGACCAAGATCAGCCCAAACCTCCCCCTACCCTCGTCGGACACATTATCGCTACCCGGACTTCCACTCCCGGTGTGACGGATAAATCTATGGAACTTCCCGCGGACTGGAAAACTGAGCGCTCAACAGTTGTCAATGGGGAGACCGTTGGTCACAACGAGTACGGAAGGACGATTGCAATCCACTCCCTGGCAGTCTTACGCGAGCATCAAGGGAAGCAAGTGGGAAGTACGCTGATGAAAGCTTATATTCAGCGGATCCGGGAGGCAGCTATCGCAGATCGCATTGTGCTCATTTCCCACGATCATCTCATACCATTCTACGAGTCCCTTGGGTTCGAAAACCGGGGAGAGAGCAGCTGTCAGTTTGGTGGCGGTGGCTGGACAGATATGGTGGGTTTCTTTGCCCCTATAGAACTGCTGATTCTCTACTAACTGCATTCAGACGCTGGAATTCAACCCGGAGGAGTGAGCTGGTCTCTTGAGACAACCTTCCTGGCTTTCGCTTCTGCTACGAGTATTTTCTTCTTCCCACTTTTGACTAGCATCTTCTTTACATATTCCCTTTTTTCCCTTCTACTTTTTATTCATTTCCGCCGATGCATGCGCATGGATTGTGCAATTGGTCTCACAGTGTGGTCAACTTCGAAAAGCAATGGAGTTCCTGGGGCTACGATGATGCGATCTACTATGGTATGATGATCGGATTGGTTTGGTCAGGGCAGGCTCAGTGTTTATCATAGATACGTCGGTAGGCAATGTATTTTAACAGAACTCGACATCTTGTAGTAGGCTGCTGTACTAGTAGTATTCGTATAGTACTTATAGTAGACTTATAAATGAAACTGAGTATTTTGCTCGGTTAGGCATAGGCAAACTGCAGAATCCCCCACATTTGCTCACCGCCCGCCAAAAATTCTGCCTCCGACCGCCTCTCATAATTTTTTTTTTATCAATCTCGACTGTTGTCTCTGCCCTCATTGCCAGCCGGGCTACCTTATCAGAGTCATTTTTTTTCAAACGACGGGCTCTCCCTTAGGTACCCATCATGAAGACTACGTGGAAAGATGTAAGAGTGTCACCCTCTGTTGCTCCTGGCCGAAGCCATCCATACTGATATTTTTCACCGCTTGATAGATCCCTCCGGTGCCGACCAGCCAGGAATTTCTGGATATTGTCCTCAGTCGTACCCAGCGACAGCTGCCCACTCAGATCCGTGCGGGCTTCAAGATTAGCCGTATTCGAGGTATTTTGCGACCGTGATTTGCTATGGTGGATGTTTGGATGGACTAATCCGAAATTTTTTCTTAGGTTTCTACACTCGGAAAGTCAAGTACACTCAAGAAACATTCGGCGAAAAATTCCAGGCAATCTTGGATGGATTCCCCAGACTGCAAGATATCCATCCTTTCCGTGAGTTCTCATGCATTTTGTCCTTTTTTTTGGGGCCCGTCTCACAACCGGCAGACAAGGATTTGATGAACACCCTCTACGATGCCGACCATTTCAGAATTGCCCTCGGCCAAGTTTCGACCGCGAAGCATCTGATCGAAACTGTATCCCGCGACTACGTTCGTCTCCTTAAATATGCGCAATCTCTGTTTCAGTGCAAGCAGCTCAAGCGCGCGGCCCTCGGTCGCATGGCCACCATTTGCCGACGTCTTAAGGACCCGCTCGTTTACCTGGAACAAGTCAGACAACATTTGGGTCGTCTGCCGTCCATCGACCCCAACACCCGAACTCTTTTGATCTGCGGATACCCCAATGTCGGAAAATCCAGCTTCTTGCGTAGCGTCACTCGCGCGGACGTCGATGTCCAGCCTTACGCGTTCACAACCAAGAGTTTGTTTGTCGGTCACTTCGACTACAAGTACCTCCGATTCCAAGCCATCGATACCCCAGGAATTCTCGACCATCCCCTGGAGGAGATGAACACCATCGAAATGCAGTCTATCACTGCCATTGCGCATTTGCGGTCCGCCGTGATGTACTTTATGGATCTCTCCGAGCAGTGTGGCTACTCAGTTTCCGACCAGATCAAGTTATTTCACAGTATCCGACCTTTATTTGCCAACAAGATTGTGTTTGTTGTGGTGAACAAGATCGACGTTGTTCGTCCAGAAGATCTCGAGCCTGAGGTCCAAGAGGAGATCCAGAACATGCTTAAAACCGGAGACGTTGAGCTCCTACAACTATCTTGCACCACCACCGAGGGTGTAACTAACGTAAAGAACACTGCCTGCGATAAGTTGTTGGCAGAGAGAGTGGCACAGAAGCTCAAGTCCGGAACTAGCAATGCCGGGACCTCTGGCGGAAGACTCGGCGACGTTCTTGCACGTATCCACGTCGCACAGCCCATGGGCGGTGCCCAGCTCGAGACATTTATTCCCGATGCTGTCAAGAACCTCAAGAAATACGACAAGAATGACCCGGACCGGAAGAAGCTGGAGCGGGACATCGAGGAGGAGAACGGTGGTGCGGGTGTTTACAACATCGATCTCAAGAAGACCTACATGCTTGCGAACGACGAATGGAAGCACGACAAGATCCCGGAAGTATGGAACGGCAAGAATATCTACGACTACGTGGACCCCGACATCGAGGCCAAGCTGGCCTCCCTGGAGGAAGAGGAGGAGAAACTCGAGGCAGACGGTTACTACGAATCAGACGAGAGCGTGGAAGACGCCGAAGACGCAGATATCCGCATGAAGGCGGAGCTGATCCGCGAGAAGCGCACTCTGATGCGCAACGAGGCCAAGCTACGCAAGTCCCTCAAGAATCGCGCGGCCATCCCCCGCAGCGCCAAAGCCAAGAGACTCTCACAGATGGAGCAGGGCTTGGAAGCAGCCGGCTACGACGGCGAAGCCGCCGTTTCTCGTGCTCGTTCCCACAGCCAAGTCCGTGGCCGAACAGCCACCCGCAGCGAGGCCGACAACACCGACGCAATGGACGTCGATACTTCAGATCCTCGCCAGGCAATTGCCAAGGCCAAGGGTCGCCTTCGCAGCCAGGCTGCTACAAACCGTCTCCAGGATGGTGTTACCCACGAGACGGCACGCTCCAAGGCCGAACGCCTCACGAAGCTAGGCCAGAAGAAGATGAACCGCATGGCCAGACAGGGAGAAGCCGATCGTCACCAGACCGTTTCTCTTACGAAGCACTTGGTATGCCCCTTTCTTCATTTGTATATTCATATATTCAACAACCCACTAACTTTCCTCACTATTCAGGTTGCCGGCAAACGTGGCATGGGCAAGACACAACGTCGTTAATTTATTCGTTCATTCCACCGATCTCAAATCGGCATCTTGCTTGCCGCTACGATACCGATGCTACACCCACTTCTAATACCTTTATCTCCGTAGTACAGTCCTTACTATACATACTCGTTATGATCATGGTGTCTAAAAATTCCACGGCGTTGGGGAGGTTTGTCGTTCGTCCTTTTTTTTTTTTTTTTTTTTGTCTATGATATCTTGTTGCACGTCTTATAAACAGGTGCTTGGATAGAAGTCCTTTTAGGTTCTCCTACGGACGGCTATCTATCAAATGGATAGAATTATTACCGAATCTCTCGTACTCTGAAACTCACGACGTCTTTATTAACGCCCATGCTTACTTCCATAAAAAGAGCCTTGTCACTGTTACCGGGAAGATAGATAGACACTTGGACTATTCAATGGCAAGATCACATTATAAAAAGACGCAATAGCACTAGTTTCCTGTTCAAGAAGATACACTTAACGCTGAAGTACTTCGACTTAATAAGGAGAGAGATACTGTCTTACATCTCATTTGGTGCCTTGGTATTATTACCCTTCTTCCTCCTGTTCTTGCACCGTGGACAGCCAGCCACGGGGTCATCTTCGCGAGTAGGTTAGCCGGGTAATTAGGGATGGTGGGAGGAGGTACATATGGATAACGGCCGGGAACACCTAGTGTGGCTTCAACGCGGCCAGAAGTCGGGTGGCTGCCGCTTGGGTGAGATTAGGGTGAGTGCGCGCGAGACGGTGTGAGATGTTCACCACAGACTCACCCACCAACCCACCGGCAAACGTTGATATCCACTCTATTCCCCTGTGCGATTGAAGATTGGTCACTCAATTGGTCTCCAAACACCGGCGGAGTTCGGTCGCCCAGCACAGCCGCGAAGAACATTGCTGCCTGGATGGACTGTTGACGACCTGAGCATCGTGAAGCCATAGGTGAGATACCCAGTCTTTCGTTCAAATACATGAGCTAATATTGGGTTATGGGAGCGGATGCTTGCTTTGGCGTCGGAGCGGTATCCGGCATAGTCAACGGATGGGACTGAGACTCCGACTACTGGGGAGAGAGATGTAGTGAAAGCTACGAATGGGCAGCTTGGTGGTGGTTGTTATGCGCTTACGTGGATTGGCGAGGATAACTTCAATCCGAAGAAATATGCGAAGATCGACAAGGAGGACCTGCGAAAGCGGGTTGTTGAGCATACAATGAAGGCGTTTGAGGTTATTTCTGCGGGTGGTGTTTTCACGAAGTGAGAGGACTTGTTCTGTCCCTGGTTGCACCTATCTAAACTACGTATAATATTAGTTATATTATAACCGTGCGCGTCAGCCTATGTTGTACGGCTGAGCCTCAGGTAGGCCGGTAAAAATATACCTTAGTAATAGGTATCATTAAGAGCCCTATTCAGGCGCATAATAGCATAATTGTCTAACAGGGTTGATGGCATAACAATAACAGTTCCACGCTGAGATCTATTTATTCTCTTGTTCTGTCTGTCAGCCGCGTTATTTTTTATCTGGGTATAGTCCGTATAGCCAACTTGGAACTAGCTCCCATACACCAATCCAGGCCCAGGCTCAGTGCTAAGGGTACTATTAGTGATATTTCCCCCCGCCATAAGATTAAGAACCCCCACCCTAGCAGCATGGTTATCACACTGATAAACATAATTAATCGTAACCAGGCATCCGTCGTCCCTATGGAACGAACCGCACTTGGAACAGCCCCCGATGTTGCGAATATTCTGATATGCGTCCCACATGTCGTTCCCGCTGATTGTACAGCTGGAGTCACCTTGAATAAAGACGCCGCAGCCGCGGGTCTGATCGCCCCAGCAATTTCCGCTCAGGGCGCCGGCACTGTGGCTAGAATTAGTAAGACGATCACGAAAAAAGCTGGAAGATGGTGGAAGAGGAAGAGGGGAGGGTGACTCACTTGGCTGTATAAAACGGCTCATCATCCCGATGCAAATAATTAACGGCATGGTCACACCAGGCTAACAAGCCCGGGGTCGTACACATGCTTGACCCTTTACAGTCGTAGGCTCCGGGATCTGGCTGGAAGACGTTAATCAGGGGGTTGTAGCCCTGCGCCTGCACGACGAATTTACTTGTGTCAGTGGTCGATGTTCCTATGGGTAACGTCCACTTATATGTGTAGTCCGTGATATCGAGGGTGATGGTTCCCATGGAGGACCAGGACCAGGGTGGGGCCGTGGACCCCTCGGGGAGTGTGCCGCTGTATTGTGCCTTCAACCATGTAGTGGGTGCAGACGTACTCGTCCATCTTGAAGTTGACGCTCCACCCGGGGTTCGTGTCGAATTCGCAGCCTACGGAGTCCCAAATTTATAGGCGGATGAAGGCGTAGGGAACCAGGATGTCTGCTGTGAATGTGCTTGAGTCGATGCCTGGGGAAGCCTTGTAGTTGGTGATTGTGTTCCCGCCTGGCAAGGACTTCGTGCTGACTGTGACTGTGTTAGAGGAGGAGCCTAGGTTTCCGCTGCCTCCTACGGCGGTTACATGGAGGGTGTAGCTCGTTCCGGATTGCAGGCCGCCGACGGTGATGGCAGTCATTGAGCTGGGAATGCTTGCAATGATACTGTCTCCCGAGTAGACGTGGTATCCGAGCGCATTCGAAACCGCGTTCCAAGATAACTTAGCAGAGCTATAGTCGGAGTCCAACACCGACATTCCAGAGACGGCCCCAGCACTACCCTTAGACCGCCATGACGACGCATCCTCATTCAGCAGCGACCCGCTCTCAATTACATCCATCATTGTCTGGATGTAGGACTCGCCAGGTAGGGTATCGTACGGATTAGGCATCACGTCATTTGTGATTTCAATGAACGACACTCCGCGATCTTTAGCCAACTGAGCTACCTCAGCCACCGCGGACTCAGGAACGTCGTATATGATATGCCAGATCTTGCGCGGGTCCTTGGGCGTCCAGTCGTTGGGCGTGTATGAGTTCTTGTACGCATCATAGGACAGCTCGAATGTAAGCAGGGTGTCCATGGTACCCTCGAAACAAGACGCCATAGGTGATCCGGGATTCAGGACTGTAAACGCGCCGGGATGTTTGCGTTTAGTGTAGTTGTTGATATACTTGTAAAGGTCGACGTATTCATTGTTGGCGCCGCATTCAGGCCACCCCTCGTCGAAGAAGATACCGCCGATACTATCGCCGTAGAGCGTGTACCACATGTCGATGTCTTCCTCGATCTGCGCGGTCCAGTCGGCTAGATCTCCTGAGCCTAACCGCGTGGTGAATTTCTGAGTGCTCACCCCGAGATATCCGGTTCGCACGTAGCCGAGCACGGTCTTACCAGAGGCTGCACCTCGAGTGATGACGTCCTCCCAGTCTAGATCAACCGCCGAATCGGGGCCATTCACCACGTTGGCGACGAGTATAGGCATCTTGTCTGAATCGTACGCGATTAGCCGATTCCAGGCGGCCGGGTCAGCGAGCGGGTTGATGTACGATGCGACTGCGATCTGCTGCCCTTTGCCTCCCGATGGAAGACCCGTTGATCCAGAGCCAGCAGGGAACGTGCTCGTAGCTGTCGTAGTGATCGTCGATTGCGCGTTGCAGCTGGTGACGGTGGAGCAGGTCGTCGTACAGTCAAATTGAGGAGCCCACGAGTGCATACCGCACTGCGCGCCGCATTGTACAGCTGTCTGTAGGGAACATTCAGTAGCGCTGGGCCCACCGCGTAGCGACGCGGCAGGGATAATATTGCTGGAGACGATATTCCCATTATTGAAGTAGACCCATGACAGGGCGAACGCACCAGCAGCCAAACCCTGGAGCTCGCCGGGGGTAATGGCCGTGTTGAGCCTCGTTGCGGAGTTCAGCGCCCACCGGATAACCGTGTTTACGGCAGCAACGACCTCAGCGTTAGTCCATGGTAGTCTTGCCGGATTCATGAGGAGCCAGTTAGGGAATCCGTCGCGGTTGATTCCGTCAGCGAGGATGTTCTGAGCGCCACATGCAACATTGCTCAGGTCTAGATCGCGTGTGTGGATGGTGTTCGAGTTGAAGAAATCATCGCCCACGTCGCAGTTGCTGTTGTCTGAGCCGGAGAGTAGCGACTGTAGGTGATCTGCCACATCTGCTTGGAGCCGGATTTCCACGTCTCCTGCGCTCACGCCATTTCCGGCACTTGCAAGAGTCGTAATTACAGCTGGGGGACTAGACGATGGTTAGCTGGGGTCTCTGGTACAGGTCAAGGGAGTGTATTCTCACCCAGTCGCTTTGTCCTGCTCTGGCGGCGCGGTGACCGTCACCCCGGGGGTTCCATCAGTAACGACAACGATGGCAGTGGCTGTTTCCATATTGAAAGAGTCCTCCAGTTGAGCCGGGGGAATCACAAGGGGCTCCGGAATATACTGCTCCTCTTTCTCGTAGAAGAGCGGGTATAGTAGCCCAGCAATGGCTACACCCCCGGCCGCTAACCAGCCCAGTTGGCGCTCCTCCAGACTGCGAGTTGTAAGCACGTTATCGGTGTCCTCGAGGACGTCCATAACGGCTTGGTAGCACCCCGAGTCAACCTCTGCGCAGTTGCTGTGCATCGCAGACTTAAGGCTGGCCTCCATGTCTGGAGACAGGAACACCAGGATCCCATTGTCGGCTGGGTCGCCCACTGCAGTGACATCGATCACGGATCCTGAGAGACTGGGAGTGGGGACCTAAAGAAGTGTTAGATATTTTTTTTCTCTCTTTCCGTCTCTCTTTCAGGACGGGATAAGCTGTAATAGGGAGACAAACTCCATTTGTGGTATATTGGGCGAGGTCGCCGACGAAAAAGTAATCATCCGCGCCATTGCAATAAGAGAGTATAGAGAACAGAAAGACGAGAGAGGAAGCGAGCGCCATTGCTTCCAATGGACGGAACAATGAGTCAAGCCATCACTCAGATTGATGGAGACCGTTATATATTATATATGTCTTTGGAAGAAGGGGACAAAAAGACGTGTATACCTCTTCCCTTCCTCATTTTGTTTGCATAGGGGTCTAGCACAAAAGCGTACAATCATCCGATGGATAAATTGCAGACTGAGTACTATACTAGCGTCGTAGGCATCGCTTAATGGCAGAACATCTTGGCCCCCAAGCTAGCAGTTAGGGTCTCGGACAGTTTCCCATAGAGCCCCTCAAGGGTAACATCGTCTCAAAAATCCAATTAACCGACTCGCCCTAGTTTCCAAAGTCCAGGTGGTTTAAGTTATTTAACTTTTCCTTCCCTGTGTGCTCTGATAACAGTACCATGCATGAGACAGACTTTAAGACCCTGAACAGCAGGCTGGTAGAGGGGCTGTACTTAATTGGGTGTAATAGGGCTCTTGCTGACCATTACAAGAAGCTGATAATTGGGGCTGGGTTCAAGAATATTATTAAAGTCAAGTACAAGTGGCTGTAGAATGCCTGGCTGAAGGACAAGGACCTGAAGAAAATCAGGCAGTAAAATATAGTAAATACCTTAGATAGCTTGTATGGGTTTTCTGCAAGATTGTGCATGCAGGTCCTGGGGATGTTAACAGGCAAGCTGGAGGTCTTGCTGGCAGTATTAAAAAAGAATATTATAAACCCTAAGATCCACTCCTACTGGTTAATATAAGTGTATCTGTGCTTAAGATTTTCCAGGTTGCTAATTACTTGACAGAGTTGTGGCTTATGGGCAGAAGCTGGAGAAGGCAATAATATTATAATTAAGGTCTTCTAGTCTGTTTATTATACTGTGTACAAGAAATGGTCAGAGTACTAGTAGTAGTTATATTTTACTTGTTTAATTATTCCTGCAGCAATATTTTACCCCTGATACCTCCCTGGACAGCACAGATGATTGTGTAGAATCTGATGGTCATTCTGGTAGTAACACTCCTGCTTCCTCTGTTAGTCCTGAGATGGCAAATCTCAACCCATGCTTATTGGATTTACACAAGCCACGGCTATGGTGCCTCTGTTGCGCCGCTCAAAGAGATTGTGACTCCAATAAGAGCGTGAGGTTGTTTAGTATGCACTAATCTTGCAACCAGTACCAAACTCCATTGTGTCCTGGCCTTTATGTTTATGTTTTGTTCCTTATAGCTGGTGTCGGATACCTGCCAAATACATTAATATGCTTTAACTCAGCCTCCATAATAGTATAAGGCATTTATCATAAGATTCGCGAGAGTTACAACAAGCAATCCTATTCTCTTATCCGCAGATGATTCAATCGACCGTAAAGAAGATATGCGATCAAGATATTGATTGGGAGTATACGCTTATCTCTGTTTGACAGTATACGTAAGGTCAACAACTGAATCACAAAAACGCGCGAAAGCTCTGTGGCATTCATTTGTCATGGAAGAATAATAATATTTGAATTAATTTAGTTGCTGCTTTTCGTATTTATTACACAAATGGCGCCACCCACGAGCGCCGTTTGATTATCATTATTATGTTATGCTCATAAGGGAAATTGATTTCGCGATAATTGGTAAATCCTATAGATTCTAAGCTTGAGAGGAAGCTAGAGTATCCTGTTAGTAGGATCACTGCAGCAAGCTTGCGTGATACCATGCAGTCACAGGAACTCATTGAAATCCTTGTGCATAGAACAGACCGTGTTTCCTGTACCAGGGCCCTTGGCTGGGCAGTCGAGCAGGGGGACATTATGACTGCCAATACCCTCCTTGCACACGGCGTGCGCTGCGACTTTGAAGAAGCGGATCGCCCCCCTCCGCTTCATCCTTGGAATCATGATAACGACTCTCCGCTCTACCGAACACTTGAAGCGGAGGACTTGACCCCTCCTCTTGTCCGGGCTGCAAGATTAGGCAATGTGCCGATGGTCTCGTTACTCCTGGAACACGGCGCCGATGCGAATGTCGTGTACCACAATCTAGGCGGTCGCCACAAACACGAGACAGACACTCGGGACTTGCTAATCCCAGCATACTTCTCCTGCGGACGAGCCGTCCACATAGCGATGGAGATGGGTCATACTGAGGTAGTGCAATTGCTTATTGATGCCGGTGCTGATATAGATCTTAAACACCAGTTCTGGCCGGTCTTGGGCCACACCTGCCTGCCTGCGCCGAGGTCTGTGTACCTTGAGGTTAGGGCTGGCTTGGAAGCAGTAGTAGCGGAAAGAACAGAGGGAAAATGATGTACTATGAAATAAACGCACTATCCACGAAGGAGCATTGAAAAATCGTTTTTCTTCGCTGTCGCGCGCATCATTCTACATCAATATAACTCACAATCTTGAGATTCGCGTTGGCATACTACTGTGATGGTGATTAGAAAGCGGGAGCTTAAGGGGAAGCCAAGTGCATGTGTATTTAACACCAAAATTTTGTCACATATGAGAGAATTGCAAGGAAAGCCGCTATCATACACTTGATCAGGAGCGACAAGATCCTGTATTATTCATGTTTCGGCGTATCATGGACATCATGAGGCAATGATACTGCTAATACTGAAAATTATCATGCACGGAATCCCACTGGGCGTGAGGTCTGAATTCCCGACAAGGCTTTTAGGACAGTTTGATGGCTGCCCTCGTATCTGCAGGGCGCGGTGACCGAGAACGTAGCTGAACTATCCAACTTGTTTCCCAATATGGCACCGTCCAGTAATCGGTCGAATTCTGTACATCGAATTTGCAGTCATGGTTTTCATATTAACGCCTGCCAGCGGCAGAGAAGCAAGTTAATATACCTTGCTCTTACTAACCTTGGCTATCCTTCATACCAGCCTCCACGGGTAACCCGGGAGGGAATACCACTTTGGCCAAAAACGCGAGGAAGGGAGGCAGAGTTAGCCGATGCTGCCCCGGGCTTGCTCAGCTTCACGGTACTGTTTCCGCATTCTGTATAGTGGGATGCCGTCCTTGCACATTCCTCGTAAGATCCAATTTGTTACTCCACGGATCTAGTCGGAGCTAAACGCTCCACCAAATTGATGACACCTTCAAGTTCTGCTAGCGTCTCCGGACTGGCAAATCCCAACAAGAAGAAGACTGACTGATCGAGTCAGACTTGGCCTTATTTAGATGAGGTGATGGCGGAGTTGCGAAGACGAGTGTCGGGTCGTACCTGGGCGAGCACGATTTCGGTTTGGGTCGACGGAGTACTGGAGAACGGAGCAGCGAAAGCGGTCAATGGAAATTAGAAGCAGGCAAGATCCGGAGAAGATGATCTCTGGGTGCTTGGGTTTGGAGGGGCTCAATCAAGGCTAGGCGGACGGGCACATTTGTGTTTTCCCGTGCAATTTCCTTGAAAATAGCATTGTCTAACCACCCAGTTCACGAAATCAATGTCGACAATATAAGGCTAACCTAATTGGGACTATGGTCATATTTGGCGATCAATCTGATAGGCACTCGATTGCAAGTTCGCTCCAGTATCTTGGTGGATCGCTTAGCGTCAACACGGACCAACACTGGTCAGATGACTTGGAGCTCTGGTCTCGGGCGAATAAAAGTAATAAATTCCACGGCTCGCTGGCTTTTCCTTCCTCTTTTTGCCATGTCTCCCTACAGTTCAAATCTTCACAACATCATGGCCTCTCCCGAGCTTCCGGTGGGGCATACAGCAGAACAGGGTTCAGAAAATAGGTGAACAGGGTTTGGAGGTCATTGCGCACGGAACGGAGAAACACCTTGGCATAAAAATGAAATTAAAACAACCTCGCGTCTCCCAAATCGACCCCTACGTTTCAGGGCTTTCGAGCCTGATTTTAACATCATTTTGAAGCGCCTATCGAGCATACCAACTCCTCTAATTCTCTTGACTTAAAACCCCCTATTCTCATATCGTTTTGGTGGTTGAATCCTACCCCTGACGGTGAAAAACTTTTTCGTTGGGGCGGGTAGTTCTGCCACCCCCCCACTAGGGCCAGACCTAGAATTAACAATGCCCTTAGGGCTCTTCTTAAAAAAGGATTCTAGAAATACCTACCAACCCTCCCATAAGGAGGGAAACCTGCCTGAAAACCCCCCCACTGTCTTTA